>PJAJ01000018.1:0-217453 GCA_002818215.1 Picochlorum sp. 'soloecismus' | reverse complement strand
GGACAACGAATAGCACCATGACGGAATGGTTTCTGAACCATATCATCCCAAGGATCAAGAAAGACAAGCAACGAAGGAGAGACGAGGGACAGCAAGTCTCTCCAAAATATGTCATCATTCTTGACGGCGTGAGTACACACTGTTTTTCAAAAAAGGCCGACATAGAGTCTTGGATTACAGCTGTTCAAAGAGAAGACAAAGATCTAATTCTGTTGTGGCTCCCACCAAACACCACAGGTGACTTGCAACCTTTGGACGTGAACTTCAACAGGTCTTTGAAGGTAAATTATCGGGACCAACTCTATAAGATCAGGCTTCTTTCTGGTAGTGACAATGGTTGTTCTGAAGATGAACTCGATGAATCTGATGATGGTGAGGGAAACATTGTAACCACAGAGGATGGGATCGAATTTCATCTGGATACTGGCAATGTTGGAGGGAAAACAAGGGGCCAAGCCAAAGCCACCAGGCAGAGTGAGGCCGCATACGAGGTAAAATCTCGTGTCATTGAAGCTATAATTCATTCATATAAGTCCATCAGCAAAGATGAAGTCAAAACTGCGTGGAGAACATCAGGGAAAAACGTGATTGAGGAGTTTCGACGGGGTACAGCATTTGAAAGGATGTCTGATAGCTGGTCAGGATACAACCAAGCTTGGAATTCATCATTGCGGAGAACTGCTCTAGAAATTCAAGAAAATCAACGCAAATTGTTCTTCAAGGGCATGAGTGGTGGCATATCTGACATAGAATTGGGCCTACAGTTCATTCCAATGGCTGGGAGGAAGAAAATGCTCACACAGGAAGGGACACAAGATCAGGTCATGGACGAAGCACAAACAACGTCGTGTTCGATGCAGATATCAGAGTATGCATCAAATGAATGTCCTGATGGCGAGGAAGATGACAGTGACGACAGCAGTGATGATGATGAGATTGTGGAAGCGTTAGACGAGCTTGCCCTGGATGAGGAGACAGGTCAAAACAGCCCTGAAAGCCTTAATTGATGTTTCTGGCATCTCTAGACCATAATCACGTGTTCCATATCCACCCTAACACGTTGTAATTACCACCAAGTGACAAATATTGATAGAAACAAGCCTCAAAGCCTCAAATTTAAGGCATCATCAGTCCTGGCTGGACAGCGTGTAAAGAGGACGGAGCCTCCCCGGGCTAAAACACATATATCGCAGAATAATTTTCCCGACTACAGTATAGTTTTAGTTCAGCATACTCGTGGATTTGTAATTTTTTTCTTTGATCTTGGAAGTCGCCCATATTTAATTCTTCGCGATACTGTTCAAGACTGTTACCAACCTCGTCATGACAAGCGGAAAGTTGAAATTGCCTTCAGCCGAGCTGCTCGACGACATCTGTGTCCGGTTTATTCTAACACTTCCAGCCACAGAATTAGAGTGAGTGATATCAAATTATCCTCTTTGCCTTATTCTGTCCTTTTCGTGCATGAGTTTGAGTGCCAACCCTCCACTAGTTTGGAATGGAGCTATGAAATTTGTAGTGACATGCATCGTTGTCTCTGATGCTTGCAGATCTTTTGAGCGCCTGTTATTCTCTGTCGAACAAGCTTGGTGGCATTATGAGGTGAGTGGGGGCTATGTGTTGCACGCACCTTAAGTGCGGTCAAGTTGCAATCAACTTGGGGCCATTTTTGCTGGAGCAGCTGTATAGAACGAGGCATTCATTTACGTTGCATCCGTAAAACTAACTTTGTTCTTGTGCAGGACTATGTAAGGAGCAGGCCAGAGAATGCCGAATTGCGATCTCTAGGTCTAAAAGAATTTACTGGTCTTATATTTGCCAGTTGCCCAGGATTGGAGCCTTTTCGAGGATCCCTAGAACAAATATACGCAGAATTCACTGAATACAAACGAACAGTACCTGTGAGGGGCGCAATTCTCTTGAATTCTACGATGACAAAGTGTTTGCTTGTTCGAGGATTTAAAGAAGGTTCTGGATGGGGATTCCCTAAAGGAAAGCTGTCACTAAATGAGAGTGATGAAGCCTGTGCTATTAGGGAGGTTCTTGAAGAAACTGGATACGATATCACGCCAAAACTAAACAGCAAACATTTTATAGAGCTAAAGATAGGAAACCAGGCAACAAAGCTTTATATTGTAGTGGTAGGTGAATTTTTAGAAGAATACATACTGACCAACTCGACATGTTGTCTTACTACCGCGAGTGTCCTTCCTAATTTTGCAGGATGTAGACGAAGGCACTCATTTTGCACCCCGCGTGATGGGTGAAATTGGAGGATTTGGGTGGCATGTAGTCAACGATTTGCCATCATCCAAGGAGGAAAGTAGGCATCTATATGTCAATGATCAAGGCAGTAGACATAGATTTTTCAATGTGTGGCCCTACATCAGAAAACTTCAACTTTGGATAGAGCAAGAAGTGGGGAGGAAGAAAGGCAGTATGAGCAGTATGTCCTATTTTTATTTTGACACGGAGCAAATTTTACAGCAAATTGACCGCCATCTTAGTTTATAGCATTGTGTGATTGCTTGGAAAGCAATCCCAGTATTCCATATTTTGACTTTCGGTTACGACAGTCTTTTGGTCAAAGGCCAATGAGAGGCAGATTGTAATCCTAAACAAATAATGAAATTATGTAATAATATACTATATCATAGAAAATGATGCCCTTCGAGGCTTGTTATGGTCATCATCGCATTGCCATGCACGTAGACACGGCAGTTGATGGCCATATGGCCAGTATCCATACTTGGCATGTGCCAACGCATTGATCGATGCCTTTATGCAGCATCTAACTGCTATATTTTCGACATCTGTATCACCAGTACTAGATTAAATGATGTTATACAAAGAAAAAATCGAAAGGCATCGATCTCGTCATTAAATTGGTACCGCAGTTACTGCCCTTGTGGAAATTAATAATCCAAGACGAGTTGGGTTGGCTTTGACTGCATTGTGAAGTATTTGAAAAGCTAGAGACTGTATCCATGAGACAATGACACAGAGGCTTTCCATGGAGAATGTTTATCTCGACAACGAAGTTACAAGTAGCTTTACTACAGATGTACACTTCTCGAGTTTTGTCCAAGATGAAAGAATAGAGCGACAGGCCAACAGGTATGATCTCTATCCAGGAAATAGAGACAGATGACGCGTTCAATATGAAAATAGTTTTCACTTTGTGAATTTGATCGCAGAATACTATGGTTCAAAGGAGAGAGGGTTGTTGATGATATGACAGTGAAAGGCAAAGTTCGACAGGCAAGTCGGTTAAGTACCATTATCGCGACATCTAATCCAACGCCTATCGCCCGAACGATATCTTCTAATTTTTTTGCAGGTTGGTTGGGTGAACCTTGAGCTAGAGAAGCGGCCAATTCCCTGCATTCTAGAGGGCAGAATGCTCCACTTGATGAGGCCTGTTGCCTCATCAATATCTATACCTCTGGGCCAGGAGTTTGCTGCATTCTTCCCAAACAAAGTTGGCCTGGTTCTAAAGCAAGATGTGCGTCTACTTCGATGTTAAGAGCTCTAAGATTGTAATTTGAGATGATTTTTGGTTAAGTTGTCTGGTATCCTCCTGGTCTACACCCTATCTTACCTTTCTGGAGATGCATGCAGTCAGTTCATGGTAGTTCATCAGAGATCTTCGTGCTCAATCACCATGAAGAGCCTTTGTTACATGTTTCCTCGAACATGGAATCTGGAAATATTGGGAGGGTTGTTTGGTCTTCTTCAAAGCTGCCTTTGATCGCAACTTTTGTCCAGGTGAGGTGACAGTCTGGTTCTTTAGCTATTGCCTGGGAACTGAGTACTTGTTATTGACCATCTGGGATGTTTGCTGCAGGATGTCCTTTCATTTTGGAAGTTAACTCCAGCAGTGGAGGATAGAAACGTGACACAAAGGGTCGATGGTTGTAGCCAGAAATATTTGCTGCATCAGGTTGGACAGATTGTGGATTTTAGTGGGAGAAATGCAGACAAGGATCAGGTGAATATACACGTTCTAAATAAATGCGGTCGACACTATTTAGTTGTTACTCTTGAATCAAAGGTCTCGGTATGGGAATACCAGGAGGCCCAAGAAGTTCTGCACCATGTGTCCCTTTTGGACTGCACTTTGGCTGTGCCTGTAGAGATCAATGCCAGTCTAGACTGGTCGGCTGATAGATCGGAGCAGGTTCTACTGATGCTTAGGGAGGGAAAACTGGCGTTGAATTATTTGGATTCAAAGATTTTAGATTTGAACATGGCTTCTGTCGAGGACTTTCGTCTGCTTGTGCCTTCAGGATGGACTCCTGCCAGAGATAGCATGAAAGTGGTGGGCATCAAGGAGGCCTGGGGACCAAACGTTTCTCTCACATTCGAGGATAACAGTTGCTTAAGGTTTACTATCTGCTGTCTGCCATTGGATAGGTTCTTATGCAGGGCAATGTTTAGCCAAGGAGAGACAAGCCTTTCAACCCTTTGTCCAATGAAAATTGCCAAGAAAGAGAGAACTGATGAATGGAAATCGTATCTGAGGCAACATACGTCACAATTACTTTCCGAGAGCAGCCAAAACTTTTCAAGCTATGATACTCTATCGGAATCAGAAGAAAATGCGTAAGTAATCGTGCGGTGCTGATAACCAAATCAAAAGTAACAATAACACTGTGACCATAACGCCAACAATGCAGAAAATTAATGAGTCTTCTTGCATGGAAGCCGTTGGAGCCTTCAAATCCATTTCAGGAGGAGTCGTGCTCACAGAGAGACTCTTTTAGGTCGGAAAAAGGTAGGCTTGGGTATAGCACTCCTCAGCAGCGTGATATTAAAGATTGAGAGATACTTATCCTCTGATGAACTTCCCTCAAGATTATGCAGTTGCTTGGGAAATGACATTGGATGCTTTGGATGTGGAATTTGAGAAGTTCATGCTTGAAAAGTTTCCAGGTAATTATCTGAGTTATTAGATCAGCAAAGTTCTCTGTGTTTGATCTGTTTACTTTCTAAACTGCTCATCATTTAATTATTCTATGCAGACCTGTGGCATCGGTTATTTGATAGCCTAACACCCTTCCAATATGAATCAAAACGAGACGTATCAATTCGTAAATGTGCTGAAATATTTGATGAGTTTTGTCATGAACTGCAGAACTCTGGAAATGGAGTTGACAATGTATGTATCTTATCTGTCTTGCTTTGTGGCCTCATATAAACTCAGAACTTTATCCTGATAAACATACAATGTAGGTGAAATCTTTAGAAGCCATCATCAGCTCTCTTCTAACTGTTTTGGCGAAGAATTGCTGGACTATAGAAGATATTAAAGCCTTGCCATTCTATTTATCTGTTCCACTTCAGGAAGCTCTTAATTTAGACCTTTGCTTTCAGCATACAGAAGAGAAACAGGAAGAGGCCGAATACCTGCAATATTTACTGCTCTCTGGTAAGAAAATACAATTTTATCAATCCTATTTTATTTAGATTTATACTTCTTTGCTTATTCTAGTCATTGTTTCTGCTCTGTGTAGGTCAAATGGATGTTTTAGCCAATGTCTTGTGCAACAAGGACAGGCCATGTAACCAACCTCAGGCAACAAAGATCGTAGATGATCCTTACTATTCAACTTTAGAGAAAGAGACATACAACCCATATAGTGGAAGTTTAGTGCAGAGTTCGGATGTAGGTAATCAACTAGATAATCTGTGCAAAGGCACTCTTGACGGTTTAGACAATTTGACTACAGAGCAGATGTCTCATCGTTTCGGAAAAGATTCTCGAGTTCTAGAGGTCAGACATATTCTCTGCAGCTCCGAATCAAAGACTTTGTTCGTGAATGATGTCGAGAATGGCATGGAAAATTCGGAATGGCAGCAGTCTTACCTGAGGCTGCTTGCTGATAGGACAATGGCCCTCTCTTTAGGTCGTGGTGCATTTACTCTTTGTACGCACAGAGCCCTGCCCACCGAGCCTCTCGTTATCCCATCAATCAATCTTTCTGGGAAAGTAGCTGACAGAAATGATGCAGTTGTAAAATTAGATCTATCCTCAGAGCTCCCAGCACCAGGAGGTGGAGCACTTGCCGATTGCACAGCTTGGCCTGAGTTCCACAATGGTGTCGCAGCAGCATTAAAACTGGCCCCTGGGGGTAAATTGAGTCGCAGCTGGATTGTGTATAATAAACCAGAGATGCCATCCTACGAACATGCTGGAGTACTCTTCGGGCTGGGATTGACAGGCCAGCTGTCATGCCTTTCCATGACAGACCTGTATCGCTACCTTTCACAAGAGCATGATGCCACCCTTGTTGGTGTCTTGCTCGGAATCAGTGCTTCTCTCAGGTGACCAAATTATATCTACTTGTAGTGTGTCAAATGATGGACAAAATATTCATCGTATCTCATTTACTTTTCAGGGGCTCGATGGATGCTGCATTAAGCAAGATGTTGCACTTACATTTACCGGCTCGGCACCCAGCAGGGTATCCAGATTTAGAAATCTCTCCAATGGTGCAGTGTGCATCACTCATGGGACTGGGTATGCTTTTCGAGGGTTCCAATCAAAGGTGCGCAGACTAGTTTTTCAATTAAAATTTCTGATTGGATGGAGATGTACATCTGAGTATTTTCTACAAGACGCAGAACAATGGTCAACACGCTTCTACAAGAGATCGAAAAACCAGTTGGAAGCAAAACGGATGCAACTATGAAAGAAGTTCAGGTAAGGCGCCGAGTGGCGTACACGAAAGTCTCCATGTTGTATATTTGTGGAAATACTTCTGCCGTTAAAAGCCAACGGCTTACTTATCGTTTGCATTGAATAGGATGTCACTAAGGGGTGCGAAGCGTATGCCCTTTCGGCTGGATTCGCATTAGGACTTGTTGGCCTCGGGAAAGGGACTACCGGTCATATCGACCCGAGAGTAGAAGATCGACTACAGTGAGTTTATTCTGTATCTTTAGCTTTTGAGCTCAACTGCATTTACCTCCTTTTTGCTGTTGCAATATTTAGGTATCTTTTGGCCGGTAGTGCGAAGTCTGGGAACACATCGCGGAAATCGATGTTCACCAAAACTTGCCCCGTCGATTACCAATTCAAGAAAGGTGGGTTTTGCAATGTTCCATTAGAGAGGATTTCTAACGAGAAATAAAGAACTGAGCCATTCCGCAGGGGAATATACCAGTTACATTCTGTCTGGGCTTGCTCAGCCGTCAAAAAGTTCTCCAAGACCAACTGGCGCAGTAGCAGAGGAGCTGGCTGCCTCGCAGGGCGACGCAAAAACTGTCATGGAAGGAGACCTAATCAATTTAAATGCTACATCGCCAGCAGCATCTGTAGCTCTTGGGCTAATGTATCTGAAGTCCTCCAATCGACGGGTTGCTGATTTGTATTTCATCCCAGGTAAATATCGCATGCATAAACATATCTGTTCCGTACCGTAGTTTTTCCGAGGGGTTGAGTGGCGATCTCTTTCTTCGCAGAGACTTCGTTTGACTTGAAAATGGTCAATCCTGAGCATTTATCCAATAGAATACTGATGAAAAATTTAATAATGTGGGACAGTATCAATCCATCAATTGACTGGGTCATTAGTCAGGTACCATACGCGCTGCGAAAACTACAAGGATCCTTTTCTAGCATGCAGACACTAAGCCAGGTACGGAGACCGCACTGCACCTATGTTATTTCGTTCAAAATATGACCTGTTCGATTTTCTCAATTTCTTGTGCGGCAGGCTCAATGCTACATGCTTGCGGGTGCTTGCCTATCAGTCGGAATTCGTTTCGCTGGAAGTGGTGATCAGGAGGCAGCAGCTACCATCGAGCATTTCTTGCTTGATTTTCTTCATACCAAGATCGAAATCGACAAAGGAAGGTCTCAGTACCAGAGTGTCGAAGTTCTTGAAAATTGCATGGTGATCTGTAGCCTAGCAATGTCAGTGATTCTTGCCGGGACGGGGAACCTGCGTGCCCTTCAAATATTTCGCGGTATGTGCCAACTCCTTGTATCCTGTTCTCGTCACATGACTTGATATGATTATCCTCTCTCGCAGCTTTACTAAATCGAGTTCCTTGTAAGCCTCAAGGTCCTGAAGCTCAATCGAAGATATTTTATGGCTCGTACTTAAATTTAGCGCTAGCTACTGGGATACTATTTCTGAGCAATGGAAGCATGTCCTTTGGAACAGATCTTGCGTCAGGTAAAACTTTACGAAAGTGAGACCTGGGGTTTGTCTGAAGACTCACACTCCGCTTTTGCGCTTGCAGTTGCATATCTAGTAGTTTCGCTGTATCCAATATGCATTGTACGATCGGGGGATAATATATTGTATATCCAGGCTTATCGTCACTTATATGTATTGGCAGCGCGCACGAAGTTTACAGACAAGATTGACATTGTTTCAAATCGATTGGTCAGTTGCGAAAAATGCCACTCTCTTCGCTACCAACGGAGGGATGAAGGAACGCCGAGCGATATACCAGAGTTCGAATATATTAATGGTGAAATAGAAGGTTCTGGCTGGGACTGTGGAGGTCGGTATTCTTCTTTGTTGTCCATATAACTCACGAGACGCTTACCAATGAAAGTTTCATTGCAGATTCTTACAAATTCGACTACTTAGATATGCTGGAGAAAGCTTTCATGCCTCCAGAAATAATAGGGTTTGCGCATGTATGTTTTGCCAAGATGTCTCACCTACACTCTTTATGATCAGTTTTTTATCAGCTGTTTCTGTAATTTCAATTGCAGGTATCTGGGGATTTGCTGGCAGCTCCGCATGACGCTTGTCCGTCGTTTTTGAATGGGCATCTACGAAATTCGATAATAAGGTCCCCTCGATGCTTTGGAAGTATAATACAAATGCTTTCGGATGTTCGTGAATACAAAAGAGGGCAGGCTTTTAGGAAACTTCATTTCCTACTGGTAACGGTATCCATGTTGCACGGTTTGGTTCGTACTGAAGCGGATGTTTCTACACGACATAGCATCATCAGTCCGGTTTGGATCCAATGTCTTCTCGATGAAGTGAACAACCCATTTGAGGTCGAAGCAATGCGATTTTGAACGTGTAACCTAAATTTCTCAACAATGATACTAAATAATCATAGTTTAAATAAACCCTACACTCAGATTGATCTTTGGCGAACGGCAGACAAAGCTGCCAAATATGCGGTATTTTTTATTGCGCTGTTGGTTGCTTCTTTGTCAGCGTGCTTCGCTGTAGATTTCTTGCTCTCGAAAGTTTCTCTACATGCTGTCAAGACTTCCCTTGCGTCAGCCTTCGTCATGTCATGCTGTGTCGCGACACGAGCATTGAGAAGACCGATAAGCAATAGAGGGGTGATGGGGACGTCATCTATCAGAGTTGAATAGGCTAGCACAAAAGATTCTATACTATCCGCAGTAATAAAATCGCATAATTCGCGTAGCACACGTGTCTCTTTACTGATTTCATCCTCATCCAGTATGCGCTTGAAAAATGATTCAACGCTGTGAATATCTCGTTCTAGCCATTGCAATGTCGTGTCGTATATGTGCCTCAGTTGACACAGCATTGCAGCCATGTAATGTGACACGCATTCTATAAGCATGGACAATGCAGCTAGCCTAAATAACGAAGGAGATAGCCAGTCTCTCAGGTCCCGAGAAAAATCTTCAAGAGTTGCAAGAAGACTTCCGATAGTCAGACCAGCCTGCCAATCCTCGCTAGAACACAGATCTGGAAACAGCTCCCCAAACCCAGGATCCAAGAACACAATCGACCCGCATTTCTTGGCTATCTCTCCAGCCAAACGATCAAATGGAACTGGAGTAGGCACAGATTGTAACGGGAGAGATTCAACTCCAGTGGTAATCTCTTTGACTGTTTGCATGAGGCTTTGGCTCAGACGTTTGCTTCGTAAGCAGTTGTTGCCAACAGCACATAGGGTCTCAAGCACGTTTACGCTTCCTTTAATTCGTCTCTTGTACTCCTCATAGTAGGTATGAAGTAATCTAGTTGCAATCTCAAAGACTTTCTTCAGCAAAAGTGCCCCACCCTGTTCTCCCACTCGGAGTTGCTCCTCTAATAATCTGAATAAATCCTGAGGGCCTGGCGTGAACAGCGTACCGTCGGTGTCAACTCGGGGCTCCTCTTCGAAGTCAGCATTTAAAATATTCGTCATCCAATTTCGTAATGCATTCTCCATTCGACCTGTATAAGTGTCTATCAAACTCTTGATACCCAAGATATCATCAATTTCTTCTCCTGAAGAAGCTACGTATATTTCATGACATTGTGCCCAATCTAAGGCATATAGTACGTCAATATTTGGGAGCTGATCAGAAAGTGTGCCAACTAGCCCGATGATGTTGATAACCTGTGACCTGTACTCTTGCAACACAAATTCTTCGACACAATAATTCAGTGGAAAGCAAGATTGTAAACAAGGCTTAGACTTCTCTAGCCGAGCAAGTAGATGATCAATGCTTTGAAAAATATTTTGGACCTTATCGCTCGTATCTGCTTGGGAAGACGTTAATTTTGAACACTTCTGCATGATTGGTGCAAATTCTTCAGAGATTGTGACTGACATGTTCATAATGCATCTCCTCCTCCAGCCTTTCCTCAAGGGGCAATCACCTGAATAGAAAATCCTTCAAAATTATCAATGCACGAATATCACGGTATGTAAACTGAATCATCCATGTCCATCTGCGTACCTAGACCGCTGGATAGCACCCTAGAGTCCACAGCTTCTTGAATCTCTATGATGTTCAGGACTGTCACCAAAATCTTTGGATTTTGAGATGCCAGTGTCATAAAAGATCTTACTATCGAGAAAATCCGGTATTCTACCTTTGACATGCATCCGTGTACTTGCTTGAAATACGCATCCAAACTGGGCAGAAGCTGATTCCCATTCTTGCTCTGCAAGGTCTCTAGGGTATTCTTGATCATCAACACCCTAGCCTCTAGATGAGAAAGATAACAGTACGCTTTCATCAGGCCAACAGCATTATCTTCATCTCCCAGCATTTTCTCAGCCCGTGACGCAGAATCAGGCAGGTTGGCAATCATCTCTGTGCTAGCAAGAGTATCTTGCAGATTCGAGTGCACCCTTGCTAATCGTCGTAAATTATCTTCTGTCAAAGAGCTAGACTCTCTTGCTAAGGAACTAGACTCGCAACAAATCCCATCTATAGATTGGAGCACACCTCGCAGCTTGGAGACCGTCACCCTTGCTCTTCTCAAGCTGTCCAAACCAGTGGATAACTTTGTGGTACTCGTACCAAAGCTGGTGCGAAGGCTCCTCGACGCAACCTGCAGCAATATACTACATATAAGATAAACAAATCGTAATGAATATACATGTATTGCAACAATAGCACGGACCTGTCGCCGAGACGCGTATTCATCTTTGAGTAAGTTGAGCTTCTCTAAGTCGTCTGCTGAGGACAGGGCCGAGGCCAGCTTCTCAGTAGCGCGCTTCCGGGCATCTATTGCCTGAAAGAAAATATATATTAGTATTCAACGCGAACATAGTTGCGACAAGAACCATATCTCAAATAAACACATCATACCTGTTGAGTTATGGACATTTCAACAACTGACTACCGTATTTCACCATGAGAGCCAGAAAGATCCATCCAACAAATAATATCTTAATTTATTATGCAATTTATCTCGGAGCACCTCCTTATCAATCCAAGCGACATCGATGCAGGCGACTCTTTGTCGCGCCCAGGCCTGGTCCCGTGGAAAGTTTCCAGCTGGAGCCGCTATATAGCGGATTGACATTTTTCAGTACATTTGGTTTATCCTTGCGATATTTCAAATTCTCATCCCAGAACAGAAGAATGATTTTAAATGCGAGATAGAAGCATTCTTTTTTTGTTTTGTGGATGCGCTTGCTTGTCTAAAATGGGTCGTTAAGCCGAAAACGTCATGGACTCGAGGGAACGGAATAGCGAGCCGATAGATGAAGCGATTGACCTTTTTAACCGGATTCAGCTTGCTGTAAACAATGAAGAAAAGGTGCGATACTCGTATGATGTTATGATGAAAAAATAGCGTCGTTCGTCGGAACCTAGACTGAAAGAGAGCAAAGAGTTTAATTGCAGGCAAGCCTCCTTAAGAGTCTGAAGGAGGTAGTGATACAGCGATCTCCGAATTTAGCCGCTGATTTTCTCCTCAGAGTCCTAGAGCTTCAAGCGGATGCATCTCCGGTTGTGAGACGAGGGGTTCTTGACTTTTGCGATGCTGCTTTGCCTGTTCTTCAGAATCAAGAGTCCATTTTGGCCATTGCGCGTACCATATTGTTTCTGATGAAAGATACTGGTCCAGCCACAGTGAAAAAATGCATTGGATCCCTGTTCCCTGCTGCCAAATTTGCTGTGTTGAGCCGTCAGCGATGTGGAAGGACTAAGGGGGCTCAGGACACTCAAAGCGAGGAATTATGGGAGGTTTTGATGCAGTGCATTCATGTGGTGCAAGATTTGGCCTTACAGGACGATGTCAATACGGGTATTAGGCTAAGTGCGCTGAAATTCATGGAACGTGTTGTGATTCTATTCACCGGAGTTGAATTGCTTGGTTTGCCAGAAGAGAAGGAGAAGGCTGGTGCCCTGAAAGTGCTAGATTCGGCAAATTCGAAGGCTGCGAATGAAATTATCAGTACACTAGTAAAATTTCTTCGATCGGTGAAAGGATCGGCTGGAGCAAATGGTCCGTTGGCCATTACGATGATACGGTCTGTGTCAAGTATTCTGCATGCTCGACCACAGTTTGCCGGAAGGCTGGTTCCTATTCTGATGGCCATGGCAAAAGCAGACACTATGAAGGTAAGGTTCACATGTCCTTATTTTACCTTGAATATATCATATTTATCCGCCTAGAGTCAGAGAGATTGATGGATCGTCTTCTTGTAGGTTGGCAAGAATAGTGTAGCAGTTGCGCTTGAACGTTGTCTGCGGGATTTTGCCTTGTTGGAGACCCAACTAGCCCTTCCTTGGAGAAGCAAGATAGTAAAAGCTATAGAGCAGATGGGTGGGGTACCTCTGCAGCAGCAGTCAGTCAAAGGTCAGAATACAGGCTCCAAGAGACCAAGGGAAAGGGACGAGGAACATGATGTCAAACGGATCACAGTGAAGATGGAAGCCGGCGGCGAAAATACGCCTTCTTTTAAGTCAACTTCGTTAGAAATACAGCGATTGTTGCAGAATAACGATGCCAAAAGGTTGTTCAATGTGATTGAAAATCTGTCCGATGCCACAGTTGTGAGTGTTGTTTTGAAAGCAGTGAAGGACATTGAAAGAGAGAATATCCAATGGATGCCCGATATTTTCCCAGTCCTTCAGAGTCTTGCTGACCAATTAATTGAAGAAATCCGCTCAGGAAACTTTTCAATGTATGGATCTTCGGGTAATGGACTCCTTGAAGGAACGAGTAAGTCAAGTCTGTTAGCAGTTCAGGATTTACATCCACCAACTCCTTTGCAAACTAGTTTATTGAGCGAGCAAGAGCGTTCCTCCCAAAAGATTGCAGCCTTAAAACGAATTCTAGTGACTCAAAAAGCTCCTTCTAAAAAAATGCAATGCCATCTAGTGACATACTTGGCAACGATTTGTCCGGAATCTGATGGAATAGAAGAGGTTCTCATATCTTCCATTTTGGAAGATTATCACGGCAGGGATGGCCATGAAATTTTCATTCAGTGGCTCTATAAGTTATTTGCGGAAGTATTAAGTACTTCAGATCAGGATGATCGGTCTGAAATCAATCTAACTGGTTCTCGTTATGAGAAAATATTTGAATCGATGCTTTCCAACATGAAGCAATCACTCCCTTCATCGGACAGAAGCATAGTTGCTCTTCTAAACGATGCACCAGCGTTGCCACCTTCAATGATTAGTAAATTCATTAAATCGATGCTCTCAGGAGAAAGGAACTTGATGTATAGTGGATTGATTTCTGCCCGGGATTCTATTTTACAGAGACCACAGTGCAGACAAGATCTGCTTGTCCTAGTGTTGGAGGCATGTGTATCATGCGACGAAGAGTTGCGTCGTCAAGCCGTTCGAATGTGTGTGAACCAAATATATTTATATACTAGTTTGGATGATCAGATCGAAAGTTTTGCAAGGGCAAGCATTTTTTCTGCCAATATTGGTGGATCAGAACATGCCATTCAGGGTGCAGCTCTGTTTTGTGCATTATGCACAAAGAATCATGCATTAATACGGGATTTATTCGCGAATTTCGGGAGCTTAAACGAATTCCAACGAAATGCAATCATTATAAATATCTCTGCTATTGCAAAATCAGCATCAGATGACGAGGAATTCTTGACAATTGTTCAGGATCCACCTGAAGGGAGTAATGAGCTCCTTGAAAATGCGATCAATGAGCTTTGTTGCGAAATGCCATCTGAACGGTTGATTTCTTCTGTGCTAAAATGCTTTTCTAGGAAGCAGCATGTGAAAATTCTAATACCTGTCCTGCCTTGCATAGGGAAAGAGATTGTTATCAAGGTATTACCTGATATCATTCAGTTACCTCAAAACGAGTTGCCAGGCGTTATCAGACGACTCTGTACAAATATTTACAGCAATCAAGGCGCTCCTGTTCTAGAGCCAAAGGAATTGCTAGTTTTGTTGCATACCATGGACCAAGCAACTGCAGCAACACTCAAGAATGCCATGGCAACAATCAATATTTGCCTGACAATGCATGAGGAATTTACTGCTGAAGTTCTGGCAGCTACGTTAAACCAACTTATCACTAGAATTCCTCTGCCCCCATTATTTATGAGAACTGTTTTACAGAGTTTATCGTCTGCACCAAGCCTTCGAGAATTCGTCGTAAGACTGCTTGATCAGTTAGCTGCAAAACAGATATGGACAAATGCAACACAGTGGAAAGGTTGGCTGATGGCTGTGCAATACACAGCTCCAGAATCGTTTCAAATCGTAATGAGACTCCCAGTCGATGTCTTAGCCAAGGCTTTAGAGTTCTTCAATGATAACTTTAGATCAAAGTTGGCAGTTTATGCCTCTTCTGGGGAAATAGATGTGCCAGATGCAACAATGAACTTGTTGTCAAAATACCAAACCATTCGATAAAAAAGTAAAATATATATTGTAATCCATATACAAATATATACCAGCATGACATGTTCTCCGCTATCCGGACGCTCCCTTCTCCTTCTCCTTTTCTCTCATTTGCTCCTCATTCACAGAGTCCAACAATGGCTTTAGATCAGACTCTTCAAATATCCTGAAGTTGATCTGTTCACCATCTTTGTAGATAGTTGCCATTTCTACTTTCTCAGGAGACAAGGTAGTACTATCCATGGTCTTGCTTAGCACCTTAATTACTATCTTTGTCGCTTCCTCGAGGGTTAGTGTTTCTTTGTAATCACTTTGCAGAATACTTGTCGCGGATGCATGATTAGCCCCTATTGCAGTCGCTTTCCATCCTCCGTAATTTCCACTTGGATCACTCTGATACAGCTGAAATCCTTTTTGCCTGTCCCATCCGGCATAAAGCAGCGATACACCAAAAGGCCGCATCCCTCCAAACTGAGTATATCCCTGCTTCGTATCGCACAGAAGACGTACCAACTGATCGACTGGAATAGGTTCTTGATACGTCAAACTATACCGTTGACACTGTAGACGACAGGTATTGATGAGAATATTCGCGTCCGAGGTGATCCCTGCTACTGCACAAGCTATGTGATCATCAATCTTGTACATCTTTTCCCTTCTCACACCCACGGCTTTAGTATCCAGCAACTGCACATGAATGAAATATTATTGAGAACATGATAATAAGACATTCCCATCGCAGGCCAGCGGTATCGATACCTTTGAGGTGATCCTTTTCTCGGCACCAAGAACGACCCCTTCGTTCGTGAGAATCCCCACACACGATCCAGCATTCGAAATTGCCTCCATCGCATACCTGCACAATAAAAAAGGCAATGTCATCCTACTTGAGACACCCTGCGAAAATCTGCACCAGGTGATCGTGATTTACGCACTCTACTTGATGTAAGCGTCCCTCAGGGGAGAACTGCAATCAATACACGTCATTAGTCCAATCCTAACTATACAGATGCATCAAATGCTATACATACTATTGTTGTTCTTGAGTCGTATCGCCGCGACATCGTAGGTCACCCTGTGCTCCCAAATTAAACTATTTTTCCCGGTTCAATCTTATTGACGAGACTCAGCGATACTACTAAGTTCGCTCTTAACCTAAATCAAAATAATGCCTAACTTTAATTTGTTTGTTCTCCGACTATCGTCATGGACACGAATACTTGTACCTTCCGGGGAAATCAGATGGAAGACTCGAAAGCCTTCATGAAGGCCTAATCGATCTGGGCAATTTTATCGTTGGCCTGCAAGCTGGAATTGCTAGCATTGGCATGCTACTGGTCTTGTAAAGCATGGAGAATTTACATGTCACGTTGGGTAATTGTTCAAAGTGTATACATGTCAAACTAGAAGACTAGATGAGAAGGATAGATCATATAACTTGTCAATCTAATTGATCATTGATTATTAGTCGGTATTTGTTTCAAACATCATCATTGTGCCACAAAGAGATTTATGTTACTTGTCGATCAGAGAGCCTTCCATAATTTCCAGAGAAGGCATATCTTCGTCACTCGAAAAGTACACATCCTGCATACAGGACTCGCTGTCTTCGGAAACAGATGTGGTGGAAATACCAAGTGTTCGTTCCAGGTACCGTTTGCGATTCCTAATGTCTTTTTTCCTGGCAAGATCTCTGGCAAGAACAGCCTTGAAACCTGCAGCCTTCGATTTCCCAATCATAGTTCTTTGAGAATTTTTCATGGCTTCTTGGTATTTCTTTCTTCTCACCCTATTACCAGACACGCTTTGCAATAGAATCATTTGAATTTTGTGAGATGCCAAAGTCACCATTCTATGAATCTCCTGACCAAAGGACAAATCGGCCACTCCTTCACTCAGGCCAAGTTTTTCTTTTCCTAAAAGACTTGAGAGTACTTTTTTGTACTGATCACAGCTATTCTCCAGTTTGCTCGTAGCCAACGCTGTCAGAGTAGAATCCAAATGAAATCTGGTTTCTCTCACAGCAGCTGCTTCCTCACCATGAATGCCTGGAGGCAGAGACAGGGCACCGGCACCAGGACGATACGAATGCGTTATCGAATTCTCCAAAAGCACGTCACTCTTATGAAATCCCGCTCCATAAACAAGAGCTTGCTCCTTCAACATCTTACCTAGTACCACCGCAGCATCTCTAGGACCTAGATCTCTGCTCTTTCTTCCTAACCCTGCATCATTTCCATGCAAATTCACGTGTCATTCATTTTGCTTAGTACTATTAGTATTATTAAATTAAATTATCAATGCCCTACTCACTCTGCATCACACCAAAGTAATCATCCTTGACCCGTATCTTAACCTGTATCCCGTTTGGCTGAGCATGGTACAAGCAAAACAAACTGTACAGTGCACAAGCATGTCTCAGCTCATTATACTTCTCTCGAATCGCCAATGCAGCAGATTCAGACGCATCATGTATTATACTGCCATCCTCTCTATGAATTCTGCCTATCAGATTTAAAGGAACATCTGCGCTCGAAAGCTTAAGGCTCACATCATACAACCCTTGCACAAAAGAGTCATAACGTCGGGTAGGAGGACATCCCTGAAGCGAAATGGTACAGGTTAGAACACAAAATACCATGTCAAGCATACACAATACTCGTACCAAAAATATGAAGGAAAAGCACATTTGTTTCCAAGCATCTTTAAAGGTTTCTAAGCTCGCTGGTTTCCCTGACACAACTTTTGAAATAAAACTCAAATTGAGAGCATAAATATCCCTTTCTTCTTCCATTTAAAACATGATCTCTGAAATAATTCGACCAATAGCTGAAGTGGTTTACCAAGTCTTGAGAGATACCGCAACCAATGCTAAACAAATTTCCAAGAAGAACCCATTCTACAAGTATCCGTATACAATTCTTTAAAACATAAAATTTGAATCTACTTGATTCAGATCCACTTGATTTTATGAGTTTCAAGAGTGGATACAGCGATCAATCATTTGGTTTGAAGAGTGTGAGTGAGCCTCCGAGCCTCTAAAGAGGTATGGAATGGCTGTTAGTTGACATTCAAATTATTTATTCAACATATTTTTCAACTGAGTGGTTGCTTTATTAGTTCTTCTCATGTAGAAGTCTGAATTATTGGGCCATGAGTAGACAAAGAAGAAAAGGTAGGTTGCATATTTGTTGTGCAGGTTGCAATTCTCACTGAGAGTACCTCTGCATTAAGCAGCGAGTAAATTCTTCTGTGCGCTGTTTTGTAGAGAATGGAGAACGACAGAGGCATGTAAATTATACATATAAGGATTATATTTCCCCTGAAGCTGCTGATATCGGTGTACGGAAAAGGGAACTGTTTGAGTCTAGAATACGGTTCAACGCTGCTGATATTCGACAGGCATTTTGCACGATAGACGGTCTTCCGAATGATGTATTTATACGAGGGGCGGTGAGTCAAAATCGTGCGATTGATGGAGACTGCGTTGTAGTCAGAATTTTGGCAGAGGGTGAGTGGTATCAACTGAAATCTAGAGAGAAAAGGGAGGAGGATAGTGATAGCTGTGATATTGTGGTGACAAGGTTCCAAGATGCGCGGATATCCTCGGATGATCACAAATTAGGATTGCTAGAACATGTTTCTAGGACTCTGGATAAGGGTCAGGGAAGGTTGAGGGCCACTGGAGAGATAGTGTGTATCAAGGAGTTCTCAAGGAAAAGGGATTGTGTCGTTGGAACACTGAAGATTGCCAAGAATAAAGGTTTGAAGTTTGTTCCAAACGACCCAAAGCTTCCAACAGGAACACTATGTGATGATAATAATATTACATCAGGAATGCAATGGAAGGAACTGGACGAGTTTATTTACAAGGCATGTGTCAAGGAGTGGAGGATTTCTGAGCTTAGTCCTACATACGAGATTATTGATTCTCTAGGGCGTAGTGATGATCTGGATATACAAACAAATGCCATATTAGCAAGTGAGAAGATTGAAGGTCTAGATGTGTACCTGGATGAAGCGATAGTTGCAGATTTGCCACAGGTGCCTTGGGAAATACCAGAAATTGAGATAAACAAGAGGAGGGATCTGAGGGGATGGAGGATTTTTAGCATTGATCCTCCTTCGGCTAGGGATTTAGATGATGCATTGTCGATAGAATATTTATCTGATGGATTCTTTAGGGTTGGAGTGCATATAGCTGACGTGTCGTACTTTGTTAGGTGCGCCTTGCGGATTCATAGCAGGCATAATGTTTCAAAGGTGGCAGTCAAGTGACAAGTAATGTTTGTGCTGCAGAGCCGGCACAGCGTTGGATAGTATCGCTGATAGGCGATCTACATCTGTATATACCGTTGGAAGCGTTATTTCAATGCTTCCTCGGGTGCTTTGTGAAGATCTCTGCTCGCTAAAGCCGGGTCAGGAGCGTTTATGCATGTCCATCCTTTGGGAAATGAATGAGCAGGGTGACGTCAGGTGTGCTTTCCTTGAATGAACAATGACTATTCTATCCTGGCAATAATTAATTAAATGACGCTTTAATTGCTGACTCAGTGATACTTGGGTCGGACGGACAGTCATTAGATCCTGTGCCCAGTTGACCTATCTGGATGCTCAAGAATTAATCCTAAGGGAAGATAGCAAGCCTCCAAACGAGATCCTTATTCATGGAGATCACACTTGGGAAGAGATATCTAGAGACGTAAAATCTCTGCATACAATATCTCAAGCCATGAGGAAAAGACGCTTTTCCAAAGGTTCTCTGGCGCTTGACAATGTACAAATGAGAGTGGAAACTGATGACACAGGGAATCCTATCAGGCTCTCCAAGTATGAAATTTGGGATGCTAATCATCTGGTTGAAGAATTCATGCTTGCTGCAAATATCACAGCGGCAGAAATAATATCCAAAGCATACCCTGATGATTCTGTTTTGCGCTGTCATCCGCAACCAAACCTGGAACAGCTGCAGAACATTTGCCAAGCTATTGAGAGCTCCCTGTCTGATCCTCCTGCCTTTGCCATAGATTCTTCTGGTTCCTTTCAGAGCAGCCTTCGAAACATAGAAAAGCATCTTGAGGACCCTCTTACTTTTCAGGCCATCATGTTTTTGTGTACAAAGCCAATGCCGAATGCTGCCTACATTCACACTGGTGACGTAGCAGACAGGGAAGGATGGAGGCATTATGCCCTCAATGTCCCCTTCTATACCCATTTCACTTCGCCAATACGCCGATACCCTGATATTATAGTCCATAGATTATTGATTCGAGCGATCGAGGGCACTACCATAGATTCAGTCTCAGGGAGAAGTCTCAGCATGATTGCAGCTCATGCCAATGAGAGAAAGCTTGCTGCAAAGGCTGCACAAGATTCCATTCAGAGGCTACATTTCTCATTCTTTTTTCGAAAAACGCCATCGGTATTTATTAGCACAGTATGTAGTGTCGGAGGCTCCAAATTTTTCGACGTGTATATTAATGAACTGGGAATCGATATGAGGATTTTTGTATCTGAAGTTGTATTGGAGCACAAGTATGGAACAGAATGTCTGTGGGATGATAAACAAAGGTACTTTCATCTGATCCTGTTATTTATCAAATACTGCATAACTATAGTCGTGCAAGTCGTCACATATTCACCTTTTTACATCTGTTTTGCAGAACCTTGGAGATGAAGATATCCACAAGGCCAAAAATGGAAAAAACAGTTCTAGACTTTGCAAGCATTGCCAATCCAAATAACATCAGCAAACTGCTATTACCAGCCACGCTTTCGCCCTTCTCTCTCGTACCTATTGTTATATATGGAAAAGAAGGACCTTACAGAGGACAGGAGAGTTTGAGAGCCACCATATGGGGCGAATGAGCGGATAGCAAATGCATATGATATGCATATCTCAACTAGCCATAGCATCTGATCTTGTCTTTGCAGCCCTTTGCTGAGCTCTGTCCTTGTCCAAATCTTCCACCTGGCATCAAGGCAAAGCACATCGACCTTATTTCAAATACAGCAATAAATCAAATATTTATAGAGAAGCAAATCGAATATGCAATAGTAGCATAAAAATGAAAATAACAACCTTTTGATAAATACTGCTGATGGTATTTTTCAGCAATCCAGAAATCTCCCGAAGGCTTGATTTCAATTCTCCATTCCTTTCCTGCAGTTGGGCGCCCAAAATTTCCCACCTTGAGTGCCTCTTGCACCTCTTTCATCTTTTCCTTCGCAATCCTCTCTTGTTCTGCATTGTGGTAATATATCCCAGACCTATATTGGGTTCCACGATCACTGCCCTGTCGATTCAAGGTCGTGGGATCAGCTCGTTCTA
This sequence comes from Picochlorum sp. 'soloecismus', assembly GCA_002818215.1. Taxonomy (NCBI): domain Eukaryota; kingdom Viridiplantae; phylum Chlorophyta; class Trebouxiophyceae; genus Picochlorum; species Picochlorum sp. 'soloecismus'. The sequence continues at coordinate 196,043 of PJAJ01000018.1, read as the reverse complement.
ACAGCACATCAATCAAAGCTCCATACGTCACTTCCTCAGGATTGAAGTGCATCTGCACTGCTTCTGTGTGGCCTGTACTACCTGAGCAAACTTCCTCATATGTGGGATTTGGTCTCTCTCCCTGAGTATAGCCAACGAACGTCTGGGTCACACCTGGCACTCTTTGGAAGGCAAGCTCGACACCCCAAAAACATCCCTGCATCTCGCAAAACCAAACGAAATCGATTTCTAATGCTATTTATCATCAATAAATAAATCATAACCTTACCCCCGCAAATGTCGCGATCTGCTGGCCTTCCGGAGCGTAAACTGGGGCAAGCTGAGTGCCAACTTTTGCTTCTCTAGCCCAGGCTAATATGCTTTCATTCTTCCCCTGTTCATTACATTCGATATATTATATACCACTTTACATTAACACACACGTCCAACAAACAATGCGTCTAACCTTGACTTCATCCACCTTCTCATCCGTTCCGAACAGTTTCCCAAGAAAGTTCTTCATCGCTAAAACCTTTTGACTGCCAAGGTTTCGCTTTTGAACCCTATTACGAGGAATAAGGACAATCAAGTCTCTTGTATTGATAGCCGTATTGACACGCATCAACATTTTCGTATGTAATTTCTTTGGCAGCTCAGGGCCATTCGTTTCAACTGTTGAAGATGAAAGGCTACGAGTGTCTAGGACATGAAAATTATGGTGACGCGGAGATTCTTCAGTTTTCATGCACAATTACATTATTTCCAAGGTCATTACATATCTTATTTGACTATTGTACTCTATCATTAACAGGGCACGATACTTACAAGTTTGTCTGCAACACTGCTGCTGTACTTACTCGGCCATCTCAATATAATCTGGATTTTTTCGAAGAATGACGATGCCTTCTAGAGCTGAGGACATCGATATATATTTTTCCGTTCCTAATTCGGCTCTCTCACCTTCTGCAAGAAGCACTGGGGTGGTGTGCGTTTGGAAGCCTGTGACTGTCTTGGGTTTTCCAGCTTGTGCTACGACATCCACTGCCTGTCCAACTCGTACTGGGACGGGCAGAACAGCCCCATCTTCATCCACGGTCATTAGCATCCTTGGCCTCATTGCTGGGACCAGGCTATATAATAGGTAATGCATCTGACCAGCCAGAGATGACTTCATGTCCAATGAGAGAGTTAATACAATCAGAATGCCGGCAATTGATGTTCGCAGGATAGCTCCGGAAGATGCCAAATGAGGACTAAGACTGACTAGTCCTTTGCCTGAATGAACAAGCCCCTGGGAAATCCGCACCAGGAAAAGCATAGTTGAATCCTTGGAGTAGTACATTGAAAGGTTTCTAAGAAGGCCGGCAAGGCGAGAGTTGTTCGTCCCAGCTCCAACCAGGCCAAGAGAGAGAACGGCACTCATTGCTACCTGATCATCTGCATCGTGACTAAGCCTTCCAAGGGTATCTATCACAGCGACATCTGGATTGGAGATATTCAAAGCTGCAAGAGCCAATGGAACTCCTTTGCGAGCTGCACTGCCTCCATACTGTAGTACATGCTCCAGAGCCCTATGTGCCATTTGTGAGCCTAATTCCTCTCCACAAGCAACCATGCCAATTGCCAGTGCATTAATGCCCTGATGCGCTGTCTGCCATCCCTCATCTCCTTCTTCCACTTCAATTTGTTCACCACAAATGCTCAGGAACTCTTGAACCTTTAACACGTTTCCGGTACCAGCATAGGCGCACATGTCCAACAGACTACATGCGTATTTTGATATTTTTTCTGGAAGGGTGCGGGCAACTTCAATAGTCGCCTCTACGGCGTCCTGACGCCCCCAAAACAGCAATCCTAAAGCAAGGGACATTATTTTACCATGGATAGTATCTAAATCTGCTTCGCCTCGAAGCATTAGACTCTGCAAAATAGTCTCAACTATTTCTCCTTGTGATGTGCCCACAAAAGACAAGGAGACTGAAAGAGCTGAAAGGGCAGCTTGCTCAATCGATACATCTGGATCCCCAATATTGGGAAGCAAAAGTCGCTTTAATCCTTTCTTAGCCTTTCCAGCGTAAGCTATTCCCAGTCCCCATGTCGCTCCCATCTTAATCGAAGGGTCTTGGTTCAGAACATATTCAGATAGAACAGCCAAGGCTGGATCTACCTCATCTGTAACACCTGAAGCAATTATACCAAAAGCGAGCAAGGCCCCACCGACAACCAAATTGTCGGAAGCGTATAGATACCTGTCGACCTGGGGGAGACCGCCTTCGATGTCCCACATGAATATCATTCCAAGAGAGGCTGCGGCCGCCAATTTCCCATTGCTCTTGTTCCTGAATATCCAATGCAACGAATTTCCTGCATCAGAGCCCTCTTCCTCAACTTCCACCGTAACCAGCTTATCATGACCAAAGCCAGAATTCACAAATGCATTTACATAAGTTGCTGCTATGTTTGCACTAGCAGAGTCCAAGGCGCTAGGTCTACCTTCAATCAAATGTGACTTGTAGACATCATCTGGTGTTTTTGCCTCCATGACATCCAAATCCCTGGCTAAAGCTAAGTACCTTTCACTAAGACGCATATTACTGCAAGATAATAAAAACCTAGTCAGTGTTTGAATCATTATTTATTTTCCCTCAAACTGTGGAAAAGACGCCGGCAAATATAGAGACAGCCAACATACCCCATGATTGCTTGAAGTTCTTCCAACACAGATGCATCCTCAGTAACCTCTTCATCCTCCAAGTCAATACAGATTCTGCAGTCCCCGAGAATATACGCCATCTGCTTTTTCTCGACATTGTCCTCAGAGTTCGCCATGGCTTGCGCCATGAGGTCAACGTCTCCGATTCTCAGCGCCACCCTCAGTGCATTTGTAAACAGCCTGAGTGACATGAAACTCCTGTAAGCGCATAGCATTGCATTTTGATCATCGGGTTCGGGCAAATAAGAACAGCAGGAAAGTAAATATAGGCATGTCCGATCGCAGTTATTCAAATCCGCATGCTTCTCTACCAGATCTAAACGATCCACTTCCAAGCATAGATCCACTGCTTCTGGCTCAGCGTTATGCGCCATATTCCAAGGCACAATCTTCTCAACCAGGTCCATCAGGTCTGAAAGATCCTCAATAATATCTTGACTGATCCTCCTCATATATTCCTCGCCAATCTCGCTCGAAAGATGGCGAATATACTCGTGACCCCACATGGCAATATCCTGGTTTCCCGACTCCAGTCTATACCTCAAAGTTTCCATCGAATTCCTTTCAGAAGCAGTCATAGCCAAAACTGAGATTATATCGGCAAGTATTCCTCTAATTTCACTCTTTTTCCTCAGAGTTCTATAGTATTCCTTTAGTCCCGCGTAATGTCCACGTAGAAACTTTAGAGGCTTTGGCACAGAAGTCATACTACTTGTTGCACTCCTACGGACACACAAAGATACAAGTGATCGATCACAAAAAAACGGCAGCCATTAATCTTATGCATTTTCCAGATCTATCACAACATTTCCACAAACACTATGCTCTTCATTCCAAATCAAATACGCTCAAATACACTCGGCAACATTCCCTCACCTAATCTCGCTCGCTATAGCTTGAAGAGCAGCCTTTGCAATCTCTTGCTTCTTATCCTGAGCTCTAGTCACTAGAAGCTCAAGATTCTCTTTAAGTTCACGATCTTCTTCTGTCAGATCCTCCTCAGGATCGTATTGTTGCTCATCACGCTGCGCAAAACAATCAGTGACAAAGTTCACCACAGTGCGTCTACGCACCAGCTCAGACGCACCAACCAACATATATTCTTCGTTTATCAATTAACTATATCCCTACCTTGCTTCCATTCTCCTTACCCTCCTCCTTATTTTTGTCCTCGTTAGCAACCGCCATGATCACAAACTCGAATCAACAAAACGTATTCGCGACTGGAAGGTACAGACTGTGTCCTTATCCGCAGTTACAAAATATTACAAACACCAATGAGAATAAAACTTTGGCATTTTCTACAGTGATGATGAGAACAAGGCAGCCAAATGTATTCAATCTTAGAAGGTCAGGCCATGGGCCCTCATGGCCAGTTTTTCCACTAATTGAGGCCACTGCATTCAAAGTGGGTATTTTTGTATGACAATATTTATTGTGTATGAATACCGTTGGATATTTGGTACGCATCTGATTAGTGGTTGATTGCCACAGGTAGTGAGTACAAAAGCCTTGTTTACAGAACGAAAGGCACATTTTGATAGTTTATTTCTACGGACTGGTTGTATAGCACCATGGCTGAGGGACCGGGAGAAATAGAGTAGGTTAAGATTTCTTGAAATGGGGTTTCAGTGGGTTTGTAGATCAGCAGTAACGGTCTCCCAGAGATGAGTGCTGAAGGTTGCACTGAGGTGCAAAGCTAGATTTCCAAACTGTTCTGGAGTTGTACAATTGTTCAATATTTAGATATTATATATATCATATTGATGAATAGTTTGTCCGGTTTGTGTGTAGATTGTATAATCAGTGGTTCAAGGTAGCTGATCAGGATGGCGATGGTGTTCTTAGTGGTGGTGAAGCGGTGCAATTTTTTCAGCGCTCAGGGCTGCCAAGGAGTCCTACTTTGTTTAAAATATGGCAAATTGTGGCAGGGGATAGGTCGTCGCTGACCAGGCAGGAGTTTTATACTGCGATGAAGTTAGTCTCAGTGGCTCAAAGGTCCCAAGGGCACCTGGATGAAGGGGTTGCCTCGAGGATAGTGAACGGTCTGGCGGGTGCGGTGCCTCCTCCGAGTATGGCTGGATTAGAAGTAAGTGGGATAAGGGTCTCGAGTGCAATTGTTGGGCAGTTTCAGGCTGTGACAGGGGGTACAAGCTTGCAGAGCTCGGGGGAAACTCTGTCAAAATTGTATCCACCTTTATCGAAAGAGAAGGCATTTACCTATCAGACGGCATTTGAGCAGTTAGATAATGATAATGATGGGTTGGTGAAAGGTGTGGACTGCTTTGGAGCCTTTATGAAGAGTGGTCTTTCGAAATCGAGTCTGAAAAAGATTTGGGACGTGGTTGCTGGTAATCAAGGCAGTCTGAATCGTCATCAATTCATTCAATGTCTGTACCTGATTGATTATTCAAAGCTACATCATGATATACCAGATTCTCTGCCAAGTGGTCAATTTCCTCCGATCGAGGGGGGATCGTATGGAATACAGGAAATGGTGCGAGTCATGCATTGTTGTTGTATCGTCACTAGTTTTGATTTTGTTTTTTCATTTATTTATTTATATCAAGTTCATAATCCGTAATGTCCTACAGATTGGTACTAAAAGTGATATATATACTACACTGAAAGTAGGAGAATTGCCGCCAAAAGTAGAATATCAGGGGAATGTGCCATCATCATTCACACATGCAACCATGTTGCCAACTCGTCCAGCACAACAGAATCTCGCGGGTTTAACAACAGCCGAAGTCAGCCAACTCGAATTAGAACGTAATAATGCGGAAAAGAAGGAGGAAGAGTTTAGACGTCTTGAAGAAGAAAAGGCAGCAGCCATTGCAAAGAGGGAGTTTTTCACAAATGCATTGGCAGAACTTCGAATGTCAGAATCAAGGATATCGAGGGCGTTGGTGGAAGCTGAACAGAGAGCAGAGATGGAAAAGCAAGAATGCACACAGATAGAAACCCAGTATGATCAAGCGTATGCGGAGTATAGTTCTCATCATGCTCGAATAGGTCCTTTGCTACAAACCTTGGAGAAAGTGGAAGCCGAAAAATCATCCCTATTGTCCAAAAAGTCTGCACTGGAGACAGCAATAGTGCAGCTTCAAGAGTACGATCCAGACTGGGAGAATAAAGAGAAAGGAGAATGCGAATCTCTCAAAAAGGTTGGTATGAATACTTTTGCTTCAAAGCTTGTGAGTTTGGAAATCATAATCTTGTTTTGCTTGTCTTACAGGAGATTTCGCAGCTCATGGCACAGCATGACTCGATTAGAAAAAACACAGAGGACGTGTATAGCAAGCGTAATGCTCTTGTCTCCACTATCGAAGAATTAAAGGCAAGCATACTCGCCTCAAAGTCTGCTGTTGAAGATTTGGAGAAAGAGCTGCAAGCCCAAACAGTAGAGGTGCGTTTTGAAGCAATTTGTTATGCATCGAGTTATCTTACTTTGTTGCATGAAACGCTGTATTAAAGTAATTTATGTTTTATTGCAGGAGCTCAAGGATGGGGACAAGATTGTGACCTTGCTAAAGAATGTTGCCCCAGTATATAATCGTCTGTATCAGGCTGCCAAAGATGCCATGGTGCCACTGCCAGAAGAGGCGCTGGCATCGATTTCGAAGCCAGGGAAAGTGGATTACGTGTATGATCCATCAAGATTTGGAGCTTACACTGGTCAATGGGAAATTTTTGATGGTGAAGATTATGCCGTAACTTCAGCTCTTCCACTAGATGATCGATTGCAATCATTCGTGTCCAAGTCGATTCGGAACATTGAAGAAAATGAAGAAGAAGAAATTGAGAAGGAAGATAGTAGACAAGAGATATCAGAGAACGATATCGAAGAGGAAGCGAGCATAACAACCGTTCAAGTAGTTGATGAGATGCAAGAGGCTACCTCTGAGCATATCGAAGCAGCGTGCCCCCCAGTGACTGAAGCAATTGCAAATGAGGACCATCCAATGACGGAGGAGACAAAGCCAGAAGAAAATATTGCGGAAGAATCTTGAAAAAGATCATAGAAACATGCCATTATCAACAATCTGAAATTCAAATATCATTAATATCCCATGAATTCGTAGCACAGAGTTTTGAAACTATGATTTTAGCATACATGTGAGCAAATGATTTAGATGTAGATTACACCAATGCTGAATTAAAAAGATGAGTTAATCAAGCCGTCCTTCATAATAAGACCAATGCATGGGCCCTTATCCACTGGTGTATACCATGATTGGTTGTTGATGATCAGGAGCCATTTGGCATGCAAGAAGCACTGCTACATAAACCCTGGCGAGTCTAAGCTACTTGCATTGGATTTTTTTAATACTCGCTATTAAGAGAGGCTATTTTATATCCAATACAATTGAATGAGGGTTACTGCCTGAGATATTCGGTCTGTTTTCATTGTCTGAAGAAATGAAGACACGTCCACCAGTCCTATTGTAAGGTTACTGCGTGCATTGTGACTAGTAATGACCCAAGTTAGTGCTATAAATTCAATAATGAAATGTTGAACTTCTATTGTTGCAGTTCATTGGCGAACCCGAACAGCCCTGGCAAGTCGTGTCGTCGTTGTCCGAGGCCTGACTTGCCGAACAAGCCAGACTCAAATGTCACGACCAAAATTCTCGAGGGAACCAGATTTCTTAATATAGAGAATCCTAAAATTGGCGCAATTGGAGACCAAGTAGTTGAATCTAAATGCTCTTGTTGCAAATTTCCCTGTGTAACGGGGTCAGGTGCAGTCCGACAGTGCAAAGCATCGGGCTATCTTCGGAAATGGCAGACAGAACACTGTAGCAAACCTCGGGGATTCGACAAAATAGTGCATCAAGATCTGGGGAATGGCGGAGGTACGTGTTGTTGATGGACATGCTCCCATGTTATGCCGTGGGAATGCCCCTTGAACCACACTGAGTTGTGTGCAGAGGTAGCATTCTTCTCTTATGGTGGAAGACGAGGTCCCAGATGGAAGGCATGCAACCAAGATGATTTTTTTATATTACCTCTTCTTCAAGAAGGTGAATCTGAAGCCTCTCATTTTGTACTGGGTGTTTTTGATGGGCATGGGGAAAATGGGCAAGGAGTTGCTAGTTTATTGCGTGAAAGTTTCTACAAAGAGTTCTCGCGTTTCGCGGAGAGGAGACGTAATCATTATTTTTCTGACATAAGATCCAATGAAAATCTGATGAGTCACGTGTTTCGGGAGGTTGAATCTGTCGTTGAAGCACATCCGGACGATCTGTCTAATAGTGGTGCAACAGCAGTTATCATTGCTGTAAGCCCGACACTAGTTACTTCGGCATGGTTAGGGGACTCTAGGGCAATCCTTGGTCTGACAGAGGCTGTAACGGGATCTGAAGATCTCGGGAGAGAGACAAGAGCTCTGATTCCATTGACTCAGGATCATAAACCTGACCCATATAAATGTCCATCAGAGGCTCGGCGGATCCTAGGTGTCGGTGGCAGAATCGATCGACTGTATACCGATAGCGAGGGGAGACCTTCAGGACCGTATAGAATATTTTTGCAAAATCAATGGTCTCCCGGGCTGGCAGTGAGCCGTTCTTTCGGGGACTTTGTGGCTCAAAAAGCTGGCTTGATTGCAGAGCCAGACATACAAACCCTGTCTATACGGAGCACGCCCCAGTCAGGACTAAAGGATACCGATGGATATTCAAAGCAGAAGCACATTATTATAATTGGTTCTGATGGTCTGTGGGAGTGGATATCCAACGAGGAAGCTATGCAGATCGCATGGGAAATGGAATCAGCAAAGGATGTGGCATTCAAGCTGGCCGAAATTGCAAAGAAGCACTGGGCTGTAAAGTGTGGTGGAAAAGTCTGCGATGATATAACTGTTGGTGTTACATTTTTGCCTGTCGAGTGAATTAATTCTGTATATCATGTCATCAAATATGTTACGTTTAGAAACAATCCAAGCTTCCTGTGTACTCTGCAATGTCATCAAAGTGCAACTTCTGTACATCTGGCTCATCTAGTAGCTCAACTGCTGCATAATCCGACTTTTTTGACCTATGAAGTAATCTTCCAACTTTTCCTCTGAGCTTGCCAGCGACTACAAGTATCGGACATCCCTCATTTCTAGGAACAACTGTTTCAAGCTGTGACTCTGTAATATTCTGGATGCACGAGCAAAAAATTTAACATCTTCCATAGCAGTTCAGACAAAACATGGAATGATTTAACTTACCATGGCAACTTGTTTGAGATCATCTACATAAATATCACAAACTTCGGGAGTCTTGACATCCACTACTGTCCCCTTCTTCAAGTAAAGCTTGCCATCTTCTATCTGCTTGTCAATAATTTTTACCCTACATGGTCATCTCAATGCATCAGGTTTAATTCAATTTGTTCCTCGTGCAGCTCGTGAAAAATCAAATCTTAATAAGATGTCTTCGCACCTAATATTGGCTCTAAGCCAGCCTCTTGCAGCATATGCTGCTCTTTCACTACTATGTTGCAGGGCTTTAGAATCACCTATAAAACCAGCCTCTGATGCATCTATCAGATAATCTCTCCGTGTAACAGCATCTTTCATACTAGGAAGCAGCGTTATCTTCACTTTGGAGCCACTTTCTTCCTCATGGCCAGATTGCACGGAATCTAAAAGGCATTCAGACCCTTGGTACTTACCATGCTGCACGTACATTCTTCTTGCAGAAGCTCTCTCAGGCTTTGACTGGGTTTGCCTATCCATATACCCTGGTTGATTTAATTTTTCCCCAGAGACGTGGGTGCCATTCGTAGGCTCTCTACTTTCCCCTGGCTTAATATACTTCTTACGTTGAGGCAGAGGGTCAGGAGCAGCACCCAAACCTAGCCTATCCGGACGGCGCATCAACTCTTTTGCATCTACTTCTCCTTTGGAATTTTTCCCAATACCTCGGCCTTTTTTCCAGCCAAGACCTCGCATCAGAGCCTCCCCGAACGCCTCCACTGGCATTCTTTCATAATCCTGCAGGGATGATTCAGGAGGAAGGATGTCCAAATCTTCCTTCAGAATCAATGCATCTTTCTCCGATTGTGACATCCCTTTATCTGCAGCCCTCTGTTTCAAATGATCTCGTTTAGTCAACCCGTACTCGATAGCAATATCGCCATTTTTATCCTTTTCATCAGCTCTCTCAAACTTGTCTATTCGTGCCAGGGTCCTTTCGTCGCTTTCTTCAGGCTCAGGAACAAAACTGGGCACAAATCTTCTCTTCGTCCTATAAAAGCAATTAAAAGAGTAAGATTATCTTAATTTGAACTTAGAGATAGAAAGCATGGCCATACCTATGAGAATTTTCCAAAGGTGCAATCACAGGGACACTCTCTTTCCTTCCACCTGCTGTGCGCCCCGAGGAGGCTTCAAAGACAGCAATTGCTTGTTTTTCATCTTTGTCATTTTTTTGATGAATTTGCGCGACTTTTCGCTGCTTTTTAGCTCCCAAGTGAAACGAAATATCCTTGTTGGCTGACATGTTCTGCTACTTTAGAAAATTAGTTAGCGTTGCGCACTATTATGATATTCTGTAATCTTTGGATCGAGTTGCAAGTCAATATCCACATCATTGAACTCTCGATTGACCTTTCGCTTTTTATAAACAATGACATTACGTGATAACCATGATTTCTGCAGATTCAAATTGCACATGTGACAAATTTGTGCAGATTTTCTTGAGATCTTCCTCATTTACATTGCCTATCCAAGTTGGAGACCTAAAGCGCATATCTGAAATTCTTTCAATCTAAAATATATATCATGCAATAACTCCTCTAGCTCTAAATGATTGACAACGCCCTAGAAGCAACAATCACAATCAAAAGGGCAAAGTTCACTGCCCCCACCAGCTTTTCCAAAACCAAGTTCCTCTTCTGTATAAATACTAAAGCCTTCCTCCGTTTTCCTGCAACACAACGCATGTCTCTGTGTTTAAAATCCTGACTACTAACAAGGCTATAGAAATAAATGCATATCAAGATGATGAAGTTACTTGTCGTACTTTCTTCCAGTTGTTGTGTTGCTCCCAAAAATATCGTCTTTATTTCCCAGAATTTCACCCTTTGTTGACAATTTCTCTTTGCTTTTCTCTTTCTCCTGAATCAAACAAAATCACTCAAGTACAGCGAGATATCAGATAAAGGAGGCTTGTCAGCTCAAGTCTCACCTCCTTGTGCTTTTCTATGTGCTTGCCTTTTTGCAAGTAGAGAAAAAGGTCATCTATCTCGTCCACCTTCGGTCCCGATATTTTGGGTTTCGACTCAAAGCTCTTTCGCTTCGTTTCCTTCTTGCAAGTCTGGATGCAGTTTTTCGTCTCACGCTTTCCACTCTTCGGTTTCATTCCTGCTTCAACTAGAAGGCGCTGCTACAAGTCAACGACAGCAGTACAGGGGGTGATATGTCAGTATGAATTAAAACAATCTCAAGTTCTAATAGTCAGATATTGTATTGAGTAGTCTAAACGTAAAAAATTGAGACCTCAATCATTGGCTTGTCCTCAGAAAAAAAATGCTCGTTCGCCTTATAGATATATCAAGCACTGCTTCATTCGATACTTTTCAATTACATATTTGTCATTATGATTCATTGAATTATCTATTTGGATGGTGGTCCCGGTCCTTCACCTTTTTGAAGCCAGGGATGACAGAGCATCTCCTCAGCTGTGGCTCGCTTTATAGGTACAAAGTTTAGCATGGGCAGCAAAAAGTCACCAAGAGCTTCAGCCTGCATTATGAATCGTAAATGAAGAGAGTCTATTTCATATCATGAATGGACACGGGAAAAGAATATAAAATATCTGGCTCAGAGAATTGTAGTCTTAAATTGGTAGTTGTAAAGTCAACAGGATTGATATCAGAATCTACTTCTCATCATCACCAAATATGAAAAGATTGATGCATACAGAACGATAAATCCCAAAATCACTCACCTCATCTTTATGCATGTGATACTTCTCAACCAGAACATCCTTTAAACTCCAGATCTTTAGTCGCTCAATGTTTCTAAGTCTGCCTTCCCTAGTGAAATATTCACGGCTGTGTTTGCCAGAAGAACATACTGATCTTGGTATTCTCCCAAGAAGCTCAATCATTTGAGCTAAATGATCATCATCTCGAGAGAAGTGCTTTCCTGATTTGGGTTCAAACAAGAAGTCTCCAGTCACCAACTCAAACACAAGGCATGCCATGGACCACATGTCCACTGACGTGTCGTACTCGTCTCCAAGAATAACCTGAATATATACAAAATGAAATCAATATGCGACGAAATAGCGCCATTATGGTGTATTGTTGGGGGCATAAAAGTAGACCTGATCAGAACAGAGTATCTGTCAGTCGTCGCAAGCCACCCTTGCCGCTCTTGGCCAGGTATAACGATGGCTATATTCATACACAGGAATGCAGCCTAGATACCAACTGGCCCAATGAACTGACCCATAAAACATAAAATAACTTACCTCAGGTGCTCTGTATTGTCTCGTTTGTATGTCATCCGTAAAATGTTTATGAATCCAACATGCATTCCCAAAATCAACAATTTTGCAGTCCATTGATAGCAGTCTATCCTCCAAGGCCAAATCAACTTCTTCCAGTTTTCCTTCTAGTTGCTCTATTTTGTCAGATTTTGCATCCTGATTCTCCTCCATCATCTCCCGTCCGTCCTTCTTGTACTCACAGGGCTCATCAACTTGCTGCATGCTGGCTTTCTCTTGTGCCTTTTGTAATTTCTTCCTCAGTTTTTTCTTCTGATTTTTTGTTAAAGGCCTACCCATATCTTGAATTATCTCTAGTTTCCCCTTGTTTTGGTGTTTCCAAGCAGCAGGATCTGCTTTAAATGCTTCCATAGCAGATGAAACAGATTCAACTCGAGACTTCCTCAGCTGACCTGTCAACATTACATTCTCTGGCTTCAAGTCTGTATGAATAATGCCACATTTACGGTGTAAAAAGTCCAAAGCTTCCATTACGCATCTTGTTAAATGTTTGACAATAGGTAGAGGAATACCCTCATGGCTATAGTGCCGGATGAGTGTCAGCAGGTTATCCCCCAACAATTCAAAAACCATGCAGATATGTTTCCCATGAGGCCCACGGTGCTTAAACGTATCAATCATCTTGCAACAATGAGACTGATTCTGGGGATCCAGCTTTGCTATGTGAGATAAAATATCAATCTCATCAAGGGCTGCCTCTGTATAATGCTGGGCACTTTTCACAACTTTCAGTGCAGCTACACCCCCCATATCAGAATCAGCAACAAGCCACACGGTCGAGAAATGACCCCAACCAAGCTTATGTAGAACTGTATAACGCCCATCCTTAAAAGTCTCCCCAATCACCACAGGATGGTATCCTCCTGCAACACGAAACTGCCCTTATCAACACCAGGTCAGATTGGACAACATTTCTCATCCATCCGCACCCTTCTTATAGTCTGATTCATGTTCCTGATCATCCGAATAATTACTTACGGGGCTATCTGAAGAATAATCCGACTTATCCCTCTTTTTCACTGCAATTAGACACAAACGTGTCGTCAGCATGCTTAAATTTCTCAGCCCTAAAAGCCTCTCTCACTTACCTTTGTCCTTTCCGCACATCGTCACAATCTTCCATATAAATTCAAAATCACGTTAAAATATGAAGTGACCCTCATTATACTGTAGTTAAGATCGAACAGTAAGCTGTAATTCCATCAACGCATGGTTGGCAACATGAACTTCATTCCTCAAAACTAGTGCAGAACGAGTGATGAATTCCAATCATGACAGATGTGAGTCTTCATGTACATTTTTACAAATTCAGTTGCAATTAACTACGGCCATCTGTCTCCTTGTTACCTTCCCCAAGTACCATTTCCACAGCACATTCAAGTGGGCATGCGGCAGGGCCATTCGAGGCATCCCCGGCCACAAAAGTGCGTGACTCGGCTTAGCCAATGCGGTGGATTTATTTGGAATATTTTTATGAATGTAGTTGAATGGACGTATTTTGCTGTTGGATTGAACGAGACCTGTTGATTGGTTCACGCGGTTATTGTAGCCTTGTCGACTTGTGAACATGAGGAGCACACAAACGAATCGGTTTGTCAGTTGGGCCTCACCATCGTCTTTATTTAGGTCATATGCTGTAGTGTCTCATGGTGTGCTGCCGAGTCAAACGAATCTTGGCAGGTTGAAGGAAACCTGCAGAAGAGTGGAAGTAGCGTCTATTTCCAGCGATTACCGGATTAATGATGATCCAACAGACGGTATGGCAGTAGAATCCGAATTAAATTTAAAAGAAGAGACGATAGGAGTGTTATTGTTGAATCTTGGGGGCCCTGAGACACTGGAGGATGTACAACCCTTCCTTTACAACCTGTTTGCTGACCCAGATATTATCAGGCTTCCGGCGTCCGTGCAGTTCTTGCAGCCGTTGATAGCGAATTTGATCAGTATGGCGAGAACTCCCAAATCTCGTGAGGGCTATGAAGCTATTGGTGGTGGCTCTCCGCTGAGAGCAATAACTGAAGAACAGGCGGATGCACTCTCAGCAGCTCTTATCAGCAAAGGGATAAAAGCAAAGTCGTACGTCGCCATGAGGTACTGGAAGCCTTTCACAGAAGAAGCCATCGAGAAGATGAAGGAGGATGGAATAATGAATCTGGTTGTTCTGCCCTTGTATCCTCAGTTTTCAGTGTCTACAAGTGGATCCAGTCTCAGATTGTTGGAGAAGCTTCTTAGAGATGACTCTCACCTGAGGCAGGTGAAGCATGTAGTTATACCATCATGGTATCAGCGGCCAGGCTATGTTGAGGCAATGGCGGATCTCATCGAGAATGAGTTGGGCATCTTTGCTGATCCAGAGTCGGTGGAGGTTTTCTTCTCAGCTCATGGAGTGCCTCAAAGCTATGTTGATGAGGGTGATCCTTACAAGGAAGAGATGGAAGCATGTATCCAGCTAATAATGCAAGAGCTGGGTCGTCGAGACATTAAAAACTCCCATACATTGGCCTATCAGAGCAGAGTAGGGCCAGTTGAGTGGTTGCGGCCATATACTGATGACTCTATTCGCTATTTAGCTCAAAAGGGGGTTAGGAGCCTTCTAGCTGTGCCAATTAGTTTTGTGTCTGAACACATTGAGACTCTTGAGGAGATAGATGTAGAATACAGGTGAGATTACTATATTAATTTGGAATGAGAGCGAAATATATATACATGTTTATTATTAATAACTATATAAAATCATAATTTTGTTTGTAGAGAGTTAGCAGAAGAAGAAGGAATCAAACACTGGGGCCGCGTACCTGCCCTAAACACAAATGCAAAATTCATAAATGATTTAGCAGATGCAGTAATCGAAGCACTGCCATACATGGGATCTGTATCTAGTCCAACGGCTATATCCGACTCTCTTGTGCCTCTGGGAGAAGTAGATGCGCTCTTAGAGACATATGATCGAGAAAGAAAAGTTCTACCACCACCAGTGTGGATGTGGAGATGGGGCTGGACCAAGTCTGCTGAAATGTGGAATGGGAGAATTGCAATGTTGTCCATCATCATCATTCTCCTTGTAGAAGTGACAACTGGCCGCGGCGTATTGACCAATTTGTTCGCACTCTAGTAGAGTCTGTACCATTTTTCTTGTTTTTTCTTTCACCTTGCCATCCTCTTTGATAAGGGACCAAGTTTTGGTGCAATTGGCTAGGCCATTCGCATGAAATCGTAGAATAAAGTTACTAATGTTGAAAAATGCTTTATTTAATAGATTTCTCGCATATGAATTCTACTATGTTGTGGTATACACACTTGTCAATTGAGATTGCGGCATCGATCTATGCCAAATCAGCTTCAGTTTTCTGCAACTTGGGGTGCCTTTCCAACTGCGAACAAAGGAAACTTTCAAATCACTACCAATCCCCCTACTGGAATACACCATTCTTCTATTTAATAAACAATCAAACGTACCATGTAGATTTTATTTGCATTCACTTTCACTTTGCCAGTCAGGAAAATCAAATAGCACGCCATGACCACAAATCCAAAACCCAGCACTGAAAGCATCAAGCGAAAAATCGTCATTCCAGTGACATTGTATCAATCAATTAGACATCATTGTACATGCTGAAAACTCTCATGTGAATTACAAGGAGCATAGAACATGCCACAACGCCAGAGAAACCAAAATGCCCTCGCCTACCTACAAACCCTAGAATGAACCCAGCTGTCGCCTCAGGACTGAGCTCCATCGAATCCGACGATACGCTACTCTGTGCCATGGATGAACTCATTGTCTATTTTAACGAGGTATTGGAGCTGATATGAGGCTCAGATACCCTTGAAGGAAGACCAAAGCACTGAAACCCCGCAAGTGCTCACTTTGGCTCGGCGGTTTTCAAAACTCAGATTATAGAATAGATTTATGGATATATACAATATAATGTAATTTAAAATTCACTAAATTTACAATAGATAAATCTTGAGAGGTGACAAGAATGATATCATGGGCATGGCATCGACTGGAGAATCTTGTACTTTGATTCCATTCTTGCAATTGCAAGACTGCAACAATCCAGAATAATAATATTCAGGTTGCCAATATGCATGCCATCTCTCGTCCAGGTTGGATACCAATACCTGCCGTGAAATGCCATACTTTAATGCATAATACAGCAATTGCATGTGGATTGATTGCGTCTTTAATCGCATGATCTACATAGAGGGTTGAACATGATCAGCTCATGTAAGTGGCATGTGAAAGAGTTGCAGTGATCAAGATGCTATAAGTCAGAAAATTGTAATAGCCAAAAAATTATGGACACCATTATTGAAATTCTAATTCTTCTGGCTTAACAGGTCTAGAGAGGGGTATGATGGATTCCTTTCTCACGTCCCTAGGCATGGCTTTTCTCATGTCTGCAAGCAGTGTAGGAATTTAATTCACAGAATGTAATCATTATCGTAGAGTAGATGTGTGGCAATAAAATAGGATAAGAATATTGCATATATAGTAACGCTCTTACCCAGTGCATCCTCAGCATTGCTGTAATAGCCCAACACTCTTCTATACTTTGAATACCCCAACTGCAGTGAACGAGTAGACAAATCAACAGGCTGGAAACCAAGTATCATCAATACTACATCACAGGAGCCGACTCTCAAACATATTTTTACAATGGATGAACAAGCTACGTACAGTGTGGTACATGGATATCGCAGCCTTGTTGGAGGCCCTTACAAACAAGTCTACAAAGTATCCATTATGTCTGCAGTTAAAAAACAAGACCAATGACCCACAGTCAGTCTTTATGTGATATGGATGATACATCAAATAACTATAATCTCACCTATTAGCTGTTACGTCCTCCAGAATATCCATCAGCTTTTGTGCAATTCTCTGTCGCCGATAAGTAGGGCACACAGTAACTGCAGTCACATGCCCATGCCAACTGCGCCCTTCTCCCTCTATTTTCCCAAGAACTGCAAATACAATGAAATAATTAGATCATAAAAGAATATAACAAAATATTCAAGATAGGTATTGTGGTGTAATAGCCTTCTTCACTCACTGTAGGCAACCTTTTGAAGTCCAATCGACTCTCCTAGCAGGCAGTATTCCGGCCAACGGGCTAAATATTGGAGATAGAAGGATACATTGTACTGCATTGGACAGAACAAAATACTTATATACCAGAAGAGATGCGTAGTTGGTGTTTTTCAGCGTTCATTTTACGCACTGTTTCTGTGAAATAGTCCAAATTAATGTTGTCAAACTTGAAGAGGTCACGGCACGTGAATCTGCGTATCGAAGTCATTGATATACCATGGCCGATAAATCGAAGCTGCAACAAATGATTTTATTTTAAATCAGTTTAGAATGAGGTGTGATGCCTCAAATCGATTGGGATATGGTGACAAGGGATGAAATCATGATGAGTATTTGAGTAGAGATAAGCTCATTATCAACATCTTCATTGATTGGATATTCAATCAATCAATTGATATATTGATTAGAGATCTTCATCTTAGAATGAATTGATTAAGATACTTAATGTAAGATTGAATTAGGATTCGCACAGGACATTATAAGTTCGTATTTGCATAGGCTGGAGGACAATGTTGTTGCTTTGGTCCAGTTTGTTCCGTTCATCTACAGAAAGAGCTGCTGAATGTGCTGACTGTGAGAACACATCCCAGCAACTCAAATTGCCAATGCTTTCTCCTTTCTTAAATCTTAATCTTTCAATCTGGTCAATCATCTGATTTCCAGACAATGATAACTCTTCAAAATTGAGGACATGGCAATTCATACGGTGCATGAGTCTGTTCAATGTGTCCTTCTGGACTGAGATTGTAGAGGCTCCTTCTACGGAATCCATCTGATGAGCCAACCGAAGAAGGACTCTGTCTTGACTTGTTCTTTGAAGAGTCAGAATCTGGATTTCAGGTGGAAAATGTAGTGATTCCATAAAAGAAAATCTGTGACCCAAGGCATGCGTGTTCAAAGTGTAAGAATCGTGATCGTCCGTCAGGAAAGCTAAGAGTGCCTCATCGTTGGCTTCCTGCTGCAAAATTCGTCTCTCCAGGGCGCTTTCTCCTGTGCTTTGGAGATGCAAAAAATGTTTGCCTCGAGCGATAAGGCCTGCACGATCGAGATTTTGTGTAATATTGGAATAAGTAAATTGGCCTGAGTATTTTTCTTCCTACTTAGTGTGCAATGAGGAATATGAGCATACAAGAACATATTATTATTTTTTCAACGTACCTTGACAACTGTCCCCCTGGCAAAAGGTCTCATTTAAATTTTCTCCTACCCCTCTTTTATCATCGACGATTGTCCTTCGATGCAACATGATTTCGATATGTCCTGGGCCCAAGGAAGCTGCCCCTTGGGCTCTATCAGTGATCACAGAGAATATTTGTGTATTGTCAGCAATATAAATCGCAGAAGTGATGGGATAAAAGTTCCCAGCAATACTGTCAGCTAACTTTGAATCCCAGGTAAGTCTTTTATTCCGAACTCTGCGAATCATTGCCCTTCCATTAGAGTCGGTCCAAAATTCAGCACCAGAACTGATGGATGTATTGTACATTAGCACCACTTCTCTACCATGACCATCATCTAGGAGCGGTCCAGCGGTCCATTCAATCTCTAAATATTCCTTGTCCTTGTATAACCTGAAAAAAGATGCCCCAATAGATTCAAACAGGCAAAGAAGCAAGCAAGAAACATCTGAGTCAAAGTCATCCATCATACCTTGTGGTGAGGAAACACCATTCATTGAACTGCTGTCTAGCTTCATTCACTATTTCCCCTCTGATTATTTCTAACTTCACATTATTCTTTCCAACAACGTTATACTTCCCATTCGGTTGAAATATGTAAGCACCACTACTCTGTTCCCTAATGTTACCCGCCTCCAGTCCATCACTAGAATTATACCAAAATAAAGTCGTAGTCACATCAATTGGTGGCATCCCTTCTCTGCCAATGCTGGCCAGTACTCCTGTGCTTGGATCAAAAGTAACTTTCAAAATATCATTCGAAATTGTCGTTGCATCTTTATTCAGCGAATGAACGCTGTCCCCTTCCTGGTTTGTTATGTTTCTGTCTGACTTAGGAATAACATCAAGCAAAGAATATCCTAAAGGAGGAACAGCAGCCATGAAGACCAGATCATTCGTCAAATTATCATCTTGAATGAAATTCTCTCCCATCTCATTCTTCTGAACATTCCTTGTGGCCTCGGAAATAGGAACGACTTGTGCCTCAATTTGGTGACCATCTTTTGCAAGTACTTGCCAGTGGGAATGCTTGTCCAAAGATATCGGTATTCTCATTGGAACGCTCCTTTCATATGTCAATGAGTTATATATCCATACATGAAACACTCCAGAATCAGATCTTGAAGCCTTGATGGCTGGCTGGCATACACTGATATTCAGCAAATTGCAGAAATCAACATTCCAATTATCCGACATGTTCAACTTGTCATCCAAATGCAGCCCGTATCTCCTAAAATTGCTCTTCAAAAGCCCTGTCAAAGCTTTTGACGCAGTCTGCTGGGCCTCCTCAAGTCCCTTATGTAGCCTGAGATGATAATCATCAGCAACATGCTGTTTCTCTGTCCCTGTTATGCTGTCATGGTGCTGACATAGAGAGATGGCTTCTTCCAAAGCGTCAGTGCCTACACGAACAGTTGAAATTAGAAACAAATGCCACCACAAGAGAAAAATAAATTCATTCACTCTACATACCACCAGTCACGGTGCCCATGAAAGTTTCCAACTGTCTTGCAGCCTGCAAGAAGGATGTCAATTTGCGAATATATCCTTTGCTGGTTGGTCTACTCGTAAAATATCCCGTCCAAAATGCTTGCTCGAAATCTGAATAAGGAAAAAAGTCGTCAACTTTCTCTGGCCATAAAATATGGGCTTGCTGTTTCCTTTCAACATAAGCTGCCGGTGTTGAGTAAAATGCAAGCAATCTACCATCCTCATTAACATATTTAATGAGTTTATCCAGATTTTTAAACCTGTAGAAATTGAAGAGAAGTAAAAATCTAAAATTTCAACAGCACGATGTGACCTGTAGATGCGATATCGGATGCATAGATGCAAAACTTACCAGGCATGCGCATTGGAGTAGTGAAAATCTGAACCCATTGTCAGCATAATGTCGCCACCTCTCGTCACATTCCAGATTTCATAACATCTCGAGACAAAGTCTTCTACCCTCTCTGGCACATTATACCCATCCATACTAGGATCGTCCTGTATCGGACTGTCGGAAGATTCCCTAAACTCCCAGTTGAATCCAGCAGGAGGCCCGTAATTCCCACTTGGAAAATTCCCAACAAAGATCCCATGAGCACCTTCTTCACCGCATGAAGCTCGTCCACCAGAACCTCTCCAAAGAAATTCTAAAGTCTTATCTTCTTTCCTTGTCGCCATATCTTCATGATCAGCTCGACCAAAGAAGAATGCATCAAAACCGAGCTCCTCTCCGAGAAGACCGGCTTGCGTGGACGAATGACCAAAGGGATCAATCTGCCATCCAATCCTCGGCACAAAACCAAATGTATCGTTCAGAAACCGGTGCCCTCTGGTGGTTTGATCAATCATTCCGACATAGTGAGAGGCAGCTTCATCATGCTGAACGTATCCACCGTTTACAAAGTCCAGTCTACCCTCTTTAACCAACTTCTTAACCACTTTCTTGGTGGACTCATCCTGCAACTTCCACCACCTCATAAAGAATGACATTTCCGCATATGTAAATCGCCGAGAAGGATTTGCCACCAGCGCTTGCACCACGCTATCTAAAATGTACTGCACTCCAGCGGATTGAATTTCCTGCCTATCACCCCAGTAGTACTGCGTCACCGTCTTCAGCCATCCCGAATCATCATGTGTATGTGGTACGATATGAACCCGAAGCCTTTGATCCACTTCTGCTCTTTGTAGAGCACCCGCTATGGTTGGGTTCAATCCTCTCGACAGTAGAGGACCATAGATGGCACACCACAGAAAAATGCACCTCCAAGATTGAAAATGGACCATCTCTATCGATCATTAATATCTAAAATATTAATAAATTTTATAATCATATCTAGTCTCGGGCATTGTCTAAATCTACAGCCATGTCGGTACACGAGATCTCAGTCAGCTGAGAATTCTCTTTCGAAAGAGTCCTGATGAGGACACAAGCTTGTGTCCTTAAGGAACATGTGAGGGTTAACGATTCCAATCAGCACAGACCGTGTACCGAGACTGATTCTTTAAGCATACAAAAGATTTTCTAGCTAGCTGGTCATGATCACATGTGGTTTTGTACAAAAGTTTGTAGCTGCAATATATTGCAGATTATAATCTGCAGGCATGTGCAGCAACTTGGATAGAGAGATCCTTTGCCAAAATTGCTACAATATTTAATCTCTGGGGTGTCTGGAGTAAACCAGAATAACAATTGTTTTAATATAATAGAGATTAAGAGGGCTCTAGTATGTCAAAATCTAAGCAATCGCGTAGGATAACAAAGTCTGTAGAAGAAGCAGATGCATTGAAGGTGAGGCATTCCTGTTCACGTATCTGCTTGTCATGTTTCTGCTTTTCTTGTAAAACTGAAGCAAAATATACAATTATAAACTCAAGAAGTTGAGAAAATGTGTGAATGGCAGGCAGCAGAGTTGGAGGTGGCTTTGTTCGGCTCTGGGCTTGAAGAATTGCCGCATGCAGGAAATGAGTTGCAAGGAAAGAGGCAAAAGAAGGGTGATGCCAAGTGGGTAGATGATGATGATGATACGTTAAATGTAGATGTTGCATCCAAGAGGCGGTTGCGTAAACTTAGGAGGACTGTAGAAGAGGGAGATGTTTCAGGCAAGGATTTTGAAGGCAGGCTCAGGGAGCAGCACGCAAAATTGTATTCTAATAGTGGTTGGGCGGAGAAGCTAATAGATTCCAAAGCAAAAGGCGTGGCAGAAGCGGATTCGGCTCTGTTGGATGCCAGGGGCTTTCTGGCATCTTCTAAAAAGCTCCCTGCTGGCATACTGGAAATAACCAAATTGAGGGATGCCAACCAGAGCCATCCTTCTCAATCTGTTGTCAATAGTGTTGAATTTCATCCCAATGGTCAGCTCCTGATGACAGCTGGGCTGGATAGGAGAGCGCGCTTTTTCAGTGTAGATGGAGTGAAGAATCCGCATATTCAAACTGTCTTGTTTGAAGACATGCCTGTGCATCAGGGCTGTTTTATTGAGCATGGTTCAAAGGTGGTGTTTAGCGGTAGAAGGAGCTTTTTCTACTTTCTTGATCTTGAGAGCTCTAGGTTGGAAAAAGTGGGAAAAATATTCGGGCAGAAGGAGAAAAGTTATGAATCATTTGTTGCATCAAACTCATCAGACACCATGGCATTGTTAGGACAGGATGGCAGTATTCCACTATTGTCATTGCGCTCTCGTCAGAAAATTGGTAGCTTAAAAATGAATGGAGCGGTACGAAGTGGCGCTTTTGGGAGTGACGGTAATACTCTGTACAGCTGCGGTAGTGATGGCATTGTCTATGTCTGGGATATTAGAATGCAAAGATGCGTTAAGCAGTTTGTTGACGAGGGAAATCTTGGGGGTTCATCGATGGCAGTATCTCCTTCAGGTCAGATAATTGCATCCGGATCAAGGAATGGTATCGTAAATCTCTATAAAGGCGAGGATGTTGCCAATTCTACAGCAGTTGGGGCAGCGGTGGTTGCACCTGTAAAATCTCTGCCCCATTTGACCACCACAGTAGATAACCTAGTCTTTAGTGGAGATGGGCAAATTTTAGCAATGTCATCTAGGATGAAGAAAGAATCTTTACGTCTGATTCATATGCCATCGATGACAGCATTCTCCAATTGGCCTACATCAAAGAGTCCCTTGCACTACCTTCACAGTCTTGCTTTCAGTCCTACTGGCGGATATCTTGCAGTTGGAAATGCAAAAGGTAGAATTTTGTTGTACAGATTGCATCACTTTCCATGTTGAGGCTATTAATAATTGTAAGATTGTTTGTTTCTTATACTGTATACGTATGCTTTGGATAGGTAATAATCACCATAGGGAGGATGGATGGATGCCATTCAATCACTTCCATGCTTGAACTTCTTGAAAAGATAGCAAGAAATCACACTCGCGACAGTAAAATGTCTGAGGAGAGATGCTTAAAGCTTTTCTGATCGCCTTTGAACCAAACCTACCTCCGAAATGTAGCACTGTACACTGGCAATCATAGCAATTGCAATTGCTCATATGTGGGCAAAATTGCTGGCCAGCATGATTCTTTGGTTGGAGCATTGGTTCCAGAGCAGCACGACCAATGCAGATTCTTATCGGAGGCAACGACTATCTCCTAATCAGTATAAATGTTTCTTTAATATTTTAAAGGAGAGCCAATGGCATCAACCAAGTACCAGGCAGCTCGGCGTGATCGAGTAGTAACTAAGTTGGCCAGGCTCGAAGAAAACCGTCGGTGCATTGACTGTGACAATCTGGTGAGCTCGATTAGGGTCAAGTAATCAATTTGCAATCACTATATTTAACTTCATTATCCTGATACAGGGTCCTCAATATGTGGTTTGTGGCTTTGGAGTGTTCGCATGTGTTGCTTGCAGTGGGGCACAGTACGTTCTTTGACTTGTGACATGGCTCGATATGCTCTTGTCGAGAGTCTACTGAAATTCATCTTCAATGGTTATAATGTGTAATGCAGTCGGGAATTTGGTCATCGTGTGAAAGGGATATCATTATGCTCTTTTTCTGAAGAAGAGTTGAACACTCTGGAAGCTTGGGGTAACAAGGTAAGATGACTGTTGTCTTGCCTTGAATGGTGCATCTATCCGACAGCATTTTGAATAAATCAGTCTTTATAGTGCTATTATGCACCTTAATAGACCGACCACTGCAATAACCATGTCCTATTTTCCTCTGTTTTTGCAGCGTTTCTTTGAAAAATATTGTGCTAAATTGCCAAGAAGTTTTGGCAAACCTACTGACAGGAACCCTGACAGACTTAGAGAGTGGATCGAACGTGTTTACGTTCAAAAAGATTTCTACATAGATGATGAACACGGCAGCGAAATGAAAGGTGTCAACTCCGGGGAGGTGGCGCAGGATTCTAATTTGTCAGATGGAATAGCAGTGATTCCTCTCTCGGACATTTTTGGCCACAATACTCCTCTTCTTAAATTATCTCCATCACCAGTTGGTGACAAGTACAGAAAAGATTTCAAAAATGATAAATCAAGTGCTTCACAGGAAGCAGAAGTCGAAACAAAGGTCCCTGTGAAATCAGAAACAATATGCAATGATGGGACAGATGTAGCACAGGATTTGATTGCTGATTGGGATCCTTTCGGGGTATCACACGAGAAGCGTACAGATATTATAGAAGATAGAGAAGAAGGAGAAAAAGAATCGTCGAATAGTACATACCAAGATGGAATTGAGATGGTGCTCAATGTTTCTGATGCTGTTGTCCCAGACCAAGATACCTGTTCTGCCAGGCAAGAAGAGTACTGGGATCCATTCAAGACATCGAACAGCGATGATATTATTTCTACCTACGAGTCCAAACTAAATGAATCGGTAAATGTTGCCAGCGCAGAGAAGGAATATCAGGAGATACTGGAAAGTTTGTCGGGGATGGAAGAGCCAGAAAATAAGGGTTTGGCAATGCCAGGAGGAATCATCTCAGACGAATTCAATGCCAATCCCAGTCCTGTCGTGAAAGTGCCTCCAGTGAAACAGCTTCAACCGGAAATACCACTGGTACGTGCATAACTACCAACGATGGAATCAAATCAAATTAAAATTCAGATCTATAATCAAGTAGAAGCATGCTTGCAGGAAGAGTTTTATCCAGAATTTGCTGAAATTAGGGCAACGGGTATACTCCCAGATGGGAGACCTTTACCGTCGTTTGCTCATTCAAGGGTAGAAAGAATGCCTGATTCCATTAACCTATCTGAAGAAAAGCATCGACCAATATCAGTTCCTTGGATGACAGAAAGCAAAATTAACTCTTGTGAACCGTCACCGGCCTATACGACAGCATCGTCTTCTCGAAATGATTTGGATTCTAGTCCACCGTATCTTGCGCAAATTGCCCTCCAAGGATCGGGGACTGCGTACGCAAGTAGGCCGGTTGCAAGCCCCACAAGCAGTGTGATGCAAGTTCCCTCAGCTTCAAGAGCTTCAGACACCCTATATGGAGGAGAAAAAGCGATTACTGGATACAACCTGAGGGCTCCCTGTGCTCCTACAGCGAAAGAAACTGGAAATCCATTTGCTTAGCATCCTTGAGGTCTGCTTGGTGCTGCCCAGCCCTAGTCAGCATTCTTGGTCAGGATTTATCTGTTGCAAGGTGGTTGTAACAACCTGCCTGAAATCCGTCGTCATCTGCCGACATCTTTCTTTCTATTAACGTGATTATTATTGTACTCTGCATTTTAGAAAAATACCGAATTATAGATTGTGATCCAGATTGACCCGTATACGGGTCTGTACGTACAGAGTTGTAACAGACTTCATGCTTCATTCCAGTTGATTCAGCGCAAAAGAGTGGGACCAATGCCTACGCGCAGCAGAGAGACCAAAAAAAGGGCAAAAGAAATGGGAATATATCGCTCGACGAAGCACTCTGTGGTTGACAGTGTACCGTTAAGGCCTAAGAACCTTGTCTTGGCGACGGGCATCGCGAGCCTTGCGGTTGTCTTCATTTGTCTCGTTGACTTGGTACGTGGCTGTATTCACATGAGAATTAAAAATGTATAGCTAAAAGAAACCCTAAGTGTGATTGTATATCATTGCAGTCTACATCGACTGTACACGACATAAGTCAACGGTCACAGAGCTGTAGACTGGGGAACTGCACAACGGCAGGGCAGACAGCAGTAGTCGCTGTAAATGTACGTGCTTGACATGTGCAGCAGTTGTATTTGGAAGAATGTTTTGTTGGATGTATCATGCAGCTGAGGGACAATGTCATTCTGCTGTAGGAGGAAGATCAATCATCAAGCAATGAAGCTTCTCGAGGCTCTGCTGTAAAAATATTTGACAAGACCACAATTGAAACCTTGCACTTTGGAAAAAACGATTGTGAAGGGAATACAGCACGCAACAGTTACATCCTAAAAAATATTTTAAGCTTTATAGCTACCCACGATATGTGGTTTTTGTATAGTCTAGCTTTGTCAAGCCTTTTTTGGTTGGCACTGTGGCTAAGAGAGAAGACCCTGGCTGAGAAGTCAAGGGAGGAAAAATATAGTCTATCTAGAAAGTTGACTGACTATCAATTTCACTTGGAGACTGCTGAACAGAGCAATGAAATGCTGTCGCACGAGCTCCAGAGGAAAATGAAGCAAATCTTGGAACTGAAGGCAGCAGCAGCGAGCTCTGTCTGCAACAAGGAAGATTCTACTATACCAGCTTTTCATGGGTTTGGAAAGGAAATGGAACCATACCGGGCCGAAGAAGCTAATGAGTTAATTGAAGATATTCTGGCAGAAAGCAATGCAACAGCCGTGCAGAATGAGCAAGTTGATAAATGGCTTTGCCTGGAAAGAAATTTTGATGAAATCCAGGAAAGCTTGTCCAGGTTGAGATCAATTCTTTTTCAGCCCTTGAGGATGTCCAATCGAGAACTCATAGAAGAAGCAAAGTTCACTATAGATAGTCTGCTTACACGTTATGGAACAAACAATGCATGGTCGGATAGCTGCTAATTGATAGCTGAAGGATGCCCATTTTCAGCTGTTGTGAGGGAATTGACAATATCTTGTATCATCACATTCATTAGTTCTGTAACATCAGCCACGATAGTATCCGCTTTTTGTTTCAAGGAGGAATGTTTTCTGGGTCTCGAAGTTCTGCATTGCAAGGTTAGCCGTGGATACTCACAAAATGAGACCATATCATCCACAAGCTGAAAGACTTCAGTCGAGTCCCCAACATCATACAAGGTCCATTGTACTATCTGGGCAGAACATACTCTTCTCGTGATACCAGCGACGATGGAAAAAATCTCTAAGTCCATATTGCGGTCTTTGCGATGTTGTACTTGAATCGCCCTTAGTAATTGTTGCATTATTTGGTGTACCTCTTTCTTCTCTCTCTGTCTGGCACTCTTCTGTTTGCAAATCGATTGAACATACTTTGAATTAGAGTCATCAAGGAACAAAGGATTGCGGACTAAATTATCTACAGATACTGCGCTAAGTGAGAGCCTCTGGAAAAGTTCGAGGCTTTCGTCCCGGTAGAATTGTTCGGCTTGCCTCAAGGCCGTTTCATTTATCTTTCTCAATATCATTCCAGCACTCTTTCCTATTCCGTTATGAGACAACATGAAGTATTAGGAATCATTAATACAGTCTAATTACTCAATTTAAATAAATATCATACCTGTCATGTCCATTGGCCTAACACAATGTTTGACCCCATTGGCAGCAAAGCCTCCTGATTCCATGACAGTTATACAGCCCCTTGGCATTGGTATGTAGAACAATCCATTCGTATACCTATACGAGTCCAACCGGGTAATTACACGCATTAAACGTTCAAAACAAGATCTAAAGTAACCTACCCGTAGAGTTGGGTACCAAATGATAGCCTACTATCAGAAAACAATCTGAGGGAAATTATTGGCTGAGCAAATCTTTTAGAGTCATCATAGTGATTCTGGATGCCTTCACTACCATCATGATATATATTCAGAGCAACGGCATTGATAAAGTCTCTTGGTATTATTGATGAGTCGAGCATTGGGATCTCGACTTTTTCCTGCAAAATCAGAAGTAGCAAGATAATCCAAGGACAAACATGGTGCCAATCTCAACATTTCATAATAATTTATCATGCATGCTTATTTACCTTTATCCACTCTGGTATCCTAGGTACATCTGTTCTAATACCTCGAGCGATCTTTGCATCTGGCCAAGCCATCTGTTCTTTGCTCCACAAGTATCTAGACCCAAAAAAGTACTTTGTCCTTTTCAACAATCCCTTTCTGGAAACACTTGACTGATAACACTCTTGAGGAATATAGCCATTGACGGAACGATCATGGAGCTCATCACATTTTGATTCAATCTTAAAAAGCTCGTCAGAACTGAAAACATTATTATACGTGGTAATACCAAGAGGAAGCAGATATGCTCCAATCTCATGGCTATTCAGATTCTCTTTGTGTACAATCGTGCTCACCATTCCATCTAATATTGAAGATTCAACTGTATTTTTGCAGCACTTTTCTTTTGAGCTGGTTAGTGTTGCATCGTAAGCCATAGAGGCTTCTTCACTCCGAATATACCAGACTTGCTTTTGATATAATCCACCGTCCCTTGATCTGTGATGTGTGGTCTCAGGGATAATATCATAAGTGAAACATTCGCGAGTAGACACCAAGTATAGGGGGGGCGTGACCTGCGCAAGAAGATCTGATGGATTAAAAAACTCATCGATATCCCGTAGAGATACTCGGGATTATGGCAATTTACCTGCTTTGCGAAGCATACATCCATTGCCATCATCAGGACATGTAACTTTAAAAACCTATGCTCTGAATCTATATCATCAAGATTCTTGTCACTGGTCTTCGAAGGAGAGAATTGATGATCAATGGCATCATCCAAATAGCTTTGTAATAAATGTTGCATATTTTCAGAAAGGAAGCTTGATGCTTTTCTAGAGTCTGATTGCAAATTGTCAGCATGATTGGTTAGATTCTCCCAATTTTGACTACGAAAGATACTTGACACATGCTGTCCTAGTTCCTGCAGACTTTTTGAAAGAACTGATATATTTTTCCTACAGCTTGCAGAAAAGTCCTGTAAGAGAATTTTGATACTCTTCCTGTAGCCTTCATTCGATCATGTAACTCACCAGTTCATCTGTTTCCACAACTTTCTGTCAACAAACATTTCAATGCGGCAGCTGTGGGTTGATAAAGAAAGTCTTTTTTCTGCACTGAAAAGTTTCTCTGGAAAATTGTCATCCAATGAAAATTCTTTATCGCAGTCAGATTGTCGAGATCGCCTTTCTTTGTACCTATCAAACACGACTTCTAAATCATCAGTACTCAAAATATCCATAATTCCCTTTTCACTCAAGGACCTTGCCTCTGCTTTCATTCCAGCAGTGCCCGCAACGCCTTTCTTCATTGTCAATGTAATTTGGATATTTGATTTTAAAATTCCTGTTGGGTTTGATTCAATGCACTTTATGGCGAACGAATCTTCACCATTTTTTTCAGCAGTGTAATGCAAACACAAAAATGCTTTTTCTGATACAAATGATAGAAATTGGGGAATACTCACACTCCATTTCACTGTACCATTGCAATTATCAACTATTTGCAAGCGTTCCTCAGGGTAAAGGAGATATGTCTTCATAAGGGAGTCTTCACAGGACGGGAGAACAGACAATGTTGTTTCCCCTTGAAGCAGAGAAAAAACACTTTCCTCTAGCAAAATATCTTTGGGATCTAGCTGCATCTCCTTCAGCTTCGGTCTAATCGTTATTGGAGGCAACGGTAAATATTCTGGACAATCTTTCTGTCTACTTTCAGATGGTAGCACATAGCTCAAGCCCACACTATTTTCCCTGTAATTGAATCCGGGCTCTTCATCCACTTGATGAATCTCTTTCTCAATTTTCTCTATAGCATACGACAGCAGGAAGTTCCTCGCTTCCTCCCAAACCTGCCAAAACATAAATCAATTAAGTCTCTTTTTATCCTCAGATCGATAGTTGCTAACAGATGATTCGCACCTCTTGAGCAGGCAGGCCAAATTGTTTGGCATAGTCTATAATGCTTTTCACAGCAGCTGGCACAGCAAGTAGCTCTTCCTGATGCGCATCAATTGCATCAGTATTCCTTATTTCTGGTCCTAAATAATTATTGTTGAGATCATCATGGCTGAATAGCCTTCTCTTCTTTGCCCCAGAGAAATGGAAGGGACTTGTTTGAAACGTGTCGTCAGCCTCTTCCGGAACCCTCTTGACAGGCCTACAGCGAGCAGGTGGTGTTGTAACAAATGGGCTATTACTCTCCTTAACGACCTTTGATATGTCATATTTGCTCTTATCATCCAGATCAAAAACATTTTTGATCCGATTCGGCAGTGCATTGTGGGTACTTGAGGCCTCTTTTCTAGCAGGTGTGCTCTGTTGCACATCTCCGGCTTGGCTGGGGAACATGGAAATAACACCACAAATGGCTGTTTGTAATGCTTTTTATTTTATTTTTGATCTTCGGTTCCACCCTTAATGTTTCGTTTTGTTGATCATCGAGAGGAGATTGTCGGCAGAATCGAGACCTCATCAAAAGTTTCACAACTGTTGCCGACACAGACCTGGGTCTACCTTCGTACCTATTGGCTTGTTCGTCAATCGAAATCCGCAAACCATTGGATTTCAGGCGGCGGATAATGAAATTTAGATTGCAGCTGTGTACAATGCACACTGCACTGAGAAGAAACAATTATGGGTTTGTTTTAAAACAGCAAATTTGCTGTTGGCTAACAATCCAAGTATTACATTACCAAGGTATTCAACATGTTATCTACTTAAGGCCGCGTCTAATTGCTTTGACAACTGATAATCTTGTCTGTTGTAAAATTCACTAAGCTGTCGATACACATAGGATGGCATAAAGCCATGGCCGTGATCAGTAAGAAACAAGGATATCCGATCAGGTGCAACATAGTCATAACTGGGGTTGTGAACCTGTAAAAATGGCTTTTGATTCTTGCTCGAAAGCACGTCCTCCATCATTCCACAGTTAGCCTCTGCATTATCAAATTGTCATCGATCATTCTTTTTTTCTTTCAACGTACATTGACATGAAAATATGTACATACTTAAAAAAACAGATACAAAACAAAGCAATCTCACCTGCTCTCTCTGCAGCAAATATAGACTCGTGCGAGAATGGTAAAACTTCACTAGGTTCCCCAAAATCATTAAATGTCACACCGGGTTCGTGTGGAAAATTTGGCGAAAGCTTATAAATACCTGCCAAGACAACAACAGGCACGCTGTAGCGCTTTGCGGCAGCAGCAACCATACTTGTCCCAACCGGTGCCATCACTCCTCCATCAGCAAGCAGTGCGTGTGCTGATATCAAGACTTTATTCACTCGCGACATAATTGCATAGCAAGAAGCATCGGCAATCACAGTGGTTCGAATACCAAGGCTTTCCAAGCTATTTGCCATCTTGTATCCTTGTAGCAAGGGTGCACCTTCCGATACAATCACCTGAAAATTTCTCTTCTCTTTTGCCCTTTTTAGGAACTGAAGCACTGTGTAAGAATACCCAAAGGTCAAAATAACTTCATTCGCGTGAATATGCTCAGGAGCATGGGCAGCAATCGTAGAATCCGTATCTTTCAGCTCCTCAATGAACTCATCTATTCCTTCCACAATGGCTTGCCGCTGTTCAGCAAAATCATCATCGTTTTCTGGAATATCTAGCAGAGGCCGATCTGTCAAAGGTATGTTCGCCTCAGCTTTAGACTTATGGCTTTGCGAAGGAAGTCTGCTCAACCCCTTTGATGGCTCCTCAAAATCCTCTTGATCGAGTAAATTATGCAGAGAGAAAGATCTGGACCACCTACTACTACTAACTTGCTTATTTAATGCCCTAGACAGTCCACCAACCCTCGGCGGTGTCGCACTGTCAGCAGTCAAGTTACCAATCTGAGCAACATCATCTTCCTGGTCTTCCATTTCTTCTCGAATGATATGCATAACTCTTCTGACAACATTCCCTATTACTAATTCTACACATTGTA
Organism: Picochlorum sp. 'soloecismus'; assembly: GCA_002818215.1. Taxonomy (NCBI): domain Eukaryota; kingdom Viridiplantae; phylum Chlorophyta; class Trebouxiophyceae; genus Picochlorum; species Picochlorum sp. 'soloecismus'. Next base: position 164,028 of record PJAJ01000018.1, on the reverse strand, counting down.
TAACCTATTCAGTAACAATATCAGAAAAAATGAGTCACATCTATCATAAAACGTACCAATTGGCCTCGCCGACTGAATTCTCACACCGACACTTCGAACCTCCTCCAAGAGCATTTGGGCGCTTTGTGCCTTTGCGGAAGAAGCTAATTGTCTTAAAAGATCTGCAGTTCCTTTGGCTGCAGCATAACTTCCTGTGATGCGCCTCTGACGCAATTTGTCACAGAATTCATTGACTTTGTCGTAATAGCTTTGCCCAATCATCTTTTAAACTTATTCTACCTTTGAGCTTATAATCAACACAAATTACATAAATAAATAATTCATTGATTTCAGTCATCAGACCGATGCCATGGCACTATATTATTCTATAATGAACTATACGGTTCAGTTTCGCATGCCATGGCTATGGATCCCGGGAGAAGCATCCGTTTCAATTCTGCGAACTTCATCACGAATGACCGAGTCCCATTTCTCTGGAATTTTTGCACCATTATCCTCAAATAGTGTCGGTGCTTGTCCAATTGCCACTTCTTCTCCACGTTCGACTGCTTGCAGCAAGGCTGCCTTGTTACTTACTTGGTCACCAACGGCATTGGTAACCCCATCAAAGTCAACAGAGCGCGAGGGCACGGTAGGGTATCTTCTTTGGCAGAATGTCATCAACCGTTTCAAAGCTTGGATAATTTTTCTCGTAGCTTCATCGTTCATAATATGGGCGCTCCCACTGGCATACTTGAATGAAATTTTCTCTCTCGAAGCACGTTCATGAAGGCCTACCTGGGTGACACCAATTGGCCAGGGAGAATTTCCAATTGCCACACCCATATATATTTTGTAGGCATGCAGATAATTCCTGTCTTTAATTGCATCGGTTATCAGCTTGATACCGGCTAATAGCTGAGGATCCAAGTTTTTATGCTTCAAGCGGAAATACAATGGCCGAATATATTCCTGAGTTTCTCTGTATCTTATATCTGCTTGTTTGCCTGCAGCAGATATTTTATCTTCTATAGAGCGATGAGCCAGCTCTTGGCTCCAATCCGCCATCCATTTTCTCACACGCCTCTCTACAAGCTCTTCTGCTGACATGTTCTTCTCAGCCAAGGTGTCTGCTGCCTGCCGAAATGCTGCCATTAACCCTTTCTCCTGCTCACCCATGGGAGTATCCGCCTCTCCTCTCTTTTCGCCTTCTACGGGTTCGAGGGTATTCTTTTTATCTTTATTCTGTCGCTGAAAGGTAGCGTGCAAATTTGCCTGCTGCCCCCCTTCTGCCTCGTCTGCCAAGGTTATGCAGCTCTCTGCCACTGCCAACCTCCGGAATGCATCTTCATCTCCTTCTCCAAAAATCTTTATTGGCTCACCTAGCACTCTAAGTCGTCTTCGAACCTCTTCCAGAGATAATGCCTTGATATCCTCAGGTATTTCCACCTCAGTTTCGAGCGTCTCTTTCCCAGTTTGGTCTGTAGGTAATTCTGATGCTATTTCACCAACATTCCTACGCCCTAGAGCTTCCTGCAATGCTTTGCATGACCACCTATCAGATCATGATCCATAAAATCAACGATTTATAACGCGAGTTACTAGATATACACAGGTCTTACCTTCCTAGTTCTTTCTTCCTCTTCCTCTTCTCGCACCCGTTTCAATCTCGCAGACTCCAACTCCGTGCGCCTGACATACTTTTTGCCTTGAAATTGGCTTTCAGATTCCTTCTTTTTGGTAAAAACCAGTTGTCTCAGTTTGTCCATTTTCTGTAGACGCTGCGGAGAAAACAGTCAGTCTCAGTGTCCGCAAAGAGATGCCCAGTTGTCCTTTCTCGCCGTTTGACTCGACATACAATGCATATATGCGTCTCAGAAATCTGTTTTACTCCATAGATTAGATACAGATTCGAATACGGGAGAGAAATTACTTTTAGTTTGATAAAAATGGCTCAGTACGAAGGCTTGGGATCCTATAGGAACTACGAAATCCAAGTGCAACTTCACAGGGTCCTCGTCAGTCTCGGAGGCACGGTGGCTCCACAGACACCGATCAACACCATACTCGTTGCTTCGCCGTGTGGGTGATTCTGACACACCAGGTATGGCTATTGAGTATCTATCTGAACCGGCCTCCCACTTTTGTAACAATCTCTTGGCGTGCCTTCGTCTGCTCAAAGCTGAGGGTTTCCAAAGTCGAACAGGGTGGCCAATGTGATGATTGACTAGCCTCTCGCCCATCGACGTTTCGACCATCAAAATTGGCGTCTTAGTGGTAAATCGATTATTAAGATCCACGAGAGCATCAGGATTGTACGAGTTATTCATCATGACGATGGCTTTTACTCCATAAGGTACTAAGTTTGAAACTTTATCCTCTAAACTGCACCCAATTCCCTGAACTAAAGCTATCGAGTCCTTGAGAATTTCTGTACTCGTTGTGGGTATAGTGCAGCCATCTGGGGGTTCTGGAAACACCAGAGTTCCAAATATATCGCACAGAGGGAGGATAGGGGTCGTGGAAATGTCGCAGATGCCAGATGAAGATTCCTCAGGTTTCTGGATTTTCTGCTTTGATTCCAAAGATTCCTCCTTGTTATTTGACGATATTTGACTTGCATCAGCACGCATGCCGTGCTTATTGTTAACCACATTGTAACCTCCTCCACGTGTCTGTTGAATACTGGCATGCATTTCTATTCGCTCTAGAATTTCCTCATTGGTGAGTTCGACCTCATGCTGATATAGTGATTCTTCCTCTGTGTCATCCATAAACCTGAGCGCCATTTCATTCTTCCAGATATCTTTGGAGTTTTCAACTGCTTTTAAGTCAGAAGCATTGCATTCTGGCCTAAATGCTTCGCCATATGCAGTTTGAACACAAGGCAAAACAATGGAGGAGTTATTGTGAGCAACTTCCAATTCAATTATTCTGTCTACTATGCTCAAGTAATCCTTTCGTCCATTCTCGCAAATCTCTATAAATACAGAAGTAAAAGGGAGGGCTTGAATGGATTGACTGGTCAGTGATGATTTTGTAATCTCTTTCAAGTAGGAGCATGCCATTGTCTTTGGAGGAGATTCGTGTAACAAGCACAAGAATGTCCTGACACCATCTTGTTGGTATCGCTTACTGTAGGCCCACTGCTGTGGTGCACTTATCGGAGAAAAAACTTTTTCTGGATTATCTGCTGCAGAAGTCCACCGACGCCAGGCTTTGAGTCTGGCCCTCTTGACTGCCTGATGTACTCTAATGCAAGCTATGCATCTCCTTTCCAGCATCCTCCGTAAGCCCTCCCAGTCTCGATGTCCACTTAAAATAATAGTTTCATTCCACAGAAGACCAATTTGGTCTATTTTATTGCAAATTTGAGAGCAAAAATCAACACTACTCGCATCCTGTGAGCTATCGACATAGTGCTTAGGCTCCACTTCGATGCTGCTGTTTCTTGAGGAAAAAATTGGGAACAAATGCGCCTCTGTTGAAAATACAAAGTGATCCAGCAAGTTTGTTTGATTAGAAAATGTTAGATATAGATACTTTAAAGTCTCTGACAAAAAGAAGGACTCCATGCTGTCTTCTAATTTACCGGATAGGACATCACTGACACTGGCAAATCCACATTTGGTTCTGGTTGAGTTTCTAAGTTTATCATGAAACTGAATCATGCGATGCAGAGGTACTTTATTACCCGTAAGAGAATATAGTATATAACCAGATTCAATGAGTTCTGGCCTCAGTGGGTAATATCTCATGGTGGGATGAACGGCATTGAGTGCAACAGAAAACATTTCTGGGAGCCATCCAAACACGTTAGCTGCAGCGGTCCAGCTCTCATACAATTGTTTCGCCTCCTCTATTTGTCCAGATAGAGCCTGTAATCCTGGCCAAAATGCTGATAGAGATGATATATATGGATGCACGATTCTTCCGCTTGTCATATGGACATCCACCGGCCATGTCACACCATTAATATCCTTGGAAAGTGCATTATTGGCCTGTATCGCGGCATACAAGGTTGAGAACATCTCTAAATATTCAACATCTCCAAATGCAAGATATGACTTCAGTAAATATTCGTAAAACGAGTCTATCCCAGCCCCTATTCCTGAAGTTCTTCTGACCCAACCTCCATTGTCCACATTGATTGTATTTCCCAAGAGATCTCTGTTTGATCTCCTTTCTGCGAAGGCAAAGATGAATACTACACTTCATCTACCATGCCTCATAGACATATATTCATGTGTAGTCTATGTGTGTTTTCAAGTCCAAACATAAAAATAAAAATGACTCACCGTATATAGTTGTTACTGCATGCTTTGCCTTTGCCTCATAAATCAGGTTCCCTGTCATCCTTGACAACACACCGAACTCAAGCAACATAGTCCCGGCACAAGCAGTACATGTAATCCTCGTATCACCAGGAACTTGACCTCTTAGAAGATTTATCCAAGAAGTAGGTATGCCCGTAGGAGTATCGAACGCAGGCAGCAGTCTATCTGCAAGCTCTATCGCCTTGTCCAGAAGCTCACGCTTGTACCAAGGAATAGCTTGCTTATCAGCTTCTAGAAACGCATGACACGACAACAGCCCTCCAATTCCCCTGATAGTCACCTCGAAGACATGAACTCTCGCATTAATATTAAAATTCAATGACTTTGATACAAAGAGGACTGCCTTCCTAAGTTCAGCAGTCTTCCCAAGCAAATATAGAGTATCCAGAGAATCAAGGAGAGTCAAAGCTATCCCGCCCTGAGAATTCGAGCTTGTACAGCTGATTGGACGCAAATCATCCGAGGGAAATCCATATCTCATGTATCCTTCAAACGCGAAATCAAACATTTCCTCTACTTCTTTCTTCATAGAAGTTAAGCTTCTGTTAAACACAAAGTCCTCCACTTGACGCTTCTCAGGACCCTCAATCTGCTTGGAATCGAGGCTATTTGCCTTAAAGTATGCGAATGTAGAGTTCAATATGTAAAAAAATGACTGCATTGCAGCATCACGCAAGGATAGCTCACCACCAATCTTTGTCAAACAGCATCACAAACGGGCCAAAAAAGAAGAACCACCCTCGCGTCATTCTCAAACATGTATCTTACCAGGAATAAAACCATTCGCATCAACATCCCACGAAAGTACCCCATCCCTCCACTTCTTTCCTTGTCATTTGTTTCCATCATGGGCCCTTGCCGCTCATCGTCCCTTGTAGTCTAAGTTTCCTACATTCCCCAATATCCCCATTAAAAACAAGTTAAATCATTTCATACATCAATTTCTTGAATTTGCAGGAGCGTTCTTTATCCAGCACTTTTTAAATTGTAGTTCCGTCCTCCACCATGCCTGCGCAGGCTCGAGCCCAGGCTTCATAGGCATGGCCCAGTAGGCCAGAGGGGATATTTTTTTGTGTGGTGAAATGTGCTAAAATATCCCGGTTCTCGAGATATATTGTAGAAGGATGAAGATTTGTAGGAATGCTGCTTTGGTCTTCGTAGTGCAATATTTTCTAGCCCTGGATGATTTGGTCTGTCTTGTGAAAGCAAATGCATCCATCGACTCTGCAAACTCTGATAATGATGTGATACGAGGGACGATTGTCATGCCAAGTACGTATTTTACATAAGGACTTAATCTTTTATCCGCAGAGGAGAGAGCGATACGATTGCTATGTTGCTTATGCGTTTGGTTTCAAACCATGCAGATGGTGTGAGTTGGCCTTCTGAGATTAGTGTGTGGATGTTTTCGGGAACGGATTCACGTAGAAAAACATTCCCAAATATTGATGGTAGTTTTGTGTTCTATGGAGTGGAGGATGGTCTTCACTCCTTGGACGTTGTTGCAGCTGGGCTTCAGTTTCCAACGGTGCGTGATCAGCATAAAAAACATTGGTTTCGATGCCATTAAATCTTCTTAACTCTTCATAATATGACCGTGTCAAGTAAGATTCAAGGAGTAAGTAGGGACATAAAAGTAATCGCAATGTAAAGCAATGCAGGTAAAGATATTGAAGCATGGAAATGTGGTGAAAGCATCTGTGTCTGATATATCAGGGAACCCAAACATAGAATATCCATTGAAGTTGCCTCCGATGAAGCCCATAGAATACTTTGAGAAAAGACAGGGATTTAATATATGGAGATGGCTGAAAACACCATATGGAATTATGATTGCTGTGGGTGTGGGGAGCATGGTCCTGCTGCCAATGCTGAAGATTGATCCTGAAGAGTATCAGCAGATGGTGAAGGAGAGAGAGGCAATGGCGGCAAAGAAAAGGTGAGAATGGTTCTGGACAGGAAGAATTCGTTACTATTAGATTATTGCATAAATATACCTGTAATATACGTCTATGGATGATAGAAAAACTAGGCACCCAAGCAGCATGTTGATGTCGCACACAGTGTGTAGTAAAAATTAAAATTCCAGTCTAGTGAACTAGGGTACCAGTTCTGAAGAGCCAAAGGCAAAATCCAGAAATAATAAACCACGTTATTCCAATCGAGGACACTAAAAAGCCAACTGAATGGTCTACGAATTCCGACACATATTCTGAACCTGGATCATCGTACAGTGCGTTAAAAAAATACGATCCCAGGACTGAAAGACCGCATGCCAGGTATAGAATTCCTGGTGCAAAAGCTTGTATAGTTGCCTTCATCACGGTGACTTGCACTACATCAGCATTCGCCTTTACTATAGAGTACGCAGCAATTTTTTCTAATTTAGTCTTATAACACCCATGCTTCATTGTATACCAAGATATCAGCACGGTCTCCAGGTATCTGCATACTAGGAGCCTGGTATTGAAGATGAAGAGCAGTCCACACCCCAACAATGACACTGCTCTGGTGAGGGTGAGACTGCTGCCCGACAGTCCAGCCAAATCTCGAACAAAAGGTACAAGATACAAAAGGGGCAGCGCCATTGGAAGAATTATTTCCAGTCTCAGCCTAGTGGATGCGAAAAGAAAAGGCTTCAGCTGTTTCCGTGCATAGCTTGGGGGACTAAGCTGCAAATGAAATGCTCTAACAAACCTAACGGCGGGAAGATAAAAGACTGCAGTAACCCAGGCCCCTAAAAGAGCAAACAATATCCCTACAGCAGAAGATGGCGATTGAATCATATCCAGCTTCGAGGACGACACCTCTATACTAGAGCGCTTCAAGGCATTCTCCACAAAATGCCTGAGCAACGAAGCGGCTGCTTCGGCTGCCGCATTTGGGCTCCAAGAAAAGACATTCTTAGGTTCCATGGCAAAATATGCAACACATGCTATAAATCCCACACTCGAGAAGAAATAGCTGTAGATCTTATCGTCAGAACTTGTCATATTTGACAAGATGGACACTGAAGTCAAAGACCCAAGAGTTGTAAACACAACTGCACAGCTCAATAAAAGTGCTGGCGAGCTGAACGGAACCACTCCCATATAATACCCCAGTATAGTATATGCTAGCGTCACAATTATCATGAGCACACTGGAATACACTAGGGTTTCGTGGTTCGAAAACAGTGGCAGGCCCAAAATGGCATCTCGCTGTAGTGGCATTAACAACAGGGACGAATCCTCGATTGATCCATTGCTAGCCTCTTTACCCGACTTCTTCTGAGAAATACTCTCCTTTTTCTTATCCTGGCTCTGTGTCGTTGGGATGTACAGCGTAAGACCTTCAGTCGCTTTTGTCCCGAGAGAGAGCCTGCACATTTCAATCAAACAGTCATCAAATATGAGACACTTGCAGTTTTCCTTTCGTCATACTTTTTGCACTATTAATCATCATCATTAGATTCATACTGATTCATTCGCACCTGACACAGATATAGGCTGTGAATGCTGCAGAAGGACCCAAGATGGCCAGGTCCAAGAATTTAAATATTGCCATATGGACCAGTCTCTCTATCCTTCAAGCTATCTGGTGATCCTGAATATAAAATTATAATAATTCAACTATTATGTCAATTTTTGATGTCAGCATCGCCAGATCAGCAGTGCTACTTGATGTACTTCTGACCTGAGTCTGGTGTCCTGTCTCAGGATCTTCATGGAAATCTCAGAATTGAATTTAATGCATAGATATGTCTCAATTGCAGGGTTTATGAATTCAATTAAAGTAGTAGACAAATCTATTAAGAAAAAAGCAACATGTTTTCCCATAGAGTAGTCAGCCTGTCTGGTACGTCGCAGACACATGTGGTGGGTAGCATGCGACAGGTGTTTTGCCATCAGAGATGCATGATTCATGCGTACAGGTAACTATTCGCAATAGTACTCATTGCATAACTTAGCATTGTAAGTAGATGTTGCATAGATTGATGTGAGTCTTCTTGTTGCTGCTGCAGTCGTTTACAAATTAGTAGGAGGCAGATATGTCGCCTCGTGCCTGCAGCTCAAGGTACGTAAAATTGCTTATTATTGAGTTATTAAAATCTAATCTTCTTTGATGGTATAATCATGAATGTCTTAATGCTCCATCGCACGAGTCTCTAAAGAAGAAAATAATGCTGCAGATAAGGGTCCTGGGGGGCCACCCCCTGGTGAACCATCTCCTTCCGTTTCGAGAGTTGACGATGAAGAAGTCCCAAGCCCTGGTCCTAATGATGTTTATTCTGAAAGTTGGTGGCCCGACTGGCTGAGTAAAGATGATGTGCAGACAGTGTTGACTGCTGTGGCCTTATCGTATGCAATCAGGCTGTTTATTGCTGAGCCGAGATTCATTCCTAGTCTGTCAATGTACCCTACTTTTGATGTTGGCGATCGTCTAGTGGCAGAGAAGATAACGTATAGGTTTCTACGGACTCCTCAGACGGAGGATGTCATCATTTTTCATCCAGGTGAGGGCGTGGGAAGAGCCGGTGGCCTATTTGATGATAATGTTTTCATCAAGAGGATCGTGGCTGTTGAAGGCGATCAAGTAGAAGTGAGAGAAGGGAAATTGATAGTAAATGGAATCGCCAGAACTGAACCATACATCAACGAGACTCCGAATTATGTACTGAGAGAATCAACAGTTCCCAAAGACTGTGTCTTTGTCATGGGGGATAACAGAAACAATAGTTATGATTCCCACATTTGGGGTCCCCTTCCTGTAGAGAATATTGTAGGTAGGGCTGTATGGAAGTACTGGCCACCTCAGAAGTTTGGGCCCCTAGAAGACTGGAGCGATTTGAGAAAGATATCTGACTTTACCAACTTAAGAGATGCTCCAAGCATTCAATTTGACAACTAGATAGTCATCAATTACAAAGCGAATTAAACAATAAATACATTTACGTATCAGCAGATCTCATGAACAACAAACCCCATATTCCCTGGGCCAAGACAGATCCAATGTGTATAAAGGCCTTTATACTCAAGAAGAAGATTGCTGCACCATCACACAAACATGTTTTGTTTACTAGTACTAAGTATCTACTACTGCTACACGAGAAACTATATCAGCTCAGGTGATTTAAAAGTTATTAAAAAAAATTCATTCAAATTACTCACCTAATGGTATACCAAGCATTACAACGCCCAGGATACATAGCATGAACAAAGCAATTAGAGTGTCGCAAATTCTCCACAGCAATCGCCGCACTGGGCGTAGAGGCAGTAGCATTGCCAATGCAGTGATTATATATAAAACAATCATTTCTTTATCAAGCAGTGTTGATGCATCCGGAATTTCACCAGTCCGGTAGCACTGTGCTAGAATGTCTACAGCGTGCAGCATTTCTTGCTGCTTTTGGGCAATAAAACCCGATAAAGCTTCCATATTGCTCCTACTACTGTGTATCTATTAAAATTTTCACTCAGTCATCGATGTGCGCAAAAAATTTACAGAATTTATATGAACAGATGCGTCGTTTGTGAGTGTTTAACTCATCAATGATTCAATTGGTGGCAGATTGAATCTGTTTGGAAAAAATATCCAAGATGCCAATGTGCCATGCAAGAAATTTGCGATAAGTGCCAATTGCCAAGACTACAGTGCATGGTATGGTCAAAATTTCATTTCTTTGAAGATCGAGGGAGTTGCTCTGTGAATGACCATCCAGGCAGTGTGCTTAATTTCTGCCTTCTATCTTGTGGCATCGTTCCGTCCTTGTATGCTCTGCGCTGAGAAGAGATCCATCTTACCAGGCTTTGAATTGAAGCTGCTACCTTCCGTGAAGAACAACCCGGGGGATACAAGCTGCTTTTCTGTTGAAGATACGATTTGAGATGATTGAACCGCTCTAACCACTGGGCATCCTCTTTCTGTGCTCGGGTTATACCCTCAGGATTTCCTACCCTCAATAGGGATTTCGTGAATGACCATCCAGGCAAGCTTTCTAAATTGCGAATTCTAGAATCCTCTAATTTTCCTTGTTGGAAATCCAACCTTTGCCCTGAAATCCATTTGGAGAGTGCTTTTGTTTCTTGATGGCCATCTTTCCAATGAGGTGGAGGGAAAAGCCCATCATTGTTCTGCAAGTATGCAGCCAGTTCATTGAACTTCCTTGACCATGCTGTCTGATGCGGTCGACTTGCCGAATTTTCGCTGTCATCCCATTTCCACCCTGGAAGCTGCTCCAACAAATGTATTCGTTCGGATTCCAGGGGTTTGGGCCAACCACCACGGTCCACTGCTTTTTTGCTGTTTAGCCTTCTGTAAGAACATCTTTGCGTGTGGATCCATCTCCCAAGCGAGTCACTATTCGTAAGGGGATATTTTTTATTTGTCTCCAGGTATGTTTTCAACTGATGATATCTCGTCAACCACTCCTTTTGATGCCTTTCCTGGGATGCAGAAATCTTCACTGTGACACCTCCTGGTCCTGTATGCTCAATTATAGGTTCATTGAAATCCCAAGTCCATTTCGGCAGGCTCTCCAACAGTCTTATCCTTTCTGCGACCTTGGATGATATCAAAGATGTATCTCTATTTTTTGCTTTAGATTTATACGAGAATCTTTGGGCGTTCACCCAAATTCCAAGTGATGACTTGCATCCTGTAGGATATTCCCCATGTTTATCCCAAAAAGCTTTCAACGCATGATACTGCTTCATCCAATTTTCACAAGAAGTATTGCTCTCAGGGGTGTTATTATCTTCGATTTCATCAGATGCTTTCTGCTCTGAGGCCTCAGACACAGCGCCATTGCCTTCAGTTTTGCTCTTAGGCTGCACATCCTGAAGACCATCTGCTGCACGAGTCATTCCATTCCCAAACTGTCGAGCGGCACCTCTTTGGCCAAAATTTGTGAAACCCGTTTCTGATTTTTTATTGATACATTCTATATTTGGCACCAATGTCCTCAATATTCCCGTGGAAGATTTGTCCCTTTGGATCGAAGCATGTTCAGCCTCAATTTGTTGGAATGATGACTGACATCGTTTCTTTTCAGCCCTAGCTGCTGCCTCTTGTTGACGTAAAACATACTCATTATACGGAGTAAATGCACTTCTCTCCGATATACGCAATTTTGTATGCGGGTTTGCATTCCTATTATTATTTGTTGCTGGAGCCAGAAGAGTATTCATGCAGCTATTCCATTGCTGATAAACATGGCACGCATCCATCCTTGCATTGGTTAGGTGGTTGTCGATATAACGCAGTGCATTTAACAGATAATCTATCTCTAGGTATTTTACGGTCTCCGCTGTTGCACCGGCAACCAGGAAAGTATTCATGAAGATATTCCGTTGCTGATAAACATGGCAGGCATCCATCTGTACATTGTCTAATTGATTGCAAAAATCTACCAATAACTTCAACAGCGATTCTATCTCTTGTAATTTTGCTGGCTCCAATCTTCCACTGGCAGCAGGAGCCGAAAATCCAGTCATATGAGGGTCAATAGAGGCTGCAGAATTATCAAAATGATAATTGCCTTGTCCCATGCTATCATAATAATACTCGGCCGTTTCGTCTCGTCGCCTCTTTCGCTCGCGACCATCTCCCTCCATTTTTATGGAAGCCTTGATTCTTGGTTGTGCAAAAAAGTCTCGGAGATAAGTATCTCTTTCAAAGCAGAAACAAATAAAACCTACTGGTATTAATGGCTGTATATCTATATCTTCGTGTTCTTGTTGAATGCAAAAAAAAAACCAACCGTTTGAGGTTATCTTCAAAGTATAGAGATCCAGTCCTTTAGATCAAAAAATAGTCAGGCAAAATTTATTACCCCGTTTTAGCTATTATTATCGGTAACTTTAACAACCATTTCAATTAATTAAGTTCATGTGCAGGAAGTGCCTTTTCACACCAGATTTCCCATCGGGTAAAACTTATTAGATGGGGCATTAGGGTGGAGATAGGAATTAGGGCGCCCTATTGCAATAATCGATAAGCAGTTGATAAAAGCCGGCCGGCCTATAAATAAAACCCTAATATTAGGTTACCTTTTTCTGGTCTCCGTCCGATTAGGAATATTGTTTGATTGTTTTTGTGTTGGGACCTCGCAAGAACGTGTATACACCGGAAAGTATCACTAAATTAAAAAGATTTAATCTTTATCTTCATTTTCATCTCCTTACTTGCTTGCACGAACAAAAATGTAGCTACAATTGATTTTTTCACAAAGATATCGATAGTCTTGAAGCGCCTTCTACCATACGGACGTACGTCCACACGTGGGTATCCCATACATCAATTCCCATACCTCAGAATGGAAATAAACAAAGAATTAAACTTTTTTAATAAAAGTAGTTAAGATTAACCTTTCCTGATAACATTTGAATACCTGGTCAATGCTGAATTTTGATTGGAAACTCTGGAGATATTGACTCCTTACCCTATACATGCCATCGCTTTTCATTTTTCATTTCATTTTTTTTCATTCATTCATTTCATTTCATTTTTGTTACACTAGAGGTGCCCCCATCAACCACAGCCTTTGATGGGCGCTATGTCAATTCCAACCGATGACCATCCTTGACACATTTTCCCCCCTCTCGCCCTGAGAGACCTATCGGTGGGCCTCTGGACGGGTCTCTAAACTGACCGCGTGTTGAAGATAAACGATGATGTAATGCAATGCATACGAACAATGGCCACAGGGGCCAGGGGAAGGGATACACATGTTAACCCCCGCCCCCAGACCGGTACACAGAAACGGACACAATCATGATGGTTCTCGGTATAATCCTTCCACATGATCCCAGCCACGCATCTACACCCCATACTGTATCGCACAGTTGGTGCATATGGGATCCAGGGCTGGATGACATCAGCTACAGGACTTGTATCGGCTCCATGCTTCCTTGTGACAGCTCTGGTAGTGCTATGGGAGGCCATTGTTCTGGCATGTGGTTTCTGTTTCATCTCTGATGTTTGGCAGCCTTGGTTTGTTTGTTTATCTCTTTGTTTGTTGTCTTGTTTATCTGGTCTGATCCGAAAGTGCTCATACAATTAGATGCTCATAGGATATCTGTTTGTAGTGTGTTGTCCTTGTAAACTACTGTAAAAATGGTAGTAGGCGATCCATCACTCTAGTTTCGAGTCCGGCCGCTGTGTGCCCTCTGCGGTGTGGTACGCGTGGCTTCTGTTGATATCTTGTTCTTGGCGTAGTTCCATGAGCAGATTGTAAATCTCGCGAGTGCGCGCGGCGTCGACAAAAGTGGCTGATGTCGTTGCGTTGTTGGGCTCACTGGGCCACCCAACGCATGAGACAAACTGTTCGTATCCCTGGGAGATGGGCTGGAGTGGTGGAGAGGGCTGGAGATGATCCTCCAGTCCCGGCGGGTGGAGGTAGCAGAGGTGTTGGATGATGTTGCTGTTTGCTTCGACGGCTCCTTTCTTCAGGCCTAGTTCTGCTTGCTGGTTCGCCCCGGCCGAGAGGGGGGTCCAGTATGCCTTCTCCAGTCCCGGCATCTTGTGCCGCGAGATGGAGTTCAGTAGCAGGTACCAGCTCCACCATGCTTGCGCTTTGGTCCAGTCGACGATCTTGGGCGACGGAAGTTTGTTGAGCGAGGTGAGACAGTATCCAATGTGGCCGCCTATCAGTGCCATATTTGGTTCCGTTCCGAAGAGGTAGCAGACCGGGTGGGTCCCCATATCCAGCAGACCTGCCGGTAGGTAAAAATGGAATTAAATTAGGTACTGGAACCAGTTGTCAATTGGCTTGCAAGCCACGAAAAGCATCTTAATACCTCGAGCTTCGCGCCCACAAGAGTCTTAGGGACACACACGTTGAAAAGCAAGCAATAAGGAAGTTGAATTCATGATTGTTATGGTTTCGTGAAGAAAGTGCGTGCATATTTAACGGCGGTGGAGAACCAAAGTTGATACAATGTACTTTATTACAGTCTTTCGACGAGAGGATGCCGACATCGAAAGCGAATTCACTATCATAGCAGCTAGTAAGGACCCAAATCCCTATTCTCGTCTTCCCCCCACTCCAATGCCCCATCAAGCGAATCACCCAATGGGAAGGGTATAATTTGCAGCTTCTTGAAATGGTCTTCAATAAGGCCAATTCTGTTTCTATTCGCTGTTTACATGCAATACGTGCTGGATTATATTGAAGGTCTGAAAAATGAAAGGCAGGTTGCTATCTCATGCAAAAAGAAGAAGTCTAGCCAAAAATCTTCTTGAAACGCTCTACAGCCTCTAAAATATTCTCCCTATGACCAAACGCCGACGCCCGAACAAAGCCATCCCCAGCAGATCCAAAGCCACTTCCAGGGGTTGTCACAATGTCACATTTTTCTAGAATCTCAGCGAAAACTTCCCACGAATCTCTGCCAGGGAAACCAACCCAAACGTATGGAGCATTATCTCCTCCATACACAGTGAATCCCATCTCCTGGAATGTTTCCCTGAGAATCTTAGCGTTCTCTTTATAGTATGCAACAAGATTGGACATCTCCTTCCAACCTTCATCCTCCATGCATGCAATACCTCCAGCTTGGGAAACAACAGAAGCCCCATTGAATACAGTAGTCATAATTCTTGTAAAATCTTTGTACACTGGGGAGCCATCTGCAAACTTTAGCTTGTCAGACATGACTGTCCATCCCAGCCTGATACCAGTAAAGCCAGCATACTTTGAGAAGGAACATGTCTCAATGGCACATTCCTGAGCTCCAGGGATCTCAAAGATTGTGCGGGGACAGTTCTCATCTTCAATAAACAGCGCATATGCTGCATCATAAACGATGATGGATCCATTCTTCTTTGCAAAATTCACCAAACTGGTCAACTGTTCACGGGTAGCAGCAGCACCAGTTGGGTTGTTTGGTGAGCAGAAGAAGATGACATCAGTACGAGGCACCGATGATAGGTCTGGAAAGAAATTATTCTCAGGTAGACACTTCATGTACGTTATTCCATCAAAATTAGTTCCATTATAGTCACCCGTCATTCCCATGATGACTGAGGAATCTACATACACTGGGTATGCTGGATCTTGAAGGGCCACCGTAATATCCTTCCCAAACATCATTTGGAGGCGCCCGATATCGCACTTAGATCCATCCGACACGTAGATATCCGTGGATTTAAGACCACATTTTGCATATAATCTATCACAAATTGCCTCCCTGATTGGGGCATACCCCTGCTCAGGTCCATACCCCTTGTATCCTTCCAATGTTCCCATGGCTTCTGCGCCCTTCATCAAGCCATTGACAATATACGGGGGTATTGGCTCTGTTGTATCACCAATACCTAGAGATATAATCTTAGCGTCAGGGTTAGCCTCTTGATGAAGCTGTCGTCGACGAGCTATCTGCAAAGTAAAATCAAAATCCAAATAATCAACAGTGCTGTCCATCAACTGGTGAAGAATGGATGATACACAGAATCCCCTCTTACCTCGGGAAACAGATACCCAGCTTGGAGCTTGGCAATGTTTTTGTTTCTTTGCACTCCAGTAGCGGCTGCAATTGCATAGTACATTTGCCTCTTAGACTGAAATATTGTAATCCACTTTGACAGCACACATCTGATGAACAAAGGCACCCATCTCACCTTCGCAAACAATTCGAACATGTCGCTCACGAACTCCATTTGCTTTCATCTTCCTGCAACAAAATCTTGACGAATATATTCAGCCGGCATCTTTCAAGACAAGCCACAGACTATGGCAACAGATCAGATGCAGTGGAACAAGGTTGATACTCCCCAAAGTCTGGAAGGATTCATCCATCCATTCATCAAAACATGGACGATTCAATCAACGAGAACATGTCATTGATGCATTTTGCTCCATCAATCAGATATAATCCACCACAGCGAATGATCAACCTACTTTGCAGACGCCAAGTGGGCAGTCTTCCTCACACTCAGGCTAATCATCTCTTCCCAAACGATCGATATTGCAATACTTTTAATTTAGAATCTCCGATGATATTCTTTTACAGAGAGACATGAGTAGGAGTGTCCCTTTGTTGGCCAATCGCGTGTGTGGTAAGGCTCATCGACGCAGCACGTGCTGTACCGCCGCGAGTGCCACCGCGGTGGCCGATCGCAGGTAGCCACTAGAAATTATCGTCCCATCAAAATATGGATTCACACGGAATCAAAGGGGAAGGTAGATGGAACTATATCCCGTATATACCTTTCAGCCCTCTACAATCCTTGTGCATCTTTCAAATGATTATTAATAATCATTGCAATTAGATACATTTATTATATTATTCCCTATCAGAAGTGAACGAAAATCAAACGGTTTGGACCCATTCACCGCTTCAGTTCGCAAGGCTCCTTGTTCTGTTTATCGCTTCCTGGAGAGTGAACCGAAGAAAGGTTTGAAGAATCGTCGTGAATTGATTTGAATTTAGGTTTCTTATTCGGTTCTTCTAGTCTAAGGGTTTGTGTTGTCGAGCATTCTTGTGGACAGGTTTGGTACGCTTCCAATCGTTTTCTGCTCGTGAAGATGTATGCCACGTTGGATACTTTGAGAGACATCGCGGCTGTGGACTATGTCATGCAGGATTTCGTCTTAATATTTTCCTGGCCAAAGCTACCTGGATTTGGAAGATGCTCAGACGGTTTGGACTGACTTCCAGACTTCTTAGTTTGAGGCAGCTGCTGCCAGTTCAAGGTGATGTGGATCTTATTTTATCATTACTTCTGCCAGGATACTGTGATGGATGAATTGTATAAGTTTATCTAATACGGTATTCATTATGCTCTGCAGAGAATCTGAGTACATCGGGTGCGGAACTATTCGGTAGAGCCTATGCTGCCGATTCAGTTGTCCCACAGCGAAGTGTCTCAAGAACAGAGGAAGTTTCCATAGGATTGGCCCTCTCGCTTCGAGACTCAAGAGGTGTTGCTATAGTTAATCGATTAAAGGATATACGCTGGTATGGCTCAGTGTCTCCCGGTGCTGATCTTGCGCAGCGAATCCTCTCTGCTGATGATCCTGAGAATTTGGGTGGGATTGTGAGTTACCTAGCAACATTGCCAGCAGCGGTACGTTTGATTTGATATGGATATCAGGTGTATTTGATTGCATGAACAAAGTTTCATGGATGTCCTCATTGCCCAATACAGGGGCTGCCATCGGTGGCAAGAGCAGCTGCGACTGCTGAGATCAAGGACAGGAAATTTCTAGAGTCATTGGTGGAAAGGACTGTCAAGGTTATCAAGGAATTATCCCCGGTTGATCTTTGCAACATAGTTGAAAGTTTTTCAGAATTGGGTTGTTATTCTATAGGCTTTAAAGATGCTGCTTCGGATCACATTTTGGAGAATGTTGACTCTTTCTCTGGGGATATGCTTGGTCACACCCTTCGATCATTTGCAAAATCGGGATATTATGATGATGAGTTGCTTGAAGGTATTTTGACTCATATGGCAGCCAATCAAGATAAATTTAGTGCAGAAAATGTTGCAGATGTTGTGTACGCATTCTCCAAATGCGGGTTTTGCCATCCAGACTTGGTCACTCTGGTGGAGAAGGCTGGTGAACTGCTCTTGGAGGAAGCCTTGCACGACAATGGCGAATCTATCGCAAGCATAATTGATGCCTATTCCAGGGTTGGGTGCTCAGAATCTGATATTGTGGAGGAGTTAATATTAAAGGTCACCGAGAACCCCAGCGTGGTCTCTGTAGATGCCCTTGCCAAGTCCCTCACAGCCTCCATTCGTCTGGGCAGCGAAGACCAAAAGATGTTGAATACCGTCATCGATTCTATCGTTAGCCGCTTAGAAAATTTGAGTCCAGAGCACGTGGTTAAGACAGTGAAATCCCTTGGAGAGCTTGGTTTGAGGCACGATAGGTTTCTGGATGCTGTCATGGATACCACTCTGCCAGAGAGAGTCAGAGAGTTTGACAAGGACGATCTCCAAGACATTCTCAATTCAATGAATAAACTGGGGTATTACAGCAAAAGTCTTATACAGTTATTGGAGGAGAAAAAATAATACTACTGTGGTGCACTTTTCTAGAATGTATGCAACACGAAACAACATGTTTTTTTTTTCGTCTCAGCAAGCTTGCTAGGCACCGTACATGGAACAAGATTTGTGGCTCTTCTGATCAAGAATCACGAGTCATCTCGAGCACGTCTTTCATAGACTCTTCTGCTGCCAATATTTCTTTCACCTTCTTGCGGGACTCTGCATCCTTGATCCGTACACCTCGAACCATTGAATTCTTGCGAAGGCGAACTCCCTTCCTCTTCATCTTCTTGGTCACTGGTGCACCTATCGACGAAAGACTCGAAGGCCTTTTACCACCAATATCTAGCTTCATCATTATATCTAAGGTCTCTTTACTTTGCTTTTTACGCTCTTCTTTCTTTTCTTTCTTTGCCCTCTCCTCCTTGTCCTCTACAAAATGAACAGGCACGTGCATGTGTGAATCGTCTTGCACGGCAACTGGTGTAATCGCGATATATTCTCGTAACAAGAGAATGTATCATGTACAGAATGAAATACTGATACAATATAACTTACTCTTCAGTGCAAACTCGTGGGCTCTGGCCCTAATCTTCCTGTTGTTTTTTCTAGACATGATTTCACAAATTCTTTATGGAGCATTGCTTCCTACATATGCGACAAGAGATGCATTGTACTTTACAACCGACACTTAAAACCATACTTAAAAGAGTAAACTATATTCCACTACTATTAAAATGCTGTTAAGCAGTACAAATTCATGCTTTGGATATAGATTGGAATAAAGAGACACAGCAAGATGTTTCAGCAACCACGCTGAGTCTGAGATATGAAACAACAAACATTAATAATACATTGTTTAATACTACTTGGTTAGAGTTGTCTGTTCCTTTTGAATCAGATTCATTGAAATTGGTTCGTTATCATCACTGTATGAACTGTCCATAGAGTCCAAAGGATAAGCCAGTGGAGGCTCAGGTTCATCACTCTGGGAACCAGACATGAGGTCTTTCAGCCCCTCCAAGGCTGAGTTGTGGCGATTAAAACTGTCACTCGAACTCAATTCAAGCAGCCGCTTTTGATATTCAGTCACTCTTGGCAGCCGACTCCAATTGGTTGGCATCAGCTTCTTGCGCCTGTCCAAAGGCAACCGCACACAGTCGGGGTCCAACAGATCCATCAATTCAACGAGCAACTGTTGTAGCAAGAGCACTCGTGACCATTTATTCAATGGGAAAGGCGACTCTCCCAGCCATGGCTCTCCTTTAGTCATTTCCAAAATTTCCGACTCGATCTCAGTAAACCATGATCTGAACGCTTCGTCTGATTCCAGTTTTGCATGGAAATCTCCATAGGACATTGTATAATGGCGCTGTGCTCCCATTTTCGTAATTATCATGTATGTCCCAATAGCACGCTGATGTCCCCTTGAAATTCTTAGTAATGGCTTTTCTGGGAAGAAAGGACATCCAATGTCTCTTCTCTGAATATGATAAGCGATAATTTCTTCCCGAGACTGCCGCTTCCTGGCTCCAGGATGCCTTCTCTGAGGGCCCTGAGCATACCAAGCTTCCAGATACGTGGGAGAGGCACAGAGAACAAATCGAATGGCTTCAACCATGATGAACAGTGTATCACTCCCCTGGGGATTCCCTTGTTGCAGAAACGAGTTCTCTCTAGGACCTGCACAGAAATCATTCATTCCTTTATTTATGCTTTTGCTTCTCTCGCAGTCAAAAGACATGAATAGAGAATGAATATACTACCACACACTGAATGAATATAATCATCTGTTACACACCTTCTCGCCGTACAACTTCCACAAATCCCAGAAACTGCGACAAGGTGAACACCAGGTATCGAATCTCCAACCTTGACGCAGACTCTTCAACATCAAAGCACTGATCTGACACCAAGTGCCACAGCCTCTGCTCCAAGTCGATCGCCGACTCCAATAGAGGCCCTCTATAGCGCGCGATAACACCTTGAAGCTCTCTCAACTGCTGTTGAAAGTTTTTCTCCCTCTCCATCTCGATTGCAAGCTCCGCCCTCTTATGCTCCAGTTGCACTCCCGAGAAGAAATTCGCAACGACCGAGCTGGTGGCGAGCAGTGCGCTTGCCAACACAGCAGCCTCTGGCTTCACCCCCAAAGCTGGAAGAAATGCATCAACTCCGAGTTCTGCCTTGATTGGACACGGCCCTCTTCCACGGAATCTACTACTACTACTCCTCCTCCTCCTCTGTTGGAGAATCTTCCGACATGCCAGTCCTCTACTACTACGACACACGAAAGAGGTACCAAGATTGACGATGCGCATCCTGCGAATATCCATGTAAATTTTCATGTATTGGAATATTCAGTGGACTGGAAATATCGTCTCGTCCCCCAAGACCCTCCAACACGGCAATCACTTGATAGAAGACGACTTTTGAAGTTAAACCAGAGAAGAAGAAAGCAACTGATGGATGATATGGTATCAAATACCGAAAAAATGCCTCCTATTTACAATAAAAATGTATTTGAAATATGTTTCGAAGTAAAGTAGTGGATTCTTTTTAAGCCTTTGCGGAAGGATGTCATTTTCTGAAGATGATCCACTGAAGTACTGCACTAGTAGTGGATCATCTACCAGCTGGTGCCCAGGTAAAATGACAACAGAATATATATTCAGATCTGAATGAGCTACCATTAATTTAATACTATGAGATAATCTAAGTTGTCTGAACATTACTATTAGTAAAAATATCAGTCACATGCACCGGCATCTCCCTCAAGCTGCGCTCTGCAAACTCTTCAAAAAGATGCAACTGATCGATTTTACCAGCCTCTGCAAAGCTGATTCCTATTCGCCGCCTTCCACCTTTCGATCTACTTCCTAACACAATACTACTCCTTCTGCTATATTCTTCCTACGATCATGCCATTTTCTCAAATTAGATTAACTTCAAGTCAAGACAACACCTCTAGCAAGTTTCTTACCTTTCTAATGGGAAGGTCATAATGTATTATCAGGGTCGGTGCCAAAGGCTCTGTCTCGATTTTACATAACACCTGTATCGAACTATCAGTCGTCAGCAAGATGTGCAATGGACCACTAAGATCGCCTTCATTGTCCTCCTGGGTTTGAGTGGCCACCAGGGCAGCTTCCCTGAATTCTTCTGCCGCTGTGAGAATCTCTCTATCGCTCAGATCAGCATGCTACATGGAGTAAATATCAGTATTATTTATTATTGTGAAATCAATATCTTCCAAGCAGTCTCGATCAGACCCAATGTTTAAAAAATAACAAAACGTACCATGCACCAGACGTTCAACCTTCCGATCACTCGTTCCTTTAGTGCCCTAGTCACCGAGTCCAAACAATCTCTAGATCTGAAATATGTATAATGATGGATTAAATTATCTTCCAAACGATGACAAACAAGATGCGTCTGGGCAAAAAAAAAGTCCAATTACCCGCAACAAACCGCAAGACTCCTGGAGCTTTCGTCTTCTCGCAGAGCCCTAATCAGCTCCACCAGGGTATCCTGATGGCACCATATCCATATGTCATTTATTAAATTCTCACAGTCAATCAACAACCATGCAAACCAAAGAATAGTCGATATCGCACCAATTTCGCAGCTGAACTTCCAACTGCAACGTAGTACAGTTGGAGCGGAGTGTTCTTCACCTCCATCTATTCACTATTAAAGTTTACCTAATGTCAATTTTTATGATACAATGTATTAAACACTGCTTAATATAGAAATTAGTGGTAATAATCACGACTCGCGCATTGCATTGATCTGGTCTGTTTCATTATTGGGCTGCAGCCAGCTGGCTGTGCCATCCAGTATATATATTGGATACCATACTTGACAAGCTACAGCTGTAATATTGATGGCCAGTCCTCACAGATTCCATCTTCATGTACTATGGTAGATACATAGAATTGATTACTGATAAGCATTTTTGATCAAGTTTGTATTTGTATGAACAAATTTGATGACTTTTGGTCATTTCTTCTAGTCTTACACATGTGTAGTTGTACAACTAGCAGCCTTGTTGGCAATGATAATAGTAATATATCATCACCTATAGATATAGGTTGGTTGCAGTCTATTACACATAGGGTAATAAATAACCAAGACACACCATATCAGTGCAAGATGAATACTCGATGAATAACAACAACAAGAAGAAGAAAAAAAAGGGCATTCTTCTCACAGTCTGCGTCCCCTGCGACCACCCTTCCTCCTGGTAGAATCGGTTGGGATTGGTGTCACATCCTCAATGCGACCAATCTTGATCCCTGAGCGAGCAAGCGCTCTCAGGGCAGACTGAGCTCCTGGTCCTGGCGTCTTTGTGCGATTTCCGCCGGTGGCACGAAGCTTGATGTGCAGAGCATTAACTCCCAAGTCCTTCACCTTGACGGCCACGTCCTGGGCGGCAAGCATAGCAGCGTAAGGGGAAGACTCGTCGCGATCAGCCTTAACCTTCATTCCACCGGTCACACGGGCCAGGGTTTCCTTACCGGAAAGATCGGTCACGTGAACAAAGGTGTCATTGAAGGAGGCAAAGATGTGGGCAACTCCCCAGACCAGCTCTCCTTCCCTGTACGTGGCAAACAGTGAACTTGATTATTATAGACATATACTTTGACATATAGTCCATTCGTTTCTCATGGCACCGTCCGACGAGTATTCACGGACTCCGTGGTTCAAGTGCCGCCGCGACCCGGGCTGACGGCGGTCGTGTTCATTGAGGGCGTACCTAGTGGCTGGTCCAATCTTCACATTCTCCTCAGGTGCTTTCTTAACTTTTGGAGCCATTTTGATTATCTACTTGTCACTGAGTAGTACCTTGTACGTCGGTAAAGCTGTAGCCCAAGATGGAACAAGAAGTCAGAATCAATGTTGGGCAGGGCACAAATATCGTGGCCTCCACAACTCGGGGCAATGTATTGCTGGAGTGTAACAAACTAAAAATGTAAAATTTATTATAAGTCTACCGCACTGCCATTCATGTGGTTATATGAGGACTACTCCCATTGGTCAGTGACATGTACAGCCACATGCGTCTCGAGTATCGACAGGATGATCTCTGTAAAGAGAGCCAGGACAGTCAATGGCATTGGCATTGCAATTTAATGGTGTGAATAAATTTTATTTAACAAAAACATGGGTCTATGTGTACTGCGTTGTACCACGCCAGGTGCTGGTGGCCTGAAAGCAATCAAACCATGGCTCACCACCACCCGTCTGAGTGCAAGACGACCCTCTTTGGCAGTGTCGGCTGAGCGCAAGGGGATACAGGACGACAGAAAGATCACTAATAAAATACAACGGAACAATGCAATGAAGGATGGAAAGGGGCATTTGGATGCGAGTCTTGGGACGCTAGCATTGTGGGGCTATCTGTGCTCCCCTGCTTCTGCGCTCACAGAACAACCAACAGGGTCTCCACCTGCATCCAGTTATTACGTCAGTTTGGGGCTCTTTCTCGTGACGCTTCCAGGACTATGGTCTCTGATCAAGAGATCGCCCAAGGCTAAAGTGCGTAGAAAGACGTTTGAAGTGGCTGGTCCTGCAGTTGAAGGCCATGTTCCGCTTGACTCCAGGGCCAGGCAGATATTCAACTATTTCAAAACCTACAACTACGCAGTAAAGTCGACCGGGGAAGTTATAGTGTTTGAAGGTAATTATAAGGCAAGTGTAGGCCAAGCTGCTGCGTTGGTGCTGTATACTCTGGTGAGTCTTGCCAGCACAGCACTGGTTCTTAGCATTGCAGCTCCGTTTGGAGGGAACTGGTGGTATGCCCTGTGTCTGATAAGTCCAGCGGCAGGTGCGTACTATCTGAGAAATGCTGAACGTACTGAGGAATTTAAGGTGAAGATGGCCACGTCTGATGATGATAAAGTGACTGATATTGTTGTGGAAGGTGATGAAGAGGAGATTGACAGGTTTAGAAGGGAATTGGATCTGTATGAAAAGGGGATGGAATACGTCAAGGGCATCCTGGAATGATGATTTGTTGGTTTTGATGTTGAAGAAAAAAGTAGATTCTTTTGATTCATAATACTTTTATTGCAAAGTTATATACATAGACTTAGTCAACTAAGCAGACAAGTGTACACCAGGGTCGCCAATCATCCTTCATGAGCATCGCCAGGTACCCCCATCCTCTTCGGATACCAGAAAATATGATTTCTACGTCCCAATTTTGCCTGTGCTCTCGAAATCGCTGAATTCCATATTCTACTCTTTCCAACGACTTTTGAATACTTTAACATCAGCACCGCTGCAGCCATGAGACCAAGAAACTGGAATATGGTGCTGCTGGAGACCGAATGGCCGGCAACATACATCGATTGACTTTGGTAACCGTCATCAACAAATCGAGATGCGACTATATCTTCATCATCATCATCGAAAATTGTGGGGTCGTATTCAATCCCGTCCTCTGCAAAGGCTAGACAGCGTTTGACCTGCTCTGCGTTCCAAGTTGGAAACTGTGTACACCGTAACTTTAATGCTGGAACAACGAGCGACACCGAGTCGTCTTCTTGTTTGATGTCGACTTGGGTGCTATTTTTTGTCTCGATATTCTTGCTTTCCCCCTTTTTACCGCCATCTTTCTGATCGTTTGCTTTCAAAGTGCTGTTGCTCTCCTGAAGAATCTTCCGGTTCCCCCGCATTCCCATATCTTTCAATACAAATCTTCTGGGGACAAAGGCATCGTGCAATGTCTGTTGCTTTGGGGAAGGTTGTGCTTCTGTTGCTATTGTTGTCGAGAGTAAATTACTCCACGTTATCAATAAAATCATCAGGATGCATGTCTTCAGTCTCTGTTCAAAAACAAATTTGATCTGAAATGCCGTACCAATATTGAGCATACTAGATGTACCAATTCTCATGAGAACCAATTCTCAATGGTATCCACAGTCTCTTAGAGATATTTGCCTAGATAAGAGTACTTCAGAATAAAGACGAAGATGTACGTTTCTGAGGTTGAAGGGTAGATACAGATGCTGGCGCACAAGGGGTACTGAAGTGCATATGTCGAATGCGGTATATCCGCGGAAATTGTATTAGTTTGGACACAACTAACGCTATCAAGCTAGGGAAATCCTCTTAAATTTGTATATCCTGCGTATAAAAATTCTCATCCTCAGTGTATTGAATTGATGTGGCATGTAACCTTAAGTGTCTATATATATGCACCACGACGTCACGTGGTGCACGTGATCGCTTCATGAAGTATCAAGCGAATACGCGTACGTACGGTGATGAAATTGTTGATTGATCTACAATAAATTAAACAAAGGTGGAAAACGTATTCTTTTAAAAGTAAAACATGAAAAGTAGGAATAAAATGACCGATTGTAAGCTGGTAAACTCTATATGGAGTGTACGCCACAAATGTCTTGGAGGGATCAATCCCCGGATTATCATATATCGTACATATTTTTTTTCAAAGTCCAAGCTTACATGATTCGTAATTCTAGTCATTATAATCCCAGACTATGTGCCCAATCGTCAGGAATGGAAGATGAACGAAAAGAAGATGAACAAACCAACAAGACCAACAAACAGACAAAACAACAATAGCACGAGAGGAAGGTCTGTTGGTAGGATGGATGACGAGGGCTGTCGTACATGGTGTTGCATCGACTCTTGGCATGGCCGGTCTCGATTTCACGAGAATGCTAATTTTTCTAAGATGACAAGTGAGTACTTGAGAAACAAAGGCGCTCACCGGTGCCCAGACTGAGATATCAGTGTCGTCCTGGAAATTTTTCTTGCAGGCCAAGCATTGCTTCTATGCAGGATCCCGCGCCATGCATATCCATACATGGATGTATTCTAGAATATGCTAGATCTATTATATGGATCGATCCATATGGATATCCATATCTCCGCAGAGATATATCTCCTGGCACCAGATCTCTCTCCTCCTCGAGGAGATCCTCTGGCTGCCCACTGGGCCAGTCAAAGGTACCATTCTCCCATTCACAAATACAAAACATAAAATAATTTCTCATTCAGTAAACTTTAGTGTCTATAAAAAACTAGATATATATACAGTACGAGAAATTGATACAATCTTTGGAGCGCATTTTCTGCGTGAAAACAAGGGACTTTGTTTGTTTGTTTCTTCTTCTTGTTCGAGAAACTTCGTCATGGGAGAACCTGGTGGAGGTGATATGCCCATGTGGAAAGGTAGGAGTAAACTATAGAAATATAAATTTATGTAATATGTACATATGTACCGAGTATATGCAATCGCATCACTGCTGTTGTCTCTCAGGACTGTTCGAATGGAGCATGAAATTTCAGGACTCGACTACTGGAACACAGGCTGGGCAGTTGTCGAAAGAAGATAGAGCATGGTGCGTTGATGGAATATTTATATCTTATAATGTCGATATATGACACAGTGCGATATTGATGGGTGTATATTGCTGTTCTACGCAGGTTGGAAGATGCCTTGAAGAATGCCATGGTGGACCTCAGTAAGCGTATGTCTGATATAAAGGAAGCCTTGGATACCTCAGTGAATGACGACTCTGGGACAAGTAATTGCTTAATAGACGATAAAGAGAAAATGCTGGAAGAACTGCTGGATCTTGTGGAGAGTATTGATCAAGCAAAGGATTTGTCGACGATTGGGGGGCTGTCCACCCTGCTAGGTGTTATTCAGGGTGGATGTCCTTCTTTGCAGTGGCGGGCGGCTGAAATCATTGGAACATGCGCACAGAATAACCCACAAGTACAACTGAGTTTTCTTCAGGGCGGAGCAATGTCGCCTTTGATGGAGCTGCTGGATTCAGAGGACAAACTGTGCAGGCTGAAAGGCTTGTTTGCCATATCGTGCATGATTCGGGGATGTCCTCAGGCGCATGATTGGTTTACAGAGAGGCATGGAGTGATTAAAATGATTAAGATGGTAGATAATAGCGAGAATAATGCAAGGATAGTGAGAAAGTGCCTACAGATCATGGATTATGCTTATAAGAACTCAAAGAAGGATCAGGATGAACTGCTGCAACATGCAGAGTATTTGGTATCCGTGCTCACAAGAATAGTCAACGAGGAAGAGGATCAAGACGTTAGAGTAATGACTTTAGAGTTGTGCAAGTCAATGGGAAACACCGTCGTTGGCTTGGGGAAATTGAAAGAAGTATGTTGACAAGACATTACATTTCTTGCAAACCATACTGGTATGCTTGGTAAACAAAGTTACATATACCTGCAGTGCCCAGAGCTCCACCAAGCAATCAGAATGAACATTTGTAAGTTGGATGCTGTGCCTAAAGATGACTGGGGGACTGCAGAGGACGAAGCCAGGGCAGCCAGAGAGGTTTCCAATTTGTTATCACAAGAATTACCGGACCAGGATTATTCAACAACAACATCAACGGCACTTATTCTTTCTTCTTAACTTATGAGCAAATGAACGAATAAAGAAATACTAAATCAAATTTTTTCGCAACTTGGACTTATACTTTTCAAAGCTTTCTCGTTTTGTCGACATCCAAACTCACGAATCGCCTGTCTCTAGGAAATTGATCATTCGATGGAAACAGATTTAGACCAGTAATATTCATTGCTCCATCAGGAAGTCCAGGCTCAGAAAGACACTGCCAACCGAGCCCACGCCTCAGTATATTTGCAATCTGTTTACTATTCTTCCTAATCTCTGAGTTCAATAGACTTTGATCTGTTAATACCCATTGCAAAAAGTCGACGATGGCCGTCTTCAAGAATGCATCCTCTAGCAACTGTTCATTCAGGGCCTCTCCACTTGTATTCTTTTTTGGATCTTGAAACATACCAAGAGTCCCTGGCATTTGGTCTTCCAAACAAAAATACAATTGATCTGAAAGACACTTGAGGAATGTTGTAAACAGTCCTCTCCTTGCACCCATCACAGCATTCTCGCATCCCAGCATGAGAAGGAGGAATCTTTTCCACTGGAGAAAGCCATCCATTGAATGTCCCAGCAAGAAGGCAAGGAAAGAAAACTGGTATTCTCCTGCACAATAATACAAATCATCGATTATGAGAATACTATGAAAACTTAAATCGGATAATCAATCATACTGGTATACACATATATATTCCAACCATTAACAGTAGGCAATAGAATACAAGGGCACCACTCACCCAACATTAATGCCTCATCCCCACCATAATGGTTCTTTAGCAACTGTTCCAGTGCCTCAGATTTATCCATATTGATTGCTGTCAGTTCTTCCGGAGTCAACCCTTTCCTTTTCAATAGCCCTGGTATCCTGGTATAGTAGCATTTCCCCGCTTGGCCCCCTACAGATACATCCTTGCGATCTGTCGCAATCGCCACTTCACTACCACTCTTCTCCTCACCTCTGCCAGCGCTCAGCTGTTCTTCCAACGCTCTCTCAGCTTCGCTTGGTCTCAGAGATTTACCAGAGTCTTCACTCACTCGCTCCAGTACCACGTATTCTTCCTCAGCAAGAATGCACACATTCCCACCTATAGGAGCCACCCGATCCAGCACTGTCCCGGTCACAAACTTTGACAAATCGACCCATTCCTTATGGCCATCCCACGATGGAAACAGCTTATTGAATACAGAATTGTGATTATTTATGACCCGATGCATGGTCAAATACGATCCTAACCCTTGATCCAATCTGAAACCTCTCACAGCCTGTTCAATGCTCTCTGCCTCCTCCTCCTCCTCCACTCTTCGAAGCACTTCCTCGCGTGCATCCCAACGCCAGCACATCACTGGCCCATACATTGCACTCTTTTTCATCCACCCGTCCAGACCCTGAGGCAGATTTTCTGACTCCACGCCCGACGTCTCGACTCTCGGCAACACCACAAACGTGGCTGTCACTGGCCCAAACCCAGCACCCTCCCCACCGTGAGCAGCATAGGATAAAACATGGGTGCCTGGAGGCACATGCTTAACCCCACGAAACTTATCACCTACAGTGTACACGTGCTGATCCACCCCTACAGCACTTCCTGGGGGCATATCGAGTACTACCAGGGTCCCTCCGAGAACCTCGAGATGTTGTGATTCTTCCTCCATCCCCATTCTACTCCATAGGAAATCCATATCACAAAGAAAGGACAACAAAGTCACAAATATAAAAGCACCAGGTACTACTGGTACTATCAAACTTTGCACATGTTGCTCAGTTGCCCTGGTAAATAAATATTCCCCATTTTTGCTAAAAAAATGTACTGCCTCGATTCTGCGGTACAAGCCCAGACAGCAGCGCCACTTTATCCACTCCCATCGCTCAGATGATTGAAATGCGCATGGCTCTGTCGTAATGATTGAAAGCATAATCAAATTTTAGATATTTGAGTATTTCAGTTTACCCGTAGCAAGATGATGTCAGTAGCAATGAAGGGCGCCGCTGTGCGTGGCCCTATGACCATGAAGGCGCAGCGCAACAAGAGATGCGCAGTGGTAGTGCGTGCAAATGCCGATGATCGCAGCAAGGTACGTGATGATCTTGTAATATATGCTTGACGAATAAGTCTAAGGAGGAGGAGTATTTTATCGAATTGGTTTTATCAGACTTGGTTCAATCAGCCAGCTCACTCTTCCATCGTCGTGTGTGCTGGCAAAGAATGGGCGTTCACGAAAATTTGATTTTGCTGTTGCAGAATGTAGCAATGGGTACTGCTGCTCTTTCTCTTTTGACTGCAGTAGCTGCTACTCCAGCTGCCCAGGCTGCACAAGAGGCCATGGTGATGGCCGAAGGTGAGCCTGCCATTGTGCAGGTTGGCTGGGCAGCAACTGCTGTGATGTTCACCTTCTCCTTGTCTCTGGTGGTCTGGGGTCGCTCTGGGCTTTGAAATGGATGGGGCGATTGTGGGAGATAATAGGAATGTTGTCAATTGAATCGTACATGGTGGATTATTTAGGTATTTGATGCCTAGTTTATTGTAATTTTCATGGAATATAACAATTTGACCGGTTGGTTGCTTCAAGCAAGAACAAACATGTACTGTTTACACTTTCTTTCCTTTCTTTTACTGCTAAACTACAGAGTGATAAAAGTTTCTACCACATCAAATAAATATGCACTATCAAAACGAAGAAACACTATGATTGCCTGGCACCCACCTCAGACTGATTGTTGATCTCTTGTGGAGAACTTTTTGTCTCAACAACATTTGTCTTTCCTGATCTTCTTTGCAATCGCTGCAAGTTTTCCTCTAGCTCCATCAGGGCGATGGCTACATCCTTCTTCTTGAAACCACTGCTTTCTGCAATGCAAGCAGCCAGGGCCATCACCTGTGACTGTGCGTAGGACTGGTGGGACTCTGCCCATGAATGGAGCTCTGATAATGGAACGTAAAAGCCTTTGATGTAGTCATCAATGTAGCGGATAGCTCGATTTGAATCATTACTCAGCCTTGTCTGATCCATTTTTTCAGGGCAAGTCTGGTGCAAAACTCTGCCAACAGCCTGCAAATCCAGAGACATGGCAGCTCGTCCCTCTAGTGTACATTTCCTTACCTGGGACAAGCCATCAACGATAGCTGATGATACAGCAGGATAGACGTATTTCCAGAATAAAGATAATATCTCTGGCTTCATGTCTGGTACACTGGAAAGCTGAGCGCATAATAGTTCCAGCTGTCGCTTCAGCTGCAATGTCCAAGGAGCTGCTGTTGATGGGGGCTCTGACAGTTGGTATGTGCTGCTGCTCACGGCAGCAGGTAGCCAAGCAAGAGGAAGCATCAGTGAGCAACCTCGCTTATAAATGCCAGACTCCAAGGCTTCAATCGAGTTTGTCACCCTATTAATGAATTCTCCAACAGAATACGAATCAGAATCTGGTAAAAGTTCAGTTAGAATGGGTCCAAGTTGCACAATCAGTGATGTAACATCGTTCATGGTTTTCGAGACTACGATTCTTTCAACTAAACCATACAGATTTCCCGAGTTGCTGATACTTGGTGACTGAGGCGCCTTCCGAGGAGACAATTTGTTTGTGCTGGAATGCCCGGCAGGAATGCCCGTGTCTAGAACCTCAGCAATGTGAGATGTTGGATTCGCTGCTCTCAATATGGATACATGCTTCGATAAACTCCCATTAATGATAATCTTTATACATTCATAAAGATCTTGATACATTTCTGAATCCTCCAGAAACATGTTATCATCTATAAAGACCATGAATATGTGCAGCAAATACAAGTCAACCAATTCTGTCAACTTGAAGAAAATTGCAGCAGCAGCTGCCGGCAGATTCTTCATCAGAGTAGCATACTCTAGTAGACGCTTTATCAGTCTCCAAGAAGCATTCGTTGCTTGAAATCGCTTGCCATCGCCCAGCATTATGCCAGATCCCTGTATCAGACTCTTCATATCTGACAGCATGTCAAACTTTGCATCTGCAAGCACCAAACAAAAATGCACATTTGTTTTTATACACAAATACTAGTATACATAAGTTGCTATAGTATATAAAAACAATGAAAACAGCATAAATATTAATAAAATACACAAAATACCTTCCAAAGACGTGTCCCAGGGATTCCCCATACTGGAGAGGCATTCATCCAATGATACTCTGCCTACACTCTCATTAGGCTTTGTCTTTGATTTCGCTTCTTCTACATCAACCTTCCATGGCAACGTCACAGTTATCAAATTGAACTTTTCATTTTCGAGCAATAGATAGAGGGACTCGATGGAATTATCATGGAACCCCTCAAAAAATTTGAGTGTTTGCTGACGTAATAGAGATTGCAAAGCCAAAGGACTTTCTCCCGAGAATGAAGCACCAACTTCCGCGAACTGCACAATCCATCTAGATACAACGAGAAAATTTTCACTCTGAGTCAGTTTAGAACCCTGTAAAATCATCGACAGACAGCGGGATATTTCATTCCACACAAGGCCTCTACCCCTGGGCAAACTCTTTTCCAAACCTTGCTGCAACTTTTTCATACTAGAGCCCTCCAACTTTTGGTCCTGACGCGCTCGATGCCATTTTTCTAAATTACTATACGATTGCAGGATTTCAAATTGAACCCTCAACACCTGGCCAATGCAAACCTTTATGGCGCCACTAGGTACCCGCGCCATCAAGTCTGGAATCCCTAAATCTTCCAAGGGAAGATCCCTAGACGATTCAGTACCATTCGCTCCAGCTTTACCAGCCACAACTCCCAGTAAAATCTTTTTAGCCTTCATCATAGGAGCATTACAGTACGCAGATACTATATCCTGCCCAGGCTGAACCTCCCCTGCCCCAATCACCCTCTCTGGATCTGTCAAGAGCTGATAACCCTTGAGTACTTTCTGATACCTTTCAGGGTCAAATCTAGTCGTCATAGAACTAAGACTGTGAAACATCTGATCATCAACACTACATAAAAGATCGTTCGCTCTATCAGAGATTATATCAGCCGCCTGAATGCCCAATGGAAACAGCACAGCAGCAGCCTCTGCTGACGCAACACAGTGCTCAACAGCCAGACCATACTCTTCATTCTCCATTTCCTCTCTTATGAGCGGCAGAAAATCCTTGGCACTCTTAATCTTATTCATCAAGTCTACCGTGGCAGACATGTTTCGCTTCTTCTGCGCATTCTGCCACACCGCAATCCCATGTCGAACTTCCACAGAAGCAGAAGCCAACTGCTCCCTTGACACTTTGATATGCAGCTTTGCCGCCCCTACACTCTCCTCAATGCATCCAATCTCTTCCAACGCCTCCCTCAGAGTATCATATTCCCGCAGAATACGCCCCGACATCTTCTCACTGACCGCATCAAGCACCGCGCTCCTCTCGTCAGCCACTCTGGTCAGATCTCGAGACTCGACATCCGGCCCCAACTCCCCTAGCTCCAATTCCACCGCATCCATTTCTCCCGTGAAATAATCATCCCGCAGCTCATTCAGCATCTCCTCTCTCTTATCTAAAAGTTCATGATCACCTCTCTGAACGCCAACAGGCAGTCCACCCAGAAAGCCTTGCCCGCCAATCCCGACAACCGTTGCTTCATCATCAGCTGCAGTGCTCCCGATGTGAAGAAGTTTCTGGAGCATTGAGCCAGCAACACCTTTTGAGATATCACCTTGATTCATATCTCAATTACTCAATACCCCATCACTTCCATTTGTAGTCAGTCAAGACTGCTAGAGAAATCACAGGCAAGTCATTCAATTTCTCCACTCGCCCCTTCTACAGAGAAATTCCTCATTAAATCAGCAACATACCCTTCATCATACTGAAACACTAACAATTGATTGATGATTTATCTACTGCTGACTTTCCTGTCCTGCTGCTATGAAGTCCTTTGAAAGGGAAGAGTCAGGTTGACCATGTCAAATTTGGCGACCAAATCTATAAATTCGCTAATTAGCGAGTTTCAAAACTCGCTACAGATCTGCATCTGCCCATATTCCATTGTTGAGTGCTTGGCCCTCCCTGTTGTCATACGAAAACTATGAAAATAAATAATTAAAATGTACTGAATATTTGTCATAATCCCAGTGTTTTATAGAATCGGGGGAGAAGGGGCATAGAGTCATGGCCAGAGGCAAGTTGGCAGCCCGTCAAGGGGCTGCTGCTAAGCAGGGGAAAACAGCCTCGGCAGTTGGAGCTGGTGCCCATAATGCTCAAGGAAAAAGGGGAAAGGTTGGTCATCTTGCTATTTTGATATTTATAATCACGAAAGAGTAGAGCTTTGATACATTGGTTGCTTATCGCAAGCGTTTCCGCTGTTGCAGGTAGTTCGTACCCCCAGAGCCCCGGGGCCAGGGGCAAAGGCTTTTTGGATGGCTGGAGCCATTGCCTTGCTGGCCATTGCTATTGGGATCTTTCTGCAGCGCAGCAAGCATACTATACATAAGAATGTGATTTGCCTGAATATGATTGTGAAGAATGAAATGGGTAGATTACCAGAGACGTTTGCAGCAGTGGTGCCACATGTGGATGCGTATGTTGTCTGTGATACTGGCAGCACGGATGGCACCCAGGACTATACTCGCGAGTTTTTCCGAGGGCACGGGGTGCCGGGGGTTGTAGTGCAGCATGAGTGGGAAGGGTATGCGGCAAACCGGAACTTGTGCCTGCGGGAGGCCGAGCAGCAGGTGTCCCTAGGGTGCTCGTATTCCCTCATCTTGGATGCTGACCAGGTGTTTGTGTCAGAGGATAGCACGTTGACCCTGCGGGATGTCAGCCTGACAGATGATGCATATTGGCTTCGGGAGATTTCATACGGGTTTTCTTTCAACAACATGAGACTGTTGACTACAAGATATAAGTGGAATTACACTGGCAGGATCCATGAGCACATTACCTATCCTGAGGAGGAAATATCCCTCGGTTCACTTCCATCGAGCTTATATACAAAGCATGACTATAACGAGACAGCCAGACTAGATAAGGACGTTGAAATGATGGAAGAAGATCTGGATCAAGATCCAAATGACCCCCGCACTCTCTTCCACTTGGCTAAAGCCTACCACAGCATCAACCTGACCAAGGCAGTGGAGCTGTACCACAGGCGGATTGCTGAAGGAGAAATCGAAGGGATGGAGGAGGTCTTCTATAGCAAATACGGCATAGCCATAATACTGGATGTTACACTTTCTGCCACAGAAAAAGACGAAACTCTGCTGAGAACCCTCCACGAGTTGCAAATCATCAAGCAACCAGATGCCATTGCCTTTGATGAACTGGTCCAAGCATACGAAGAAGCTGCCGATGATAGACCGTATAGATACGAGCCCTGGTGTGGTCTCGCAAAAGCATACTGGTACAGAGCTAGGAATGGAGAGCAATGCTACAAGTATGCATCGCAAGGCCTGCAGGCTGGTCCTATCACGTCCGAGACCCTGCTAGCTCACAACTCATCCATCTACTGTGTTCATCACCTCTCATGCCTCTGCGGCTATGCGCAGGCGCACTACGATACAGCATGGTCATCCTGCACCAAGGTAATCGATGACCTTGGCGATCGACCATATCTGACCCAATTGGAAGAGTATTACCTGGGTGACGCAAACCAGATTGTCAAGAATATAAAGCAAGCGAGGATGCAGCAGCAGGTGGGTACTGAATGAGAATTATTACGGTATTTGTTTCATTTCCTGACAGCAACGCTGTCACTGCTTTATAATACCATTACTGTAATGTAACAATTGCCTCTAGAGAAAAAATAAATATGGGCGTCAGCAGTAGTAGTGCCCCAGGCCATGCTGGTGTGGGTTCAAAACCACATGGTTTGCCAGGAATCCGTGCTGAGGGTTTCTGGAAGCGGAATATGGTCAGGAATATATCCGATAAATGTAGTTTTGAGCACAATTTAAGGGATATTAGCCGATTCTGTCTAGGTGGCGGTAGTATTGACGGGGTTGGAGAGTGCTCGAGCCTCGGCAGTTCTGGCATGTTGGAGAAAGCGATGCAGGAGGGCGGAATGTCCATTGGCAAGACTGCAAATCTAACATCTTTGACTGGAAAATGGAGAAAGAATAAAAATAAAAGCGATTGCATGCGAGAAGCATGCGATATGGTTGAATTGCCCTTTGTTTTTCGTAAAGCTCTTGCCTTCCTGAATGTGCTTGAAATTCAGGATGATGGCGAATATTTCAGGACAATTCTCAAGGCTGGTGGTATCATGGATGTTGTAGAAGTGTATCCTTGGAAAGATTGTAAACCTGTAGTCCATCGGCGTAGGGATAAACGTAGAGGGAAGCATCTGGGGAGTGTGAGAAGGGAGGATGGTCATCCTCAAATTGTTGTTTCCTGGGATGATCCGTTTGGAGGGGTGTGCAGTGATACTTTTGTACTGTCTGAGGACGGAATGGAGCTCAAGCAAGTGACTGAAATGGAAATCGTGGCTTCTAAAAAGAGGACAAAATATGTCACTGTGTACAGCAGGATCTGATTGCACTGATCTGGGTCGTTGACCGTATGTATTGTCAGTTTTGTGCATCGTTTGTATTCCTAAATTCAGATTCAGATTAAAATATAGAGAATAAACAAATAATTGAGCCAACAACATTTAGGCTCTGTATACTATATGAGAGAATGTAATCATACAAGAAATTGGAAGAGAAATCTCAAAATACTCTCGACTTGGATTCTTTGCCAATATCCTGTGATTTGGATACTTTCTGGGCGAGAAGTTTCTTTAGTGGGGTCCAAAACGATGAGAGATCTTTGCTGGTTCGGTTAAATTCGTCATCTTGTCCATTACTGTTTTGAATACCTTGGGCTTCTTGATGTTGAGAATACACAAAAGGATGATTACTGCTGTCCTCGTGACCTGTAGTACTGGCTACTTTTTCATACCATACTCTACTTTTGCGAGAATTGCCTCCGTAGACAGCAGATTGCCCTCTCATGATCGAATCTGTGGTGAAGCTGCTTTGAGCAGGTGAATGATTTGAGCCTGTATCGTCTGCCTGGTGTGCATCCATATCATCTGGGTCATTCATGAGGTCCTTTGCATCAGAAAGGCGACTCTGTGATCTCTCTGTTTCTGCATATAGTACCTCCATTGCCATGCTGGTATCCCAGTGATCAACCACTTTAGACATTGCACTGGGAGTCTTCACCATTGAAGAGCTTCCTTCCCAGTCTTTCATATCACAAAGCGATCCATATTGGCCATCCGAATGCCTCATATTGCTTTGTTGCTCAGGGATTGGGGATGGAAGATCATTAAACATTCTGGAGAGTTTCCTTTTCTCTGGGGATCGATGGGCTGGGTTGGCTTTATCGATGCTTGCTATGGACTTGGGAGTAGCGGGAAGGCTGGACTCTGAATTCTTTGCCTGTGTTTCAATCATGTTCAACAATCTCTGGTCTTGTCGTCCATAAATCGAAACTTCACTATGTGTGGCAGACGTATTCCGTAAATCATGAGGTAATAAAATTCCGTTGTACGGGCCACTAGAATTTTGGTCATTTGTTGTTTGCTGTGTCAAGGTGTCCTTTCCAGTCCTAGGCGCAAAGATCTTGAAAAGTATGCTTCCCGAATCTCTGGATCGAGAAACAGAAGATGCTTTGCTCAATGATTTATAAAAGTTTGTGTTTCCAGTTGAAGCCTCGCTCGTCTTTCTCAAAGAAGCCATTCGTCTGGTAATACTTGATGCAATCACTGGCCTTACCACTGCAGGGCTCTCAGGGAACTCTCTCCTTCGCAGAGACCAAGGTAAAGCTTGAAACACAGATCTAAGTTCATCCATTCCTTTAATTTTCAGCTGCCCAATAGGACATAATTCAATG
This sequence comes from Picochlorum sp. 'soloecismus', assembly GCA_002818215.1. Taxonomy (NCBI): domain Eukaryota; kingdom Viridiplantae; phylum Chlorophyta; class Trebouxiophyceae; genus Picochlorum; species Picochlorum sp. 'soloecismus'. The sequence goes on along the minus strand of PJAJ01000018.1, from coordinate 126,482 downwards.
CTTTCTGTCACGGAGTTCGTACTATAGAGTCTATTTGTTCCTCTCAGAAATGCTGTGTCACCTTGCCAACGCATTGCTTGCAGAGAGTCCAGTCTGGCTGCATCAAATAATATTTGTCCTGGATGCGCAATGCTAACCAAGCGTGCTGCTAAATTAGGAATAATCCCATAGTAATCTGCCCTTCCTGTGTTCAATGGGGCTTTGGACAATGGCAAGCCACTAGCAATTCCAATTTTAGCTTTCAGCCCTCTCCAAATTATCTGAGGCTTGGTGAAATCCAATTTATGGCCTAAATCTTCAAATTTCTCTTTCCATTCTGCCGCTTCAGATGAAAGTGTAGCATCTTCTAGATTTGATTCTGAGTCACTGCATTCCAGTGGTGTAAATATGCCAATGTGATGAGCTTCTTTGCAGTCTGGCCAAGACAATATTTCTTTGTTCCAATCGAGACAAAGTAAGGCTGTCTGAGTAGCTGCAGACCATCTTAATGATGCTTCAAGATCTTCAAATGCCACTGTAAATCTGCCTGGATGCGGTTCTTTGCACTCGTATCCACCGAATTCCTGCAATAACTGCCTGACTATCTTGGCTGCCATGGTAACCCCATGATTGTATGCAGCCATGATCTGCTCATGCTCACCCGGTGTTTTATTTCTCATCTTCTCTGATTCGACAACAATAACCGGCTTGACTATCCTCAAATGAACAATTGTAACTACAGTTTTAACACTTGGGGCATCTCGATAACCAGGCTCCACCATGGTAGCGTTACGGGGCCTTGGGAATGTTCTCTTGTTGAGTTGTTGTGGCATGACCTCCATCAGCATCACAGGACCAGCGAAACAAGAGGCTTCGAGAAGATGACTACCCAGACTTATGACAGTTGGAACCCCTGGAAGTCTATCTTGTACCGCTGACCAAGCAGCTTCGCTGAGTATCACTTGCCCACCATGGGCTGAGTCTGCAATTGCTCGAGGTATTTCTTCCCCAGGTCCCAAATAATCCGTCAGTGAGCAGATATCCTCTGGAGTCGGCTTGGCTAATGGAACTGGTCTTATACTGTAATCATTGCTCTGGTGAATTCCAATAGCCAATCTAGGGCCCTTATAGAGCAACTTTCCATCGGGAGTTACCTCTTCCTTTCCACACCAATCTTGGCACTCTGATGGCCAGTTTACTGACATCACAACCATCTGAACAGCATGGCTCATTTTCAAGGCATCGACGCAAGATGCAAATGAAAACATGAAGTAACCTGATGGTGAAAGTCTGAAAGCATAGCCCTCATATTGCATGGAGCAAACTAGCAATGATTCATGCACTGCATCAAGAACAGCAGATGGTATGCATTCTTGCTCACCAATAGTGCTGATACTTTCACGGGAAATTCGAATGGTAACAAAAGTGAGATCTCCCTTTGTATTAATAGGAACAGGTGCTGGAATAATATTCAGTCCCGTGCCCGTATGTAGCCTTTCAGGACCGTTGAGATTTCCAGCAGATGGTAAGATTGGCCGTTGCAGGGGCCTACCTATTAAACTTCGAACTTGATACACCCAGACCGGCCTAGAAGAACATTTGAACATATAGGAGCCCAGTTGTTCAATAACAGGAAATCCTCCAAGTCTCATCTCTGTTCTTAAACTTTCCCAAACTGCATGTGAAAGCAATACCTGACCACCATTAGCAGCCTCACATAAGTCTCTTGCCATCTCAAATGCTGATCCAGAGAAGATCCTGTGCTTTGTGATCGAGTGAAATTGTTGAACTATATCTCCCTCATTAGCCAAATGTATCCCCATTCGAATTCTGGGACCCTTGTAGATCCAATGTCTTCCTGTTTTGGAGTATATTGCTTCACACCCACTCAGTTTCAAAACCTCCCTGGGCCATTCGATCTCCATCATCTCATACTGAATGTCCATACAAAACTGCACCGCTGTTGGAACATCTTTAAAAGCTACATGAAATGCATCACCTTCTGTATTTATCTCGTAAGCACCATACGCGGCGATAAGGTCCCTCATCAAGTTATCATGTGCATTTTGGACCCATTCGTAGGCCCTAGGTGCTGCTGAGGCAATGCCTGTGGAATTTTCCAAATCTGCATTCCAAAAATCATCACATATTTCGATCTTTCTTGTCATCTATGATCTATATTAGGGTATTGACGCACCTGTAAAAACGAATGTGACATGCTTGAGCTGATTCAATTGTCTGTGTTTGTCGTTTTCCTGGTTGCCTTCCTTACTAGACATGTTTGTCAACAATTGTCTCAAAGTTCTAAGCTGACCTCTGTGTTTTTTATTGGCCTTCTGCTTCTTTCTGAATCTTTTTCGAAGGAAATATAGTATCGCCAGAAAAAGAAACACCAATACCGATCCTACAACTGCCAGTACGATGACTAAATTGCTGACCTTGACACCAGAAGTTGTTGTTTCTATCACAATCCCTTCACCTGGAACAACAATGGAGACTGGAGCACTATCCCTGCAAAATCAAGCCAGCAGTGTACATGTCAGATAGATTATAGGCATGCAATCTTATTTCATCGAAAGACGTACGAAAATGATTGAATTCCTGCTCCGTTTACAGCAGTGACCCGAGCAAAGTATGCCTTCCCGGGTGCTAGATTTAAGTTGGAAGCATACACATTTTGCTCATCAGCACCACCAGCTCTTATCTTTGGCGTTTGTGGTGAGCCAATGTACGATTCTACATTAGAACCCTTGAGGTATTCAAATATCTGGAAATAGTACTCCTGGATACCCGACTCTGGATCCTCAAATGCATCCCAAGAGACTCCCATTCCGTTTGGACTCACTTGGGCTGCGACATTTGAAAAATACTGTCCACTATATACTGACTTGCCGCTTGGCAGACTTGGTTTGGTTGTATCAGCAAGAACATTTCCCGAAGTAACTTCGACACCATTCAACAATCCAGCAGCATTGTATCCTAAAACTTTGATGTTGTACTCTATGCCATTGCTGAAAGATATTCCCATTGGGAGATCAGCATCAACAACATGTACCAGCTGTGAAACTATAATCTCTTCGTTGGACTCTGGATCAATGATGGAAGCTGAGCGCGTTAGATCTTTGCCTTCATAATCTATCCAGTCGGTAATGCAGTTGCCATTGCTAATGCAAACCTTCCATTTGTACTCGCTTGCAGCACCTCCGTCACTTGCAGGGAAGTTAGGAAACGAAAAAGAGACCTTGTTTGGTGAAGTCCAATAAGGAGGGTCAGGTAAATTGATCTGACATTGAACTACTGTTATATTGCATACGGGTAGGGGAATGTCGCAATAACCTCCAAGACCCTGATCTTGGTCAGAAATTGCATCTATAAGAGAAGTTCCCTCAAATGTCACTAATCTATCCTCCAGGCACCAAGGAACTTCATTGCATAAACCTGTACAGATAATATTCCAAATAATCCAAACAGAAATACCTCCACATTAAAACAATTGTATTGAATTATTTTGGATACCTACCGGCATTGTGACGGACGTCGAACATCCACCAGGATTTACTTCGGCACCAACCTGGTGGAATGGGACCAGTGAAAGAGTTGTTCTCCAAATGCACATACCTGCGAAGCCAAAGAAAATTGTCTATCATTTGAACAAAATTATTCGACCAAAGTTTTAATCCTCGTGTATTACTCACCTAAGATTCTGGAATTCGGACAAATACTCTGGCAAGGGTCCTACAGACAAAAGTAGATTGCTGGCATCAAAGGCATCCGGATATTGCAAGGAGAGATCCAAAGATGTTCTGAATACAATCAAATAATAATTCAGAAAAATGAATCAAAACCTACCTGATATTCGATTGTTCGTAAGGGTCAATATCTCTAACTCCCTCAATGCTTCCCACTCTTGTGGAATGGGGCCAGTAAAGTTGTTCGCAGCCAAGTTTAATACTCGCAGCTCTGTGAGATTTCCTATAGCTGCGGGAAGATCACCCTCCAATGTATTCCAATCTGTTATTCGAACGTCCCCCAGGTTAAGTTGAAGCACTCTTGAGCCCTCCTCAGCCAAATAAGGCTCTAGAGGATAGCAAGAGAGAGCTCTGTCTTCCGCCCCAGATGCATCAAAGAATGGGAAGCAAGTGCATGATACGCCTCGCCATTTATCGATACACGGGTCGGTGTACTCACTCCACCCTCCCAAAATATAGCCAAAGTCCTCCACGCTAGCTTTAAACTGGAGCAACGCCTCTTTATCTGGCAAGTATGTTGAGGCAGAGACATAATGAAATACTGTGAAGACTAGCAAGGAAATGCACCGAGATCCCCGGGAGCTCACCATTTAATCTTTATCACCCTAAAACTATCTGAGAGGATACTAATACCTTCTTGCGGGGCAATCTCTTGCCATAACTCCCGCTCTCCCTCTGTAACCACTCTACGCGAGGCTGAAATATCCGGTCGGACACGGAAGCGGCACAAGATTACACCTTTAGAGCTTCAAATATTATACCAACTTGATTTAATGTGGGCCACAGTCCTACACATGAGCTCCATTCCCTGACGTCGCGGCACTGTCAATAACCGCGTCAGATTGGGAACAGGCGGAGACAGCCGTTTTTCCTTCAGTTGCTGAACAACAGACTGTTCATCAAATGATAATATATAAACGATAAACGAATTTGGATGTGGAGAAAATCGCCACTACATGCCATTCTTAAGGCACGCACAGATCCAACTCGATTCCGGCCTTGCATGTTACAACCAACCATTGGTTTGCAGGCTGCAAATTGCCCGAGGCTGCTTGGTTGACCTATTCCCAAGATGCTAGTGCCCAGAAGTACGTGAGAAAATGTATACATTATCAGCATGCCCTAAGGCTCGAGATGACCCGAAAAGGTCTTGGACTTTGACAGGTGAGATTATAAATTCATTCATGGTGCTTGTGCAATCTACCATGCATGCAGACTATGCTTTGTCATAAACTCAATGGAACGCGAAATTGTAGTCTTTAGGTCTTCTTGAATCTTCAAGTAATATGATACAAGGCCTTAAATCTGTTTTCATATCGCTATCACCTTCGCATTCTGTCATGCTGCTGCTGTTACACAAGGTCCATAAGCTCCCTGCATTGTGCTAATTTTGATCTAGCAGCCCCACTAACTTGTGGATTGCTATCCGCTGACGCGGCTATTAAGAGCTTTTCCGCCTCATTCAAAAGACGTACATGGTCTTTATTGCTATTGAAGCCTTCGGTACAGAGATACGCTCCAACTAATGAAGTACCTGCCAACCTGGCAGCCTCGCTGTGCAAAGATGATCCTGTCTTGCTGCTCTCAACTGCAGCGACAAATTTGTCCGCTGCATTGCAGAACAGCGAGTAGGCCACCTGAGAATCACCAGCACTCTGAGCTAGTTCTGCTCTCAGGCATATTGCTCTTCCCCAGTTCATGAATGCTTTGCTTTCATCAGGATAATTCTCCAGGATCTTCTTGTATAATCTTCCTGCCTCCAGAAGCACATTTTGAGCATCCTCTTCCTGACCGGCAGCTGTATCTAGAAATCCATCCTGAGCCATTGCATTGGCGATCATGAGCTTCGACTTTGCCAAAGCCATCAGGGTGTTGCCTTTATTCCCAAGGGCTCTGATATTCGTAGGTTCCTTGGACAGAAATTCGGAAAAGCATTTACTTGCTTCATCAAGTAGCGACTCAGCATTCTCAAAATCTTCGTTTTCAAGGGCGATTCTTCCATCTTGCAGGTTGCTCACACCTGTAGTATAGATACTGTTATAGTCTCCATTGCCATTTGTTTTCGATGTCAGCATATCATCTTGCTGCATTTCTTGATTACTTTCATATATTTCCTGATCGAGTCCGGTGAGAGGCATCTCTTTGGTCAAATCAATTGCACTATTTTCCGATTCCTGATCTAATACAAGCTCTTGAGGAGTCTTAATTGGTACTGTCTGTTTAATCCTTTCATTACTTGAGACCCAAGAGCTGAAAGGAAGACCTGACTTTGCCGCCAACTCATCAGCATCATTACTGCCTTGCTGAAACTCCTCCGAATGTGTTTCATCCATCTCTTGTCCGGCATCTCTTTGGGATAGACCATCGCCGCTCGATAAAGAGCCCAGAGCTTTTTTTATCTCTTCTAGTCCTTGAACGATTTCGGAAAGAATGACCTCAGAGTTGCTGTCATTTGGGGAGTTGCTACTATCTGGAGAACTGCTCACCCGGGATGACTTCATCGCTCTAGTATCTACCAAGCTTTCATGAATCGACTCCAAAACATTTCTCGAAACTTCATCAATGGCCACATCATCCATACTCAGCGGAGCTGACAAATTCTTTTGAAGGGATTCCTTTATGATCTCCCTGAGTTGCTCTGCTCTTGTTTGATCAAGCTTGTAACCTTCTATTCCAGAAGACAAAACACCTTGAGCACCATCCAGTTTTTCTGATAAAGATTGTATCTCTCGAATGGCCAGACTCACTGATTTTTCTAATTCATTTGCTGTCTGATAGACCCTACCATCTGACTGTACTGCTTTGTCAACATCACGAATCTTGTCATCTATCTCTTGCAATTTTTCGCCTACTTTTCCCCACCCATTCGATCCTTGTCCTTGAGACGAAAGTTCTTCTATTAATATCTCTTGTTCCGTTAGCATTTCCTGTTTCAATTTGCCAATCTCTGTGCTCAACATGCTTTGTATGCCTTCAGACGTAAGGTTTGGCTGCAACAAAAGCATTGGTATTAGGCTATTGCAACAATCGATTTTTGATATTGCTACTTTCAAAACCAACGTACCAAGACTTGTTTATCCGTCGAGAATTGTGGCAAAGTCTGCGACAGCATTTGTGGCAATTGCCTGACTGGTTCTAAAGAGCGCCAAACTTCAGCTTGCACTGCAGAAGATACAACATCCTCATCAATATTTCTGGAAGATGAAATACTGCTGGACAGTCGCCTGAAGCTCTCGGACTGAGCCATTTCAAGTCCAGCAATTGCCCCCTCTAGTGCCTGCAGCACATCCGTGAAAATCATCATGTTAGTACAGCAATCTCTCTTTAAGGTACACATACATTTCATGACACATACCGAGAGTCTCGCATCTAATCTAGACAAAGCTGCAACTTCCTCCGTAGCAGCGGCCTGAAAGTCATTTCTGATATCAATGCGAACCTTTTTAATGCTCTCAGAAATGAATTCAGAAGATTTCTTGATCCCTTTTGATGATGAGACCTCACCATTCTCTACAGACTGCTGCAACTTCTCCATTTGAGAAGCAACCCCTTTCAGATCATCTCCAAGATTTTTCCACGACTCTATATTCATAATCTTCTCACTATTCATTCTCTCAATTGCCTCTGCCACTTCTTCTACAATCTCCACCGCCCCCTCCTCGGATAATGCAATCACTTGCTTCATAGCAGATCTCACCTGCTCTTGCACCTTGGCCTGAGAGACCTTCAAATCAATTCTATTTCGTTCATTGCTTGCATATAGTGCCAGCAATGGCAACATTAATGGTCCAGTAATAAACAGAATTTCTTGAGTAACCACGAAAGCCGCTGCACTACCCAAAGCCCCCATCCAAGCTCCTACATCGATTGTAGACCAAAACACCTTCCAGCCAGTTCCAGGAACACTTTGATCTCGCTTCGAGGACGCGCTAACTAAAAGTTGCCTATTTGTAGCCCGTATCTTTTTGCCTCGATGCACTGTACTGCGACGAAATCCGCAATACTTTGCTCGCTTCGTTTGAGCCAAGAAGCAAACAGGTAAAGCCCCCTTTGAAAATGCAGCGGCGACTCCCCATCTATTATACTTAGAGTCCAATATAGAATTTGGTATCATTATGATGGACTAAAGTGATATGACAAGCAAGGTCAAACCTCCAAAGCATAGAAATCCTAAAAAAAAAAAGGCCCTTCATGCACTTATCGTCTTCTGCCCTTCAACGCCACATGACCGGCTTTTGACCAAGCAATCAAATTTTAATTCGCAATTGATACTTATCCCTTGAAGCTCGTGAATTTTATTTACAGAAGGGAACATCTGCCTTTTGAATACATGGCGCCCTGTTACAGTTCTCTGTGTACAAAATCTCTGTCCACTTCTGAGATTACTTGGACTCAAAACATGAAATGATGGCTGTATAGTACTTTAATGGACTTCCATGGTTGCATTTAATGGCTTTACTGCAAGGCATTCGAACAACATACAGTTGGGCTGCCGTCCACCAGTCGATTATCTGTGGTAGGAGAATGCACACTGATTCCCATCAGAATATGAATTCACAGGGGTTTAGATTATGTTTTGGTAATCATTATGATATAGGAATAGCATTTAGACGGAATTCATGCACAAAATGTCAGTACAGGAGCGGTCTTCCTGAGACCAGGGCAAAACATAGTTTCCAAAGTGGGGAGGAACCATGTTGCCTTGATACTAGTACTTCAAGAAGTAGAAAATATTCCGCTGATAAAGATATAGAAAAGAATAATGTCAACTCTAACGCAACAATCAATGCAGTGCTATGCTCAATCCTGCCAGTAACTCTGCTGTCAGCTCCAGCAAGTGTTGCTCTTGTGGATGAAAATGGTCATTATAGTCCCTCCCCTATGGAGTCTCCATCGCCTGAGATTTGGTTTGGATTCATTGTTGGAGTCATTCCATTCATCATTGCATCATACGAGTTTGGTAAGAGGATACTGATTCAAAGGAGATGCGAGAGTTGTGGAGGAAGAGGGTTGGTGAAGAAGGGAAAATACTGGAAAAAGTGTACAAAGGTTTGTTGTTGTTTTCATTTATTATTTACACTGTGGTATTCTAATTGTATTATAAATTACATGCAGTGTGGGGGAATGCTTCCATGGCTGGGCTGGAAAGCATTTTGGTTTTCAACATTTACTGATCCTGGCAATGGTGGCCCACTGCTACAGCCACATGGCCAAGGCTCTCGTATACTGTACAAAGTTCCCAAAGTTTCTGCCAAGGGTGAAAACAACGACACGAGATTTGACGATTTGGACAATCAACAAGAAACCACCACTACTGGTATAAGAACAAATACAGATGATGATGCTGTAGAGTTTTGATTTTTCTTTTCCAGTCTGAGTATCGTATGAGTAGGCACCGACATGCAAGTCTTGACCAGACGATTTTTTGTTGCATGCATGTCTTCATTACACTATTACAATGCTATTCTTATTGTAATTAGTATCAATATAATTACATAATTATTAGTCTAAATAAGTCATATCCCATCATCATCATAATATCATAATACCAACTGAATCATTTAATGAATGTGAATCCAATACTAACAACTAACCAACTACTGCTGCCTGGGCTTCATCCCAGGCATCAGAGGCGGCAGCACATCCTTCTTCTCAGACCCCCCCTTTCCTTGTCCACTTCCATCTGTAATAAGCCACACTTCTTCCCCTTTTTCTGTCGGCCTCAACTCTGCCACGATACCAGGCCCAAAGAAGGCCTGAATCTTTTCTTGCCTAGTTTCCCATTCCTCATCCGACATTAAGTCCTTCTTTGTATCGAAATCAAGAACCAGAGTATACTGCCCGTCCTTCATCTCCTCTCTCAGCCCTACGAGAATAGGACACAGTCTCCGTGCCAGCCCTCCGGCCTGCCCAAACCTAAATATCCGCGACAGAGCTTCATCCAAATGCTGCTCATCTCCATACCTGAACCGAGTCACATCATCCCTCACCTGCTTTTGAATATCAGTAGCCTGCTTCTCCCTCGCCGCTATCGCCTCCGGAGTAGAGAAACAAGGCACTGGCTTCAACTGAGCATAGCTCAACGCAAATCCCAGCAGAGTCAAAGGAAAACCATAAATCAGCAACAGAGAAGACACATCTCCCCCTGGTAGCAGCTGAAAGAAGGCACCAAACCCATACGTCAGCAGCCCCACCCCTACAGGCGTAAGAATAGAACCAAAAGACACCCTCTCGATTCGAAAAGGCACATCATCGACATACCCAGCGGGCACCTGATTCTCACTCTCGGCAACCTCTGGTTTCGCTGTCGCCTTGACAGTCACACGGTTTCGCCTCTGCCCCAAACCACAAGACTCTCCTGCTGCTCTTCTTCTTCTGTTTCTACCGGATCTGCAGCTTGGAATCACGCATTATTTTCCTTATATAAGTATAGTACATGCTCGACACAGTACAATACTGCATTGATGAAACTCTTTACCCAAGCAAAAATCGATCAAGGTCAGTCATCAACAAGTGGATATACCAATTCCTCCCAACCACACAAACTGTCCGATGACTACAAATCACCACAGTGCAGAACCAATCCAAATGTACCTGATATGAATATTCCCTAATGAACCTAGACCGACTGTCCTCGACTCCACACAACCCCTCCCCTCGACACACAATGTCGATTTCTGGTTTCTACAACACCTCGTGGAGTCCACGAGTACCGATATCGACGACATGTAATTGATTCAATGCTGCACTGATTCTGTCTGTACTCTGTAACACAAAACTAATAAATTCAATTGTATTCTTCTGCCTTTGTAGAGCCAATGCCCATCTGGATAAAGACGGTGTTTGGAGAGTCTCCGATTCCCATCGATGGGCAGTGTGTGGTCAGCTGACCAGGCCATCTCTGTTCAAATTTGAGTGTGATGACAAGGTAGTCACTGTACTATTTTATAGTTTTGAATTTATTATGGCAGTATTGCACTTCTGATAAAGTCGTATCAACAGGTAGAAAGAGAGGTATTGAAGAGGCATGTATGGTGTTACAGTTCTACAGATTTGAACTGGATGGATGCACAAGCAGAGGAGGTATGCAGGGATAGTAGTGCTTAGAGTGTAGATATATATGCATATGAATCTAGTACTACTGTGTAGTAAAAATCTGGATTCATGTAGAGACTGTTCAGCAGCATTGTAGTGCTTGACTGTTTGATTTTGCAGGTTCGAGAGAGGAAAAAAGTCAATGGGCTGTTGCTGGTGGCGTGCGAAAGGGGATTTCTGGGGGATGTACGTGGTGTATTTAATGGATGGTTGGGTATGGGTATGGGTATGATGATGATGATGATGTTGTTGTCATTGTTGCTATTGATCTGAGGAGGGTGCCATGGTGGTGATGCGCAGGTGAAGGAGCTGGTGGGACGGGGTGGGTGCTTGATGGAGACGACGAGGGACAGGGCAGGGAGGTGCTGTATGCACCTGTCGGCTGGGAGGGGAAAGCTGGGGGTGGTGGAGTACCTGTGGTCCAAAGGGGTGGATGTGGATGTGGAAGATAGAGGTGCGTTTGTTTGGTGCGTAAACTAATATAGAAGTATGCCAGTGGATTTAAGTTTCTATTACAGATTGCTGTTTCGACTGATTCAAGAAGAAGTAACTATGAAATGAAAATTTTTTCATTGCAGAGGGAAATACTGCATTGCACATGGCCAGTGCAAATGGGCATGTGGAGGTTGTGGAGTTTTTATTAAAACAAGGGGCTGATCTAGATGCTCAAAACTCGAAAGGGCAGACTTCGCTGCATGTAGCATCCGTTTCTGGCAAGGAGAGCGTGGTAGATGTGCTGATGCAGCATGGTGCCTCTGCGTCTGCTGTGGATGATCTGGGGATGGTGCCAGCGTCATATGCTGCAATGTTTGGGTATATAAACGTGGTTGACAAATTAATGCAGAAGCAGCAGCAAGAGGTAAATAATATATCAAGGAATGGGATGGTGTATTCGCCTCTGCACATGGCATGCTTGGGGGGTGATGCTGTGGTGGTCAGGTTGATACTGGAATTGGAAAAGACTGGATTGAATGACGAACATTCTCTTGTGAATGATTGCAATAATAATATCAATGTATCACCGTTGCACTGTGCTGCTACGAGTGGCTCTATAGAAGTAGCAAAAGTGCTCTTGTCTCTAGGCAGCGAAACTAGTGCTGAAAAGGATGCTGATGGGTGCACTCCACTGGATCATTATACTGCTGCTGTCGATAATAATAATGATGATGAAGATGAGATGACTTCTTTATTGCGTATGATTATGCTCAAGGGAACAAGGAGTAAAAGAAACACAGTAGGGCAGCAAGACAACAGCAGCAACAGCAAGGTAACACTCATGGAAAGCCAACGGAAGAAGAGACGATGCAAGATTCAAGGATGGATCAGGGTGGCTGCATCGGAATTGGAGAGCTTGCTGCAAGAATACGATGATAACGTTAGTCAAAGAATAATACCTATACTATTGAAGGCGAAAGAGTTGCAGCTGCAGATCGATGTACACTCTGCCTACTCTGCCCTGAGAGCTGATTTTGAGTTTCAAGAGGATATGAGTGATAGTGAAACAGTCAGGATTGTCGACCTGCTGCGCAAAGATGCGTCGCAGTACGAATACTATATACATCAACCAAAGATAGGATCTGTGCTGGCCAAGTTGCAAAGGTTGCACGGAAATCTGAAGTCCTTGGGGCAGAGTACTCTGATGCTGGATGCGGTCCTGGTGAAGAGAGGGGAGCAAGGTGCAAGGGTGAAAGAGACTGATGCGATGAAGAAGAAGGCCTTGTTAGAGCAGTTGGATGCATGTGTTGATACGATTGATAGAATACTTGTCGGCAATGATACATTAGATGATGCATATGAACAGCAAGGAACAAACAGTATACATGAGAGTGCATTACATTTCAAGGATATACTCATTCGCAATGGAATCATGTTGGTGATTGTTACTATCCTCGCTCTTGTATTCAAGTATTGGTACCATGTGTGATACTTGTTCAATTGATATAATACTTACTGTGCATTAAATACATGTAGGTAATAAGTTAGTAAGTAGGAATAATAATAATCCATCTATCGACATCAAGACTTAAAAAAATCAATTCATGTGTCCGTAGCGCTGGGTCTCATCATACGGGCCAGCACCTGCTGCTCAAAACTAAACGAATTTGTTGCATTTGCATCCTCTGCCTTGGATACACCCTGTGGATTTTCCATCCTAGACTTTGCAGCAGGAAATAATGGAGGGTGCCCTCCTTCTTGCCTCAAGCCATCATTATTTTCTGATCGAGCAACGACAGGGGCAGTATCTGTGTCAATAGAGGCATCATCCACCAAAGTTTTAATCTTTACCCCTCTCTGACTCTGCAACTTTGATACAGCGTGTTTACAGTCATTGGCAGATCCCATGACAACCAGAGCACTATTATATTCCTTCTTTCGTTTCTTTGATCGTCGAATGACGACATCTTCTACTGCTGCCCCAATACTCGTCAGCATGTGCCGCAAGGACATCTCGTCCAGCTGCACCTCTTCTGGGTCCCAATTCACTTTAACCGTACGGGACAGACGCTCATCATCTTGTTTGTTCCTCCCCTCTTGTTTTGAGCCACTAGAATATGCACTCATCTGCTTCTGCCTGTGCAGCATCTCCTCCCTCTCAGCAGCTGCACGCCTCAACCTCTCAATCTGCTGCTGCAAACGCTCTTTTGCAGCTAGCTCAGCACCAACCTTTGCATCTGCTTCCTTTTCCCGCCTCTCCAAATCCTGAGCCATTCTCCTCCTCTTCTCATCACGGAACTGCGTGCGTTGGGCCTTATGTTCTTGCAGCCTGCAATCATCCCAACAGAGAAGATATTACAGTAGTTATCATTGTGACTCTTTGGAAAATACATCTATCCATCAAGTACAAGAGGGCAACTCTAACAAACAATACAACAACTAACACCGGCATAACCCACCGAATCCAATCATCCAGAGCCTCACGCGCCTCTTTATCACACAGAATATCATATGCTTTCTGAATTATCGCAAACTCTTGCGCAGCTCTAGGATTATCCGGGTTTTTGTCCGGATGCTTCTGCAGAGCCAATTTTCGATACGCCTGCGCACATGATATTTTAGAGAAAAGTAAGATACCTATATAGGTAGATATAACTTTTTACACATATCCAAGTTGAGAAACAAAACACTATTGATCAAAGAAAACAGCCTCATTCACTACCGCACCTTTCTAAGGTCAGACTCTGTGCTGTCTGGTCCATTTCCAATGCCCAGAACAGCGTACGCATTCTCCTCACCATCCTGAAACATGGCTTAAGTATCTGTAATTACTTATCAGATTCGATTAAATCAAATTTCATCTTTATGCAAATCTTCTTCCTTCTCACTTTACAAATCTGATTGTCTTGTCAGCTTTTTGAAACAGTCAATCTTCAGCCCTGTGGTACCATGCTTGAAGCACATCACATATTCCACTCTCGTGCTACCAATAACTTTAATTTTGAAAAATTCAATCATCTCCGCTCAGAAAGCTCGTGCACATTGTTTCCCAAACGGTCAAGTTGAGCATCCAACCAGATGACACCAGATTCCATAAATCGAACGAAAGATCGATACCACTGAGACATGACGGCATTATGAATTTATAACAAATAAAATATTTTGTACCGGTGATGCATGACACTTTTGCAGGGGCCCTTTCGTTTCAAGTTGAGGAAGACCAGCATGGCTGTTAGAAGCCAAGACGCTGGCAGACCGTACAAGAACAAAAGAGGTGTTCTGGGTAGACTGCAGGAGTATGACGAGGGTATTACTAATGAAATGTATCAATGGGGATTATATGTACCAAGATTTGTATGGAAAATCTTGGAATACAGCGGCGATGGGATCGTTTGGCTTACTCTGGCAAGTTTGTTGTTGGTTGGGGCGGCCAGCTCGGCTCTCTCGGAAAAAGAACAGGAGGTTTTATCCCGTACTTGGTATGGCTTAGCGCTGTCTAGGATTGGAATGTGCTGGGATATAGTTAGTAGGAATACCGTAATGATGATGAGCAATGATTCAGAGAGATCAAGCATGTCAGACCTGGGTCCCAACCTGATGCTGGGATTGCTGGTGGACCTGGTAGAGGTCGGTCTGCTCAAAGCCATATTCAAGAGGCCAAGGCCAGGGCATAATGCTCTGGCCGGCGATATGAAGATCGTGGTGGCTGTGGATGCTCATTCTTTCCCTTCTGGCCATTCATCTAGGTGTGTTGCGTTGCAAGGTTTTGTGCTTGGTTGGTACATAAGAATAATAATAGCCATTGTATTGTTGAATGATTTACTATTACCATGTGGCTGCTTGCTCACAAGTTTGAAACCGTGCAGAGTGTCCTTCATAGCTCTTCTAGTGAGGCTATTGTTTCCACCTTCTTTCTATATACTGAAAAATGTCTGTCTCATATGGGCCGTGGTTGTAGCGCTGTCAAGGTGCATGATGGGCAGGCATCACTTTTCTGATGTTTTGTCTGGCCTGCTGCTCGGAATTCTGACAGTGTCGATTGTGACCAGAGTACGCTTTACCTGCCCTTGTTATTCTGGATTATTTATCCCTCTAAAAGGGATGTTTTGATTCACTTGCTTGCAATGGAAAAATGAAAATGCAGGGAAGGATGGACTCCATTGGCTTGCATGACAATGCAGCAGCCTTCCAAGAATGGATTAGACACCAAAAAATGTGATTGGTCTCGTGATCTCTTTGACCTGTCAGGTCAATGACCTGGCACTGCTTGCACGCGCAGCATCCACCACTGCCAACAAAGCGAGACACTATGTTACTTTATTCTGCTTTTATATTCTTCTTAGAATTATTCAGTTGTTGTTGTTGTTGTCATAGCTGCAACCATCAGGTACAGAGACATGAAATGTAACTGAACTCCAAACACTGGTGTTCTGAAGCAGTTTCTGTGTCAGTATTCGAACGAGTTCTGAGATACTTCACAGTATCAAAGGCCAAATCCCCCCATTAATTGATAATATTATATCCATAAAAGTAGTTCTGCTCATATTTTGAGAGAACTTAGAATGGCACTCAAGGGGAAATCGGGCAGGAGGGATGGTACCGATCCCGAGAATCCTGCCAGAGTGTACGCTGACGGTGAGTCTTTGGAATTTCTTAGTCATCATTGTTAGACGTATGGATAGATTTGTACATGATATAAAAGTACCATGCTGATTGCCACCTTGCAGGCGTGTTCGATCTGTTCCATTTTGGACATGCAAAGGCACTGGAGCAGGCGAAAAAGCTGTTTCCCCATGTCCACTTGATAGTCGGCGTATGTACAGATAAAGATACCAAGTTCTACAAGGGGAAAACAGTAATGGATCAAAAGGAGAGGACGGAATCTGTCAGGCACTGCAAGTACGTTTTTGTTTGGTTGTTTGTTCAGTCAGTCACAATTGATAGGCTTTTGATGGGCTGTTGGCGATTCACGTCTTCTCTCTATTTCTACCGCATCATTGTTTAATCATCTCTACACATACATGCAGATGGGTTGACACTGTGTTGACTGATATACCTTGGATTCCAACGGTGGAGTTTCTTGATGAGCATGATATTGACTATGTCGCCCATGATGCTCTTCCTTATGTGAGTGGAGACCACGAAGATGTGTATGCTGAGGTGAAAAATGCGGGAAGGTTCCGAGAGACACAACGGACGGATGGGGTGTCTACCTCTGACTTGATTTTGCGAATTATCAAGGATTACAATGAGTATGTCATGAGGAATTTGAGCAGAGGATACAGTCGTGAGGAGCTTGGTTTGAGTTTGCTGAAAGAACAGCGAATCAGGGCTGAGGCGACGATGAAGCAGATTGGCGAAACGGTCAAAGCTGGTAGGCAAAAAATGACAGCTGGGCTGAAGAGAAGTGTTTCAGGCAACCATCTGTTCGTGGATATGGAGTCAATATTTGAGAAGATGACGAGCGGAGAGGTTGGTGCTCACATGGACAAGATGGTTACTGGGTTTATATCCTCTTTCGAAAGAGGATATCGCCAGTTTGAGAAAGCCATTTCGTCGAAATTAGGTGTGAAGAAATTGTTAGCGTCACATTCCTCTGGAAAGTCAAGACAGAAAAAGACTCCCTCTTCTTTGAAGAAGGAGAATGGCAAGAAAACAGCGAAGAAATCGGGACTGATGGGCGTAGAAAAAAAGCAAAGAAAGGGTAGAAAAGTAATATTTGCGTAGCTATTCGTCTCTAGATTGAGAGAATTGAGACAATTGCAATAGCGAAAGAAAGCATGCACCTTCGAGTTGGTTACCATTTTAACTTGTGCAAAATGATTTGCACTCAGCTGATCAGCTGAGATCTCAGTTCTAGAACTCGTACTACCGACACGTAGTCCTGGCTCGCTGTATATTATTTTGAAATTGGAACAATACTGAACCACTTTTGATGACATATTCTATTTGTAAATATTCTTTTCCAGCAACCTGGGCACCTCCTGTTGCTCACTCAGTAACAGGGACCAGACGATCTCAGATAGTCAACTTGGCGTGGAAATCCTGCCCGGGCATGCGTCAGGTCCCAGTCCAAAAGAGAAAGCTACCATCGCAGGGAAGGGTGAACTTGTATATTATCAATTCACTCGACATATATCAAGCCAGTGAAAGGTACGGCTGGAATACAACGTTGGAGCGAAAAGACTGGAAAGATGATCCTCAAGTTCAAGAGTTGCCGGTGAAGGCGATCCGTAGACCTTTGCAGGGTTCTCGATCAAACGGTAAGCGTACTTAATTTCGAGAATGGAATGTAATACTTTCGAAATTCACTTTCGAAATAGACTGTTCTGTTCATCCTGGTTCGTAATGCTTACGAGTAACAAGTGCCACAAATGGAAAGAGGTTTGTTGGCTGTAGACCGAGAGAAGGTTGATGCGCTAAAACAATCCATTAGCGAGATTGGTTTGCTAGAGCCGATAGATGTGCTCCTCGTGGATGGCATCTATTATGGGTTCTCAGGTTGTCATCGCTTTCAAGCACACCAAGAGCTGGGAAAGGAGACAATCCTTTGCAGAGTTAGAAAGGCAACAAAGCAAACACTGAAGATGCATCTTATGTGACCATCCTGGACTAGACTTTTCTAATTTCTTTATTTCATTCATCGCCAATAAGTTAAGTACAACTATGAGAATAATCATAATACTCCTGATGCCAAAGATGACCATGCTATGCAAGATCTGGGAATTCTTCTTCATTGAGACTGGTGTGTGCATCACCAGAAAGGTTTCCCCTCTTGAAAACAGTTCCCCTCTTAAAATCAGGTTTGATTCGCTCTACAAGGGCTACAAGGTCACCCAATCGATGAAAAACGTGTGGATAATTGTAAAGTAGTGATCCCAAATGCCACTTCTCTACAGATTCGGCACCAGTACTCAATATTTGTTCAGGTGCAACATTCTTTAATTTGGCTTCTATATCCTCGAATCTTCCTATTCCGTCTTGATTGATCAAAATTCTATAAAGCTCTGCTGCTATGGCATTCTCCTTTCGAGAACACTTTGGATGTAAAAGTGCATCATAATAACTCATCTTGTTGCATACCATTGTCCCTTGATCATCTCTAGATGTTGCTTCATTTGAGTTTTTCCTGTGTCCATAAAAATCCTGAATGGATTGCGGGAGATCAGGAAGATATGGGTCGCTCCCAAGTCCAACAATGTGGGCTGCATTCTCAGTAAGACTTACGATCTGCCTATCCAAATCCGAGATGGTGAATAAATGTGGCCTGCCCCTCAAAAAGTTGAGCAAATGCCCCTTCATATCAACGTCAAGGGAATGAATGCAGAATTCACCCAAAATTGGCATGCTGATAGTTTCACCTCGCCGTTGCATATAATCTAAAATATACGCCACAATTCTCTTTTCCAGTATTTTAGATTTCTCTGCAGCTCATGATAATGGACAATTTGTACTTTTAAAGGCTGGAGAAGGAATACTCACCATAGCATTATAGGCATCACATTCATTAACATGGGCTAACATTATATACTAATATAAGTACCTGGGCAGTACCTCGGCAGCATATCTACTCTTTCATGCATTTCATGTAAAGATGACATAGTATGCAAGCTGCCATCTTGCTCCTGTATTCTGTTACTCTGCCTATCAGATGAGGTGGAATCTGCAGAGCTGCAGAGACTGACAGTACAAGTACCATCTGGACTGAGCCACAGCAGAAAGTAGTATATCTTTCAGTTCTTGATGTCTATACTTTTCATAAAATAAGATATCTAGAGATACAAGCACGCAGTCAAACGGAACAACATGATTCCTTACCTTTCATGAAAATCAAACTCTTTTGTATATCGCAAACAAAATCTTTTCAACCCTCCTTTTGGAAGAGTATAGCCCATCACCCTCAGCTGGTTCCCTAAAACTGACAGGTACTCATTGCTATTTTCATCTCTCTTACTCAACATATATTTTATTACCTGCAACAGCTGCCTCTCTTCTTCCATGTCAGCTTGAGCACTCATCTCACAACCTGATCAGGCAGGATCCTGGCAGCATTATGGCAGGCATGTAACTTGCCAAAGTTGAGATAATATCATATTACATCATTGTTCCAATCCATTTTCTCGATCAGCCGTAATCTATATACGTATATACACTGTATATATCAACTGGCTACTAACTGAAAAGCCAGCCTTAGTATCATCACCAATAAAGCAAAGTATTCGGATGTCTATAGAGTACCGTCAAATCTACCGATAATTATTGATATAGTAAATGTATAATCTATTAATTACATGAACGATCATTCATGAACTATGTCCAGCTTTTAGACCTTCAGACTCTTGAAAACCGATCAACCACATTTGCTTCCATTCAAACATGTTTCTGATTTCTGTGGTAGATAAGACAAAAGATCATTAATTGAAGTCTCTATTTAATGGATATGCAATAGCCAAATGAAATTCTCTTGTTGCTGATATTTTGCGGCAAAATTAGAGAATATTCTGGCAATGACAATCCAACCCACCACCATCTTGTACATAAGTGCCGAGATTGATCCACTCATGGGCAAACGCAATGCGACATATTTCATTGTGAAAGACGAATAATTAAATCTACTTTATTTCCTAATTGGCTTACTAAGCAACGGAATCTGAATTATGGATTATACTTTAAAACCTCACCCAACCCTGCCAAAGCCTGAAGGCCCGGTGCTTGTTTGTATCCTTGACGGCTGGGTATGTTGTATGTGATTGTGAATATGGTATAATCTGTACTAATGTAATTAAGATGAGGGTCGGTAGCGGAATGACATGTTTGGGGGAGTGTCTGGCGCAGTTGGAGGGAGGGTTTTTGCATGACAGTGCCTGGGTACTTGGGGTTGGCTATCAATGAATAAGTTTGTTCCATGATGGAGTACGATTGATCTTTTTAGAATGACTGAATTATGGTAGTTGGATTGTAGGGTGAAAATGTGAGCAAAGATAAGTTTAACGCTGTGTATATGGCGAATACCCCATGCTCCGATGCCCTGCGTAACGTGCCCGGTAGGTGGCGGACGATTCACGCGCATGGTACCGCCGTTGGGCTACCCAGCGATGCTGATATGGGAAATTCTGAAGTGGGTCACAATGCACTCGGGGCAGGGCAGATTATTGACCAAGGGGCGAGTCTGGTGGACAAGGCCCTGGAGAGCGGGTCCATGTTTACGGGCGCTGGTTGGGGTTATATTTCTAAAGCCTTTCCAGAAGGGACTCTGCACCTGATCGGTCTACTATCGGATGGCGGTGTTCATAGCCGCACGGATCAATTGTTTGGCCTGATTCGAGGTGCTGTGGAGAGAGGAACAAAAAAGATTCGTGTGCATGTGCTGACTGATGGGAGAGATGTTGCTGATGGCAGTTCTGTACAGTTTGTACAGCAATTGGAAGAAGTTCTCAAGGAAGTGGATGCTAAGGGGTGTGATGCCAAGATTGCTTCTGGTGGTGGCAGAATGTATGTCACCATGGACAGGTATGAAGCTGACTGGAATATTGTGAAGAGAGGATGGGATGCCCACGTCCTGGGCAAAGCTCCCCACAAGTTCAAGGATGCTGAGACTGCTATAAAAACACTGAGGAATGACGCTGGGGAAAAACCAGTGAGTGACCAGTGGTTGGAGCCATTTGTGATTGTTGATGACATTGGGGCTCCTGTGGGGACTGTTCAAGATGGGGATGCTGTTGTCATTTTCAACTTCAGGGCTGACCGAGTCATTGAATTGAGTAAAGCACTGGAATACGAAAACTTTACAGCTTTTGATAGAGTGCGTTGGCCGAAAGTGAAGTTCGCTGGGATGATGCAATATGATGGTGATTTGAAATTGCCAACAAACTTTTTGGTGCCACCTCCCGCAATCTCTGGTGTGTCTGGGGAGTTTTTGGCAAAGAATGGAAGTAAGACTTTTGTCTGCTCTGAGACGCAGAAATTCGGGGTGCGTTTTTGCTTTCTATTTGTGCTCTCTTGTATGCAATAAGCTACTTTTGTCATAGGATTGTTTCCTTTGCAAACCATGTTTTATTCTTGCAGCATGTTACATTCTTTTGGAATGGAAATCGAAGCGGATATTTTGACGAAAAGTTGGAGACGTATCTAGAAATTCAATCAGATACCGTTCCATTTAATGAGAAACCAGATATGAAGGCAAGGGAGATTGCTGCTGCAGCCAAGGAGGCCCTCAGATCTGGCAAGTTTGATCAAGTTCGCATCAATTTTGCAAAGTACGTTAAGATATACAAAAATCAAATATCTTTCAATAACTCTGTCTCTTTCTATGTTGGATGTGGATATTAATTTTAACGATTTTGTCTCATACATACAGTCCTGACATGGTTGGCCATACTGGAGATCTTGATGCAACGACTCATTGCTGCGAACTGGTTGACCAGTGTTTGAAAGAGATTCTGGATACTTTGGATGAAGTTAAGGGGCGTTTTATTGTCACGTCCGATCATGGAAATGCCGATGATATGGTTCAGCGAAGCAAAAAGACACTTGAGCCACTCTTTGAGAATGGCAAGCCAATTCCATTGACTTCCCATACATTGGCCCCAGTACCAATTTCCATTGGAGGAGCCGGTCTACCTGACAACGTTATATTCAAAGAAGGATTTGAGGCAGGTGGCCTGGCAAATGTCGCTTCGACGATTCTGAACTTGATGGGTTACGAAGCTCCTTCCCATATGCAACCTTCTCTATTGGCATGATCAAATTTTGATTATTTTACAGTAGAAAATCCGGTGTATTTCTGAACGTACACAGTGTACCATTAAAAAAGTGCATATAGATGCAACTGATTATTATATTTCTTTTCATGTGCAAGAAAGACGGGAAAAAGCAAAATAGAGCCAGGCCAAGTAGTCACTCAGTCCAGAGACATCTGATTCCTCGTCATGCCAAGAGGCCCTCCTCCTTCATTATTTCCAACAGTCGGTCAACATCCTCCTTGCTTCCAAGGGATATCGGACTCCTATCATGAATACCAGCGCTTGGTGGCTGATCCAACATTCGTCTCCCAGCTCCATCAATAGCCAGACCTCCAGCCTGCTCCATCAGCATTGCCATGGGGTAACATTCATACAGCATTCTGAGTTTCCCTTTTACATTCTTCTTATCAGCAGGATACATGAAGATTCCCCCATAGAGCAGAGTTCTATGTACGTCAGCAACCATGGAGCCTACATATCTAAGAGAGCTCTTTCCAGACGACTTCCTTTCTGCAACATATCTGGTAGTTGCTGCATCCCAATGCATGGCATTACCTTCATTGATTGAGTAAATAGATCCAGAAGATGGCAACTTGACTTTCGGATGTGTCAGAACAAACTCTCCGATAAAATCATCGAGCGTGAAACCAGCCACACCATCTCCCGTTGTCAACATGAGGTACGTCATTGAGCCATACATACAGTAGCCGGCAGCCACCATCTCATTACCAGGGCGCGTCACATCTGACAGGTTCCCGGTGGAACCTGGGAGCACTCTATAGATGCCGAAGATTGTCCCAATCGACACGCCACAGTCAATATTTGAGGATCCATCAAGGGGATCAAACACTACACAGTAATCTCCTTTCTGAGATTCGCTAACGAACAGCGCCTCTTCTTCTTCTTCAGTCACAAGCACTGCACACTGACCACTCTTCCTCAACACATTCTTAAACACCTCATTTGCTACAACATCCAATTTCTTTTGATCCTCTCCCTGCACATTTGAGCTACCAGCTTTCCCAAGAACATCATTTCCAGCAACGCCAGCCTGCAATGGATCAAAATTGGTTGTTGTTACTGTTAGAAGCCTGCTTCCGAGGTGCCCCCCTACAACTCTGTAACTCTAGCTTGTGACGCAATACAAAAACAGCGAAACAACAGCAATCGCACCCTTCGAACAGCAGTCGAAAGGAATTTGCAACCGACACAGATTGAATTCAGCAATATCGTCAAGTTCCCCCTCGCCTGAGGATTCCGATGCTGCTGAGTCAGAATCCATGCTGATAACGTGAACGGGTCAGTCTGCAGCAGTGGCCATCAGGTGAGCCTTTCTCCAGAGCGAGCAACGAATACATTCTATCAAAATGGCACATCAAATTGACAAATAAAGCACCAATTAAGTATCAATCAGCATAAAGAATGAATCCAAATGCCTTACTGACACACAGCACCTGTGACATCGACTCCCCTGCCATTGACTGTTCTTGAGACATCTCCGATTGATCTCCAATGCTGACTGCTTATTGCTATAAGTTCAATAAAAATATTGATTTTTTTTGTTGTTGTGTAACGAACACAACTCTGCCCAAACTGTTAATATCGCATTGACTGATATCTGCAGTTTCTCATGGAAAGGGCGCTTGCACGGGATTTATGTACTGCTAGTCGAATGTATTAGCCTTTAGGACCATTAATTGCTTATTCCAAATCATTAAAAATGCTCTACAAAGGATTTACATCCTCAGAGTAGAACATGGATGCAGGTAGAAATAGAGATGACGAGTCCATGGACGAGGACTTTGGACTGCAGCCAGTTGCCAGCGTACTGGTGGAAGTAGATAGTTTCGATGATGGTCGACTACTGTCATTTTGTTGGGGGAATGGAAGTGAATTGTTCTGCTGTGATGTGGATGGATGCACAAGTGGAGGGGTCGTTCAGGGGCAAGCAGGAGAAAAGTTTGAAATTAGACCCGTAGGCCAACAACAGAGCAATGACTCTGGGAGGAATAAAGCAATGGTTGATTTGGAAAGTAGATCCTTATGTATAAGATGGTGCGTTGTACTTGGTTCGTGATGACTGTTATCAGTGGTTTTGCGCTCAGTTGATTGCAGTCTGTGGCTGATTAATCTTGTCATCTTCGTTCTCGAGTCTCCTTCCATGTCATTCCAAGAGAAGAAAAATAAGGTTTCAAATGAGTGGAAGACATAAATTGCATTGGATGAAAACTGACACCTCTTTTTTTTGCTTCTTTACAGGGGGATGCTGGGTCCAGCTCAGAGGAGAGTAGCATATGATACATCATCTAAATATTTCGAGCTTGCTTCTATAGCTGGTGACTTAACGCTAAATAAGCCTTCAAAAGTAAAAGAATTTGAAGGGGGTGGGGTTGCCGTTGAGTTTGCACAATGTGTATCGGACATTTTGGGAGCTACAACCTTTGAAACTGAAGATGATGCGTTTCAGATTCTGCAAGAAAAGGCCTTGTGGGAACTTGTTTGCCTATTCACATTTGATAGTGCTGTAGTGCAGCAGATGCCTACAGCAGTGCCTGATATCTGTGGATGGTATCGAGCAAATGCCACTGCCATGTGTGGATCTCTGAAGGCGTCTCCTTGGTCATCTGATTACCTGGATAGGGTTCAACTGGAAAAGATTCCTGAGCTTGAGGAATCTTATTGGTCTGTATTTACAAGGCTAGTAGCAATAGGATGGATGTCGGAGGCTTTGGATCTGTTAGGGCTGCATTCAGCATGGATGCAATGGGATTCAAATAGTATACCCAGTGATACTGCCAGTTTACAGCCAACACCAAACGACACTGAAGATGCAAACCCACAGTTAGCTGCATTAGAAGGTCTTAATCTGTTGCTGAGAAGATTCCCTTCATGGAATGAAAGAGGTGCTGCTGGGGCAAATATGACGCGGAAGTTTGATACTGTGGAAGAGCTCATGAGTTTTCGGTAGGTCTTTTCCACATATTTCTATTACCAAAGTATAAGTTATGTCTACAAATAATAATTATATTAATGTATCCTACTGCAGATCAACGTGGATAGCTCAGTGCGAGCAGCTGGCCCAGCAAAGCGACATTTGGATTGCCTGCAAGCAACATTCTCCAGAGACAGCAGCAGCTTGTCTTACTTGCCTGGATATCCTCGTGGGCAAAGAAAGTGCACTTTTAGAAGAGACGACGTCATGGGCAGAGCTACTGGTAGCCAATTTAACTCATAAATATCCAGATCTTAGGAGCTTATCTGAGCTGAAGCAGCTGCTAGAGGAAAGCATGAAATATAAATCAGAAATGGATGAATATCAGATGGCAGTGGCTGCAGCAATGGAAAGCAGTTGCGATATCGATCATCAAGGAGTTGTAAGGGCTTGTTCTGCTACTGCCTCCGATTGGTTCATGGCGCATATTGGAATTATTTTGGAAGCTCACCCTGCGGGTCCAGGTCCTCTACCTAGGGAGCTGGAGCATGCTGGAGGAGATCAAATAGAGTTTTATAGGCTCGAGTTTGCTTGCTCACTGGCACCTCATCCGTCCACGTGGAATATCGCATTGAAGTATTTCGGGTTCTGTCGGGTCCATGGAAAGAGTGCTGCACAGCACGTCATGCAAAATCTTCCACTGTCAAGCAATGGCAGAGAAGCAAACAGGGCCATTAAGGAGGCAGAAACATTTGATTTGGACATCATATCGGATCTTATTATTAAAAAACAAGGAGCCCTTTGCTGGCAGTGTGGCCTCTACTCCCTAGGAGCATATTGGTTTTCTTTGGCTGAAGATACCCTGCACATGGACATGGCCCTGGCTGGATTTCTTCAACACTGCACTGACATTGACCAATTGGATGACATTGAAAGATGCTTGCTCGCGCTCAAAGGGACAAAATCTATATCATCTGCAAAAAACTTTGTTGTATTATTCATTCAAATATGCTTGGAGAGAGACACAAAGGAAGACTTGCAGAGGGCTCTAGTGATGCTGCGGTCAGTTGATAGGGATGTGGCTTTTGATTGCGCTCTTCCAATACTAAAGCACTTGTCCAAGATCAGGCCAGATTTTTTGGAAACCGAGGACGCGTTACAATTATTGGAAGTGGTGAACGTTATGGCACATCGCAAACAAAATAATGACCTAGATATCCGGAAAACTCTCGCACATTTGACTTTGTTGTCACTCTCAGGCTGAGAGCCTTGGCAAAGCAACTGTATTTATGCATACAGAATAGTGGCCTTATTTAGGATAGTCTCCAGAAGCTTCTTGTCACACCATTCCCATTGCATAATTTGTTTGAAGGGGCATTAAAATGGGGATAGGTTGGGGGGGAAGATGTATATCTATGGATTAGGGTCATTCTTAGGGTTGGCTATTGGTATTCGCAAAAAGCTATGGCTTTTCCTGCTTGAATAATAGTAATACCGCTTCCATACCTCCAAAAAAATATTTTGACCCTTTCATTTTAAAAAAATTACATTTCTTTGCAAGAATTACATCTCAACCTAAAAATATGCCCTTGCAAACTAATTTTCTTTTAAAAGCAACTCAAATCAAAACTCAAAGCCATGCATGTGTATGGCAAGTATGGCAAACTACTAAACGATAAATAATAGTGGCGAAGAAATAAGACACACCACTCAAAATACAATACAAGCTACTCCCAAAAGCACCGCTGCATATGTTTATGATAATTATACTAGTATGTACGTTCCAATATCAATTGTACCAACAACGACATAATTATTGTGCAGCGCATACAATGCATTCATCGATGTTTCTTATCTATTATTGAACTGCTCCTATTTTTCTTCCTATCACGTGTCCCATACACCACCCTCCTGCCCAATACATCCACCCTAATCCCCAGCCTATTAAATAGGTGTTCTTCATCCAACCCCTTTTCCACGATCGGTATTCCTAATTTCCCACCCATCAGTTTCCTCACATTCTCTGCGTATAATACTGCATCACTTTTTTCTTCTTCTGAAGGAAAATAAGGAGCCAAGAATTCTATCGACACCCTGTTCACAAACTGCGACAGCAGCCTCCACACATGAAAACCAGTATGCACAGCCCCCCACCCTACGTGAAAATGCTTGCAGTCATACTTGAACAGCACCGGAGACACAGCCCGACCGGGCACGAAAGCACCCTTTCTAAACTTTAGCAAACACTCTCCGGGCTTTGTCGTCGCCTCTGGGGCCATCGCCAACAATGGATACTCTTTCCTCCAGCACCTATCCACCACAGCTTGCTGTGCATCCATCTTCAATGTATACTTATTTAGCCTGTCCGCACTCCCTTTCCTCGCTATAAACATAAACTGCAGTGCTATAGGAAACTTTCCGATAAAAGGTATCTCAGCCACCCCCGCTTTCGACACTCCACACGCCTGATACTGCGTCAGCAGCAGCACTGGATCTGCGTAACTCACATGGTTGTACACCAGTATGCTATGCTCCTTCTTTGCCTTCCTCAAGTTCTCACGTCCTTTCACCTCGATATAATAAAAGCCTACGATAAACATCAGAATACGAGACCCAATCCCAATCAACCTCGCCACCATGCGATACCTCCACGGGGCCATAGGCTCTGCAACATCATGTCCAACCATGAGCAGGTGCAGCAAGCACCACGCAACGACCACGGCCACAAACGCCAGTAGAAGCCTGAGCAACGCCACTGGAGCCATTACGACCATTTTCACCGCTTCATACCCGTCAATTGGATGCTTCAAATCAATAAACGGAGAACGTTCTGTAATCTCTCTTACATCCAACCTGTCCTTCCAGCTCGACACGTCCTCTGCCAAGGTTGCATGTTGATCTACTGCTTTCAGCATCTCCCTCCCTTGTTCCCTCATCTCAGTACCGTTCAAACGATGGAAAGATCACATTCCACTGTTAAAAAACAAAGACTACAATTCCCACAACTATTCAAGCACTTTCAAGAAACAAGACCAGTGGGTTTCAAATCAAATGTCTATTGCACCAACTCTTGAATTTCCTCCAGTAGCGAAATCTGTACCCACCCACGCAATAATATCACCTTAATTCACTGTTGAGAATGCAACTCTCAACGCATAAGAAACCAATTGGTTGATCAGCCAATGCTCAGGCCTGAGCATTAGAGGGCCTCATGAGGCCAGTTCCTGTCAGGCCCAGGCCTCCGATTCCAAATATTTGGAGGCCCGGCCCTCATTAGGCGCACTAGGCAGCACAGTAGATGGTAACTAAATTTGATTTTGTTTTGCATATCGAAGTATTTCTATAAGGTGGCAAATTGAGAGCGAAATGTCGACCTATGATATGTCGACGTGTCGCGATGTGCTGTCGAGCAAGAGACTATCGGATGTCCTGCAGTCGCAGCACGTAGTGACCGTGCGGTCGAGTTCTTCTGTGGATCAGACATTGAGAGTGAGTTCTTGGAATGATTGTGATTGTGTGTATGCGCGCTGGGCTTTGGTTTTCCTTTGTACAGCGTGCTTGTGAAGCGGACATCAGGTGTTTCATGGCTTGTTGTCGTGCTGCAACTCCCCGTTGAATCGGGGGTTCTTCATATTGAAGTCTGTTGAGATTGTATGGATTTTAAAAGCAAATCTGTAATGCAGGTGTTGGCGTCGCATCGTATCTTGTCTGCGCCGGTTGTATCGGGAAAGAAGGGAGCCGTTTCTGGTGCGACCAGCAAGGCTTTGGAAGAGTCTTCGTGTAGCGAAGGAGGGTCGACCCCGGGATCGAGGCTTATTCGGGATAGGCTGCAAGGGTTTATCGATATCAGAGATATATTGTCATCCTTCTTGCTCGAGATTGACCTGAAGGAATTGCAGAATGCCAAGATGCTGAAGAGGATGCGAGTGCTGGAAGAGAAGGGGCAGGAGTTTGCGTGCAAAGCTATACAAGAGCTCAAGTCCCTAGGGAGTGATGGGTGGTTCTATGATTTAGAAGAGACAAAGCATGCTTCTATTCTAGAGATTATCATGGATGGGTTTTTGAATATGGGGAATAAGCCCGCTGATGCTTTTGGGGGGACTAGGAGGAGAAGAGTGGTGCACAGGCTGGCACTGTGTAACAGTGATGGATCTTTGACGAATGTGGTGTCGCAGTCGGATGTAGCGAAGTTCTTGTTTGAGAATTTGGGTGAGTTTGGGAAACTAGGCGATGAGACTGCGGAGGACCTGGGGTTTGTGAGGGGGCCAGAGCATGTGGTAAAGGTGGCGCCAGAGTGCCCAGCCCTGGATGCAATGATTCTCATGGAGGAAAGGGATATTAGCGCGGTAGCGGTGGTGAATTCTGTGGGATCTATTATTGGTAATTTTTCTATATCGGAGTTGCGGAACATCATGTCGGAGCACTTTGGGTCTCTCGCTTTGCCAGTTGGTGAGTTTTTGGCACTGGAGCATGGAACAGAGTATGCTGGGTACGCGATTACGAGGGAGGGATCTTCTCCAGGATCAGGGATAGGAAATATGTCGCCTAAGAAGAGTAACAGTGATATTGTTCCAATGGGAACATCCCCTGGTTCAAGGCCATCCGGTGCTGGATTTAAATTTGCACAAGATAGAGAAATGAGGAGAAGGGATAGTGCTCCTGGGCATGAAGTAGGACAGAATCTCATCACCTGCTCGCCCAATTCACCACTGTCTGATATACTCTCTACGATAGTGCACAATAGGTTGCATCGAGTCTATATTTGTTCCGATGATATGGTGCCTTGCGGAGTCATCACGCTGACTGATCTCTTGAGAAAGATGGCCATGTCATGACACAGACTGTCATTATTATTGAAGACTTGTTCTTGTTGGGTATCGTGTATCTATCGATCTCTGTATAGAAAGAGATGTATCACGATCTTATGATATGATATAGATTGATGCGATAATAGGTTTCGATTTGTATAGTTTTTGGGCCTCGTTGCCCTGCCTGATAAAGGCAGGCAAAGTTGTAATCAAGTCAGTTGCAGATTGGAATAGTGGTACTTTTCTGTGCTAATAGTAATGAAAGGGTTTGCAGATTTTTACTACTTTAATATACTATTATCTTTTATATGATAAGAAGGGTAATGGTCTTTACCAATAAAGGAATTATGGTTTCCCCGGAGCACGATTGCTTGGCCAAGTGGGCTGCTCTCTTTCGGTTCTAGAGAGAGAGAGTTGCCGGGTGGACCATCACCGTGGACAGGAGATACAGTGAATAAATTGAATATAATGATGCTGTTGGTATAATGTGTAAGGCAGGTCGCGGAAAGACTAGAGCGTATAACGTGAAATTCCTTGTGTGATTTTCATTTGTCTTAAGACGTTCAATAAGAGTCGAGATCCATCGCACATACACAATATTGTGCTCAGAAATAGTCACATATAATTTTCTATCCTGTGGATTTGTCTCTCTGTGGACGATAGAGCAAGTGATAATCAAAACTTGAAACAGTTTTGGAGGCCAATCCATGTCCTTTAGTCCACCCGTCTTGCGACACCAGGTTTCGATAGTGGGAGACGTTGGCGAAACGTCGTCAAAATGTGGATACTGTGGGAGGAATGACGAGAGCTCGGTAACGTATGGGATGTATGCCGAATGTCTTACAGTAGAAACGTATCAGGACTTGTTGGACCGGTATGTGATTGATCACTATAAATTTCTTATCAGTTACGTATTTGTGAACTGGATCAGTGACAAAGGGTTTCTGCGTTTTTCTGCAGTGGTTGGAGACGGTCTGGAAGGTGGTTATATAAACCAATCCATGAAAAGACCTGCTGTCAGCTGTTGACTATTCGCCTGGACGTGGACAAATTTACAGAGAGCAAAGGGCAGAGAAAGGTGAGGAGGAAATGGTTGGCTTACATCTCATCAGGAAAGTGCTCGGAATATTCGAGTCATGAAAAGAGTAGAATGAAATTAGAAGATGAGAAGGACTTGTTGGGGCAGTCCCCCAAAAGATCCAGAGATGTAGAGTATGTAATGTCAAATGGAGAAGAAACTCTTCTCATCTCCAATGGCGATCAAGTGCCGAATAAACGTCCAAGCTTGCTGTCATGTAAACGACACAAGAGTCTACAGGATTTAAGAGATGTTGGAATGAATGAAGCGGAAGGTCGTGAATCTCCCAGTGCAGTGCTGTCTGCAAAGATGGAACAAGCATTCACATCAGCTGCTAATGCTGAGGATTTAGGATCTTCTGAGGCCATGCATGCAATTAGGAATCACACAGAGGAGCAGCATACAATTGAACATATGCTGTACACTGCGTTGAGAAAGTGTATTGAGAGTGGGGATATACCTGGAATGGAGTATCCACCTTTTACAGTAAAATTAGCGAATACGCAAAGGAAAGCGTTGCCAACAGACATGTTGTATTCTGTGCCTACAGCCCATGCCATTGCTGCAAAAATTCGAAAGGCTGATGCGGAATCCAGAGTATCTGCACAACAGATAGCAGAGACTCTTATTCGCTCTCTATCAGAAAGAATCGGAACAACTTTGTCTATAAAAGCCATAGGAGGGTATTTAAACATTTATGAAGAGAGATGCATGTCCCAAAAGGGCCCTGTACTTGGAAGCATAGTTGATAGTTGCAGTCAGAAGGAAGGCAAAATATTTAAGGGACCATGCACTCTGAAAGGGGATGAAAAAAAATCCTCCTCAGACTTTAAAATAGTTACATTAGCTTCAACAGACGATTCTTTGGTGGAGATGGAGTTTGAATTGTTTAAAAAGTATCAGGTCAACCACCACGGTGATGACCCAAGCTCAGTCTCCAAAGAATCTTTTGAGAGATTTCTGTGCGATACGCCCTTGATACCCGTACCTGCGAGCCAGTGCAAGAGTTCCAGTCCTTCAATAGGATACGGGTCCTTTCATCAGCAGTATTGGATCGGAGACAGGCTAGTTGCAGTGGGGGTAATCGATGTTCTTCCAAAATGCTTGTCCTCCAAGTACTTTTTCTGGGATCCTGACATGGCAAAGTATTCTCTGGGCACTCTAGCATCCCTGTTAGAGATTGATTGGACTAAGAAAGAGTCAGAGAATGCTCCAGATTTCCACTATTACTACTTGGGATACTACCTACACAATTGTCACAGAATGCGCTACAAGGCAGACTTTTGCCCATCGGATTTGCTATGCCCCAAAACCTTCAACTGGTTTCCAGTTGCAGACGTGCTGCCCTGTCTTTCTCTTGAGCAAAAAGCTCCTGATTTCAGCTCATACATCTTGTCACGGAATGCAGTACACGATTCCAAGAATGATAACGCTGGTGAAGACAAAGTGCTGGATGGCTCTGAAGCTCACAAAGCTTGTGGCTCTACTGGCAGGGGCCTAGATTCTGCTGCTGCCAATGTCAGTTTGCTGCTCAGGTTCCCTCAGAACTGCGGTGCCAAGAGTAACAATAGGAAGGCTAAAATTATCACGTTCGGTAAACTCTGTTCCCTTGGCCTCATATCGTCAGCTAGTGCCCAAGAGCATTTGCAACAGAGACTCCAGGACTGGATAGCGGTTGTGGGTCCAGCACATGAATCGATTCTGTACGCTGTGTAGTGCATCTCTTTAGCACAACAAATCACTGGTCATAAGCCAATCAGGTGCATGACTATTCAGCAAAATGTTTTTGATCAGTGGTAACCTTTATGTACGCATTCCGAGTTCAAAATAGTAGCAGGTGCCAGACTGCAGTCTGACAATCGCAATTGTGATATCAGTCAGATTGACAGGCTATCAACATGCAACTTCCAATGAATATATTGTCCCTGA
The DNA here is from genome assembly GCA_002818215.1 of Picochlorum sp. 'soloecismus'. Lineage (NCBI taxonomy): Eukaryota > Viridiplantae > Chlorophyta > Trebouxiophyceae > Picochlorum > Picochlorum sp. 'soloecismus'. The sequence goes on along the minus strand of PJAJ01000018.1, from coordinate 93,735 downwards.
TTGGTGCTGTAGCGTAGGGATATCATTTATATAAAACCATTAAAAGTGTATAGCTTCCGTAAGCAAGGAGCGATGATCGCTTCAAAAAGCAGCAAAGAAACGAATTGAGTACTTGATCGGTTAGTTGTTGCACCTTAGTATTTCCCTCCCAGGAAGCCGAAACCACCGTCACTCATCATGTCCATTCGGATGTGACTACATTAGATAAAGAAGTAGCAAAGAATTTTCCAATGGCGCCAAGTTTAGAGAATTCAGTTGTCTGCAACTCCCATGATGTGTATCACACTGGATCGTTGGTCTGGGCGTTGCCTGATACCGGCGCTAACAGGGTCCAGAAAGATGCGAAAAAGAACAAGAGTCGTAGCAGAGGCGAGAGTTGTCGCGAAGAGGGATTTTGGCGTCGTGGTGTTGTGGAGAGCGTCTCTCGTGATGGAAATGACTCTGTCGTTGTGCTTGTCAAGTTTGAAAATGGTGAAATTTCGATGGTGAAGGCAGCTGATTGCTTTCTTCAGAATGAGAGAGATGATAATGTGGATGATTTGGTTCGATCCGACTTTTTACACGAGCCTGGGTGCGCTATCTGCTGTATTTTCTCTCCCTTGTGTTGAAAACCTTGTTTTAAACAGGTTCATTTTCTATCATAAAGGAAAAACAAATGAAAAGCGACATACGCATAATGCAGGATTCTACATACGCTACGAGTTAGATACGAACTGGATTCTATTTATACGTATTCTGGGCAGATATTGATTGCAGTGAACCCGCACAAGGAATTGTCCCACCTGTATGGAGAGAGGATGATGGTGCAATACAAGGATGTAGGACTGGGGGAGCTGTCTCCCCATACGTATGCAATTGCCGAAGCAGCATATTCAGCAATGATGATGGACGAGAAGAGGCAGGCAATTATGATTAGTGGGGAAAGTGGGGCTGGTAAAACCGAATCTGCAAAGATGGTGATGCAGTATTTGGCGCACAGAGCCGGTGGGCCAGTAGTAGTCAATGGTTCAAGCAGTGTTTCTGCGCCTATCGAACAACAAGTCTTGGAATCTAATCCCTTATTGGAAGCATTTGGGAATGCAAAGACGCTGCGGAATGACAACTCGTCTCGATTCGGCAAGTTTGTGGAGATTGATTTTGATCCCACTGGGAGGGTGATTGGGGCGACTATTTCTACATACTTGCTGGAAAGATCGCGAGTCGTATCCATTGCATCGGGGGAGAGATCGTTCCATATATTTTATCAGATATGTGCTGGAGCAGATGAAGACTTGCGAAAGGCTCTGTTCTTGCCCGAGCAGGCTTCCGATTTTGAGTATTTGAGACAGAGCAGGACCATGGCTCTGGAGAACATGGATGATGCAAATGGGTTTGCAAGGACCTTGCATGCCATGCACATTATTGGACTTGGCATTGAACAAATAGAGTCTGTTCTCAAATGTACCGTTGCAGTGCTGCATCTGGGGAACATTAATTTCAAAGTTGCGGACAATGCTGTGGCTGATGAGGCTGTGATCGCTGGTGATGGGACATCAAGTGAGTCCTTGTCAGCTGCTGCGACACTGCTTGGTGTTCCTGTAGAATCGTTAATGTGTGTGCTGATGAGTAGGGAGCTAAAGAGTGGTTCGGAGATAATTGTGAAGCGCTATACAGTCAAAGACTCGATTGAGGCTAGGGATTCTTTGGCAAAGGCGATATACTCTAGAGTATTTGACTGGCTTATTACAGCAGTGAACCGGAAAATTGGTTCTATGGGTGGAAGTGGACGTACTCCTAGAACGATTGGAATCTTGGACATTTACGGGTTCGAGTCTTTTGACACCAACTCCTTTGAGCAGCTATGCATTAATCTGGCAAACGAGAAACTTCAGCAGGCTTTCAATGCCCATGTTTTCAAGGCAGAACAAGACGAGTATGCCTCTGAAGGCATTGACTGGAGCTATGTAGAATTTGTTGATAATCAAGACGTGTTGGATTTGCTAGAGGGTACGAAAAAATCCCCCATTACCGTGCAGAGTATGAAAAGTGGCAAGAACCTTGGCATCCTCTCCATCATTGATGAAGCATGCAGGCTCCCAAGAGCCACACATGAGGATCTCGCTGTTTCATTAAGGAATACATTTGAAAACCATCCACGCTTCTCTGCTCCTAAACGAGATCAATACTCCTTTGTTGTCAGTCATTATGCAGGCGAAGTTCGGTACGCAACAGAGGCTTTGCTGGAAAAAAATCGTGATTTTGTGATTGAAAATCAGCAATCGCTGATGAGGCAAGGCAGTCAGCCTCTTCCTGGGCAGTTGTTTCCTCAAGAAGAAGACCAGGGAAATCCGAGAATTTCATTCAAGCTCAAAACTATAGGAACAAGATTTAAAAGCCAGCTTAATGACCTTGCAAATACACTGTTTGAATGCCAGCCTCATTTCATTCGATGCATCAAGCCGAATGAAAATTCTGAACCTGGCAACTTGTCACCCTCCTATGTCATGGAGCAGCTCAGAGCAGGCGGAGTTTTGGAGGCAGTGAGAATAGCATGCGCAGGCTTTCCAACTCGGAAGCCCTTCATGCCGTTCTTGTCTCGATATTCAATGCTCTTGTCACCTGTCGTTTTAGATAAGATGAAGGCAAACATGTTCGACAAAGGTTGTATTGACTGGGGTAGTTTGTCGACAGAGCAGATGTCTAATCTTGTTGCTGGGATTCTTGAATATGCTGGCGTAACAGGCTGGCAGGTAGGTAGACGTTGTTTTGCGCGCTAGAAAATTGCAGATTTTTGATCGTGTCGCTTACTTCTCTGTTCTGTTCACCTGCTCCACAGGTTGGCAGATCTCGTGTGTTCCTGAGAACTGGACAGCTTGCAGTTTTGGAGGGAAGGCGAGGGAAGACAATTGTTTCTGCAGTGACTCGTATTCAGGCTGCATGGCGTTCCTATCGATCTCGAAAAGCTTTTATTCAAACGATACAGGCAGTCTTGGTTGTGCAATCCTGTTGGAGAGCATACCAGGATTTGAAGATAGCAGAAAGGAAAAAGGCAGAAGCATCAGCAACCATGATTCAATCCTACTGGAGATCACACAAATGTCAAAAAATGTATCACCAAAGTAAAAGGTAAGAAATAATTCCAGATCTATCCAAAATTGTGTGTCTTGATCACTAATGTCTCTTGAACATGATTTGTAGGAACAAATCAGCCCTTGTAATCCAGTCTCATTGGAAAGGCCATTGTGCAAGGGTAAAGTTTTTAGAACTCTCACAATACGCTAAAGAACAAGAAAAGGGAAGAAAAGAGTTAGAATGCAAGATAGAAGCTGCCACTGTGATCCAAGCCTTTTGGAGAAGGTATATGGCTTCTCAGGTAGCTCAGCAGAAGCTACAAAATGACCTCATGAGGATTACCTTCCTGGAGCAGATAAATCAGTTAAAGCTTGAATTGAGGATGAAGGAGCATGAAAACGCGGCAACAAGGATGGATTTGGAAGCCAAGGTGCTCCAAATAGAGGAGCTTACTTTTGAATTGAGTGAAAAGAAGTTAGAGACAGATGCCTTGATATCCACAATAGCAGCAAGAGATGCTCATAACAGGACAGAAGATGAGATATCTCATAAATTACTGGAAATGGAAGAGGCACATCGGATCACGATTGACTCACTCAAAAAAGAGATTGAATTATTGAACGAAAATTCAGAGAGTAGAATGAAAGACTTAAAAGATCACGCGGCTGGAATGGAGTATACGATGTCATGCCTGAAGAAGCAGTTGGTTGAGTCCCGCGGCTCTCTTGCACAGTCTGAATCGGAAAACAAAGAATTGAAGGCCAAACTTGACATGTTGCATCTTCAATTACACGATATCAAAGAAAAAAGTAATAAATACTCCATTATATCCATGCAGGAAATGGAATCTACGATAAGAGACCGTGTTCTGCCAGTACAGAAACAGTTGGAATACTCCATTGCTGAGGTTGCTGCACGAGATGCAAAAATAAAAGACCTGGCCATCAAAGAATCATTGATGACGGCTAGGATCCAATCCCTGTCATCTAGGGTAGAAATGAATGAGAAGGAGAAGATGGAAATGTCCCGTAGACAATCTGCACTAACAGAGGAAATCGCTTTACTCAGGCAAACACAGAAAGGAACTCCTGTGCCTCAAACACACCAGACTCTGGTTGGAATCCAAGATCTTGTACCACCCAAATCTCTTGCTGCAGAAATGGACCAAGAAAAACAAGATTATTTGAAGGATCCGAAAAGAATAGAGGCGGTGAATCTGTTGATTCATAACTTTGTTCGTCAAAAGGTGGATGATGTATCAGTATGGCACAATCCTCGATTGAAGCCGCTGTCGATTCCGTATTCCGGATGGTTCTCGGAACAATGCATTCTAGGCTGGTCTAGAGCTTGGAGTGGTGATGATGTTATTGCCGCTGCTAGAGAAGTAATCACAGAAGCCGTTTCAGAAGCCAAGAAGAGCTTCCAATCTTCCATTTATTGGCTCAGAGCAACACTGCTATGTGGAGGTTTACTGAAGACACAGGCAGTTGGAACACCTAATCAAAAGCTTCTTTTCGGCGTTGCGAACGCATTCATTGGATGTACCAATCTTCACACTGTCATTGGTGCTTTCATTTCCAACCAGATTCCGTTGGATATAAACTTGCTTCTCTCAGAGGAAGCAAGGCAATCTGCTAGAAAAATGCAGAACAAGCTGGCAACAGCCACATGGGAATCAAGTCTAGAGATGTTGAGCAAATCAAAAGATCACTGGAGAAAGATTGTTGGTAGTCTTGAAAACATAACTCTGCTTTTGAAAGAGAACTCGACGCCAGTCCCCGCAATTCGTGCTTTGCTATGGGCATCTCTCCGATATATTGACGGAAAGTTGCTGAATGAATTGCTGATGAGGAGAGCATGCTGCTCAGTTTCTAGTGCCAAGGCTTTGACAACCGGCATCAATGCCATAAGAGAGTATATCCTGTCTCAGAAGATCGACGACGACGAGGATCCCATGTTGATCAAAGATTACCTGGCAGCTGCATTCAGTCGTACAGAACAAGCATGTAACTTCCTGACTGATGGCTATCAGGACTGTGTGCGCAGAGCCCGTTCTGGTATTGATATCTTTGGAGAAAGGGCATGGCTCTACGATTCTTTATCGTTGAAGCAATTATACGCGCTCGCTAAACACCAGCATGATGACTGGAACGCCACATTTGATAACAGCACTGAGAGGAAAGTGTTGCTTGAAGCAATCAATAGATTGGTGCAACGTCCTGAAAATGCTCTCAAGTGTAGCCCTTTGAGTAAGACCAGGCTTGGCATATCAGTGCCTTGGGTGACCTTCAATGACGACAATTTCTTGGAAGCAAATGAGGAATTTGAAGATGTTACAGAGACGGAATTAGGAGAAGAAATTCTGGTCACTCCAGAAGCTGCTTTCAAATTGTATGTGAACTCAAACATCACGAAGAGAGAAATCATTTTGGCAGCTAGAGGCTTTATGAGCAATAAAAATAGAGTAACGAAAACTTCTACCAGCCCTGGTCCAGCCTTACCCGACGGAACCCGCCCGTTATCCTCTCCTGGCGACATTCTGAACAGTGACAACGTGCCAGCAGTAGGAACAAGCATTTTATCACAGGTTGAAAAGGAATGTGCAAAGGTTTCGATCCTGTTGCCGATAAGGGAGCATGCAGAATTCTCCTTTTTAGTCCAATCATGAATTGTTTGTTCAAGAATAGAAGAATGAGTTTGCAGCTAATCTGCTTTCTGTAAACAATTTACACCCAACTCAAACAGAATTCTCATTTAATCTTGCAAGGAAAGACCGATGTATTTATCATTCAAAATAATGAGTAAGTACCGAGTATTTAAAGGCAAAAGTAAATGTATTAACGCATAATATCCAAACAATAGAGAAGTAAGATCAAATCATTTTGACCCAAATACTCCAAAATACAAGGATACGCCAAACACAATTGCCAAATATCCTGGAATAGCAAGCATGCTAAATTCTTCATGCATCACTGTAACGCTAAATACCGTGGCTAAAATCATTGCGAGTGCAGAAGCTATTGAATGAACAATATTATCGGCATATTTCAAGGTTATACTCACTATTATACCTACAAATGCCAAGCTCAGAATAACACAGATTGTCATCCAGTCATAGCCCTGAAAAAATGAACCATTCAGGGGCACCTTTGCGTGAAGTGTAGCATTCAGTAGAGAAAACACACACGTGGATGCATACAGCTGCATGTTCTGCCAGAATAAAGGTCCATTATCCCCATGCTTTAGCAAAATCTCGTTCGCCACCCCTGCTCCACTTGATATGCAGCACATGACCAGCATGATCAAGACACCCAGATGCATCCTGTCACATGACAAACTTCCATCTTCGGTCTCGATGTCACCACCATGGTCATCCATATCATTTTTTTTAGCTGATCCCGAACAGGACACTAGACCCATTTTGGACACTGCTGCACCGCATGTGATCAGCAACAGTCCAGTTATCTGCAGCCTTGAAAATGACTTGTCCAGGAATTTCCATAGCAACAAGGCTGTCAACGGAAGCTTCAGGTTTCCCAACACCTCCATGGTTCCTGGATCCATATATAACAGAACCACAAAGAGCAGATTATTCAGGATAGCATAGAGAAATCCGATGATGAGATATTTACTGCAAAAATCCTTCCATGTAGTATTCGCATGCACTGACCCAGTCTTCCAATAATCTACCCACACTATGCTCACAGATATAACGAGTTTCACCATCTCCGACATCACTGGTACTGTAGCTGTATTGTATTTGTACTCTTTCGAATCCCCATCCTTCGACAGCTGGGCCAATATAGAAGAAGAGCACGATGCCAGTGTCAGAATAGAGCACAGCAGCACTGCCCTACTCATACGAGACACAGCAGAGTAGACCGGTGCTTTGCTTCCCGCTGCTTCTAACCCATCTAGATGTGATACTGCGCCAGTCCAAGAGGGATAATGTTCATGGGTTGACCAGTCATCATTTTGCAGCAGTTGCTGCTCCTCTTCCTGCCCCACACCTCCTGCTTGTTGTGCTGGGCGACGGTGACGAGGATCATCTCCGATATGAAGAGTATCTTGTGCATCTCTTTCTTTGAATGACTCACTCTCCACTTCCAAGTACCGAACGTCCGATCGAGAAGACTCTGTGCAGTCTTCAATGCCCATTTCCTCTCGACCCATGATCACGACCTGCCTCTTTTCTGTTCACAACTATAACTCTAATAAATGAAAAATATCAGTTCCATTCCTTCCCTGTACTTCCCACTAGGAATGTAAATTTGAATCCCTACATAATCTGTCATGTCGTTCAAACTGCAATAAATATCTGCAACAGTGGCAAACTATCCTAGCTCTGCCCAAAACTGATTTACTTCACAGCAATCATCAAATCTGACATTAAAATTCTAAATTTTGAGTACAGTCAGTTTGCACAAGGATCACGGAAAGATACTCCTGAAACCAACCCAGAGGAATGGTACTGCCACAGTACCTTTTAGTCGATCGACTCGTGAAGCTCTTCTAGAGCAAAATCGCCCAGTGCTTTGGGACAATTTCTTTCAAGTTATAATTTCGATACAACTTTAGCAGTTTTCTTTGACCAATTCTGAGGTGTATTGAGCAATTTTGAGGGTACCGACACCAGACAAGAGTCTCTGGGGTATCGATTCGTCGTTCATCGGCAGTGGGCGACTGTGTCTGACTGGCTGAGAGTCGAGTGTCGGAGTTGTCGTGGGTGCAGAGATTGTAGTCGATACTGGAGTGTACAGTAGATTTAATAGTATTACTGTGTTGATAAGGGAAGATAATAATCGAAACCGAACAAAAATAGGTTGTCTGCGACAGAGAGTCTTATCTCGGATCGACACGGTGCCTTTGGATACTACAGTAGGATTTGGTTCGAAACAACTGTAGTCGAATGTCTAATTTCTTCAAAAAATTGTCATCGAAGCTGGATAATTCCACCAATGCCAATAGTAGTACCTCTGCTGGTGGAACACGGAGCGAGTATCCCGATGCCAACAAGGGTTCTAAGGCTCTGTCGTCTGCTGTGTCGTTTAACGATTTCTCGATGCACGTGATGACGGATGGCGACCATTATGTGGCATCTTCTGGATATTTGGAAGATGTTGTGCATGGGCAAGAAGGGTTATCCGTCTCTGGAATGGGAATGCCGAGGCATTCTGCCTCAATTCCAATTCAGAGGAGGGTTGGAGAGGTGCATTCAACGACACCAATTGTAAAAATGGAGCATGGTAACAATGCCAGTAAGAGTGTACCCACAGCATCTGCTCCGTCCAGTCCTACAAGTTATGATGCTGTGAATGGGTCATTGCCGCTGGTGATGCCTCGTGGGATGAATCTCAAGTTACACCCTGGTGCTGCTCCTGGGTCTTCGGTGGCAGCAAGCTTGATGGGCACTCCCAAGAGGTATTCGGTGGATGCTGAGGGAACGCCCAGGTCGTCTTTGGAGCTATGTGAAACTGCGAGTCTGCCTACACCTCGGGCGTCTCTGTGTTGCGATGAGGTTCCATCTTCTCCTACGTCTCCTACTTCTCCAGGTTCAAATGCACGCAAGAAGAGGCAGAGCAAGATTCATGGGATGGACTATTATGAGTTTTGTGAACTGGTCAGGGCTGGGAGCCTGTGATTTTTACACATCACGTTATTGTGTTTTTTCCCTGTTGGCTTTTTAATGAAGAATGTATTCTTGAAACAGGAGAATTATGAATGGTGGTACTATCTGTGTTTTTTCCCGTAGTCTGAGCGTGCTCAGATATATACAAGGAAGGATTGTTATTGATCTATTGAGGCAGCAGTCAGTCAGTCTGTTTCTGTCATTTTAAGAAGAAGAGAAAAAAAGCATGATGGCTTTCTTATATTATTGTAAAACATAAATTTACGAAGAAATATATCTGTCAGTTATCAGTTTAGATTGAGTGAATAGTCTTTGTATCCACATGGGCATCGGTTGTCAGCGCTCTGTCCAAATCCTTCCACCACACACGCAAAAATCGCTCTGCGATTATTCGGAACCAGGGAGACCATATCAATCCATTCTCAGGCCGCATCATATCTTCCAACTCTTCTAGAGTCACATATTTGGTCGCTTGCACCTCTTCAGCATTGGGATGCAGCGTTAAATTACTAACACGGCACAACAAGATGTAATCCATCTCATGTTCCCCCCATTCCGACTCGGGTCCCCACGTGACATCGTCCCGAGCACAATAGTGCAATCTAGTAAGAAATTTAAAGTCCTGTACCCCTAATAAAGAGTCGGTATCGATGCCCAATTCATGATTCAATTTTCGAATAGCTGCCCTCTTTGCCCCAGGCACAGACGCATCCTGAACATGCTCTGGACCGTCAACCTCTGTGGGATTATATCCATGCAGCGGATGGCTGCAGCACGTATTTGTCCAAACATTTGGAAACGTTATTTTTGAGGCTGCCCTCTGCTGCAGCAACAGCTTTCCATCATTATCAAACAGAAACACAGAGAAGGCCCTGTGCAACAACCCACTCGGCTGCCCCTCTACAAATCTGTGCGCTTGGTATTTACTCGAGTGTCCAACAATCTCGTCTCGATCATTCACAAGAATGCATTCATCTTTTTTCATAAAATCTTCCTGAGAGGCCGATCCATCCCATTGAGCACCAGGTTGCTGCTGGTAACTCATGTTCTTCCCTGTAGCGCTATCAGTTGTTGTCAAGCAGGCCCTCGTCGTGGAAACCGATGCCTGTTTAAATGGCAAAAACAAGGTATCAAAACTATGACAGACACGAAGACGACTATGTGCCTCCGAAGCACAGGCTAAACGAAAGCAATTCAAGGCCTGATTCAAACGCACGAACATTGATTGGTGACCAATAGTTCACGATCTCATCGACAATCCTTCCATTAAATTGATTGTTTTTGTTTCAAATGTACCAGTGGTGCATTGTCGTGTCGTTTTACCAGATCTAAATCTGGCGAGAAATCTTTTCATCCCCTACAGCTGGCTTTGAAAGCCAAAATTTGGTTCGAACCGTCGTATGAACTCAGGCCCAGTTCGAAATGGCCAGTTGCAGGTCAAAGAAGCGTCGAGGTTGGTTATCAGATAGAAATAAAGTTCTTATGAAATTTTAAAGTCTTCGTGTATATCTTTCTATTGTGAGAACAGGAAGGACTGTGGGTCGGACTGTGAGGATTTGCCTTTTTCAGAAGCAGAGGCATGGTACGTAGTGTGATAGTGCGTAGCCAGATACATGATCAGGTCTACTGCCATCTATCCTTGCCTAATTTCGTATTTATATGGCCATGAAATATGTAATTGATGTATTGTGATTAGAGAAAATGCTGCATAGTGTCTCTCTTTCTCACGTTCAAACCTGAAGGGGTACAGTGACTAGGTTGACTAGCTAGAGTGAAAGAAGATCTTTTAGAAGATTTGCTGTTCTGCTTTACGAAATTCAATGTCACAACAATAACATGAACCATCTTTTGTTTTTGCCTTCAGTACGATTGGAGTGATTTGCCAACGGAGATCCTGGGAATAGTTTTCGAGCATTGTCTGTGTGATTCTGAAAGTGCTGTAGGCTATGTCGAGGTTGATGAGCTGAGAAAGAATATACACAGACTGCAGTCTGTTTGTATGACATGGGCCAAGGTCGGTCAATGTGTCTGAGTGATTAATATCATCATAAATTTGATCATGTATTGTTATTGTTCAGGTAATGCTGGATATCTCCCCGAAATTGTCTGTGGGCATAACGTTTCAGAAACTAGCAGATGAGCCAGATATTGTGTGTCGCAAGAGGGCAACCGATTGGACTGACGGCTTTATATTTTCAAAGAAAATGGATGCTTTGACTTTGTTTCCTTCCTCCAGCGGTAGCGATAGCTATGTAACGAGCAGGGAAATGAATTGGAATGACACCGAGCATAGGTTGCTTCTTTCCAAGAGCCTGGATAACATTGCTGACGTGTGCCAGAATTTGAGGTGTCTGACGATATTATCACCAGATAATAAGCTAGAGATGTATCTATTTTTGATTCTAAATGGATTCAAGATTTGAAGTGCCTTGATCGCTTGGAACTGCGGAGATTCAAGGACTATCAGTTGGACTGTCTTCCGTTGTCTCTCACATCCGTAGTCCTGGAATATGGCCAAGTATGGGTGAGAGATATTCTTTCTTCTCATTCAATATCTGTCCTTAGTCTACCTGTTCAATGCAGACTAGAATATCTAGAAGTCAGAAAATCTGGAACCTTGGGCCTCATAACGAGGCAGTTGGTTGACCAATGCAAGACTGTACAGGTAGATGCCCTATACCTGCTGCTAGGAGTGACCGTGACAGGTATGCTTGTTTTTCTTTTGCTTCCATATTCACATATGTAGAGAAAATAGATGAAACAAGACGCTTTCTGAAGACCCAGAAAACATTTAAGCACTATTAATTGAATTGAATCGATGATGCAGACCAGGAGTTGGTACAGCTGTATCAACGGCCTTATCGAGAAGGAGCGTACGTCCCGCCTCACATTTTGGGCGACTGGGATGCTATAGAAACTAGTCATCGGGCAGCGGATTCCGCATGCACTTCCCTCCTGGAGTTTCTGGCACATTCCCCTGAATTGGAAAGCATCCAGTTTGGGGGTATGTGCTCAGAGTCAGTGAAAATTGTGCCAGCTTTACCTCAGCAGGAATTAGACATGCTTCTATGGATTTCGAAAATCACCGAACAGGCATCTTCTCTATTGTTTGGAATGAGCGGCATCGAATTAATGGACAGACTTATCCAACTAGTGCAGATGAGATTGCTTGACCATGGCCAGCAGAGAATCAACATTGATCTGAAGCAAGACTCATTTTCGATAGCAATCGGCACCGCTACTTAGTTTCCATTTTGTAATGAATAGTTGTTTGATTTTTAGTGCAATAACACCGTTGTTTACGACTAGTTGTAGGATATTAAGCAACTGGATTCTTCAGTTACCAAGCACGTACCACATCCACAAAAGTAGGATACACAGTTCTGAGGTTCGTGTGGGTCTTTTTCTACGAGATCTACTTCATCGAGTAACTTGTTGTCACAACTAATCTTCAAAATATATAAAGGCGACAAGAATGAGTATCAAATGTACCAATGCGGGAACCTCTATGGTTGGTCACCAGGCCAGTTTGCATCGGGGTACCGTTCACGTGACATCAGCAAGTTTCTTCGGTAGACATGTGGCCCTTTCTGCTTCGATCTGTTCGCATAGATCCGAGTTCAAGGTTTACACAAGATGGAGTAGCATTACTAGGGCCCATTCAACTGGGTCAGAGACAACTATCGCTGCGGAGGAGGGAAAGCGTACGTTGGCTTAAGCCACACAAGCTTGTGTATTCGTGTGTGGTCTCTCATTACGAGATATGACGGAGAGAGACTCTTCATAAATGGTGCCCTTCTTTGAAAGTAAAACTTTGTATTCTTACCTTGTTTTGTATGCTTGCTTTCGGGGCGAATACATGTATCCAATTTTGATGGTAATAACAGCAAACTGATTGCAGCAGCCTTCTTGGACGAACTCAGACAGTATGCCATGAAACTGCATACGAGAGAGCAGGCACCCAAGGAGGGTCAAGCCAAGGCTCCAAAAAATCAGAAGCCGGTATGTCTGTTTGCAATTGAACTGATGGTAAAATGTTGGCCTGTCCTCTGGCATTTGTTTCTTTTTTAGCATTTGGTGCTAATAATTGATTGCATGTATGTCACCGGTTTTCTTCTTTTATTTCAGTTTGCACCTACCAAAGAGGGATATCTTCGGTTCATGGAGGAATCGAAGACTGTATATGATGCATTCGAAGATATTATTGCTTCAAACGAAACATGTACGATTGTTGGCAATGACACCCCACAAAGCATCGATGAAATCTTACAGTCTTGCAATGCAACCTGACTATATACTTACATATGCTACATCACAATCTATACAAACAGTGATTAAATAACAAGAAATAAAAACAAACTATTCCTTGCAGACGTATGCTTGAGAAATACCGGACTTGAGCGCGGTGATGCATTGTCCAAAGATGTCCAATACGCAATTGACAATTGGGGATTGCATGCCAATCCAGTGACACAGGAGGACAGTCCTGGCACCTTGTATGCTTCCAAGCTGCGTGAACTAGCAGAATCAAATCCCCCAGCATTCATATGTCATTACTATAACTTTTACTTTGCACACACAGCTGGGGGGCGCATGATTGGAAAGAAGGTGTCAGAAATGGCATTGGATGGGTGGATGGGGCAGTTTTACCAGTGGAATGGAGATGTCAAGCAGCTGCTGGAAGGCGTGAGGACAAAAATAAACGCCATGGCAGAGGAATGGTCCCCCGAAGAAAAGCAAGCTTGCCTGGAGGAAACACCCGCAACATTCCAGTACAGTGGATCGCTCCTCAAACTCATTTCAGGTTGAGACCACTGCCACTTCATTAAGAATTATAATTCTGTTCTACATACAGTAGATGATTTTATTCACTCTCATCGCTTTCCATGGAATCGTCATCACCAATATCATTACCACCCGATTCACCTCCATAGTCTTCATCTTCGTACCCTTCATCTGCAGATGGCGACACGCTCCCCACCGTCTCATTTTGATCACCAGATGCAGATTGAAACTCCCAGGGCTGCCTACAAAAAGGACATCGATGCTCGGGCTGCGTGGACAACCACCTGCACAAACTCAATACTATTATGATAATACACACAAAGCTACTGAACAGCTGCAATCCAATCACAATAAGGCCTAGGACGCACTGATTGATACATGGAAGGTGAAACGCATGGGAGCACACGCCCCACACCACTGGGCAGTCATCTCCAGGGAACTTAGCTTCAGGAGAGCAAGAGTCGAAGACGTTTCGACAAATACCACACACATCATCACCCGCATTCCACGTCCAAGACGCGACAGCCCTCCACTGTTTGATTTCCACGTCAAAAGTCATGTCCTTTGCTTGTAAACAGCAATTAATAATTGCTGTTGTTGATCCAAGCAAATGATAGTTCAGTGTTTGTTTCTTCTTATTTATGATGATGAATCAGTTTTGAATTAGAATATCTAAACTCGATACATGCTATTCACAAAGAAAAAAGAAATAACTGGAGATCAATCCAATGATTTTTGCCCTTTTTGCCCAGCGGATTTTCACTCCGTCGGGTCCATCAGTATGATTGTATCTATGGTAATCAATATTCTGAGTACATGAATATAATTTTCAAAGAAATACAAAATAAAACAATTTAGCTCATGCTGTGTACAGAGTCTAAGGGATGCCTTTCATCATCAGGTTAAGATAAAAAAGGCCAGGGCAGTCGACACCGATGCCAAAAGAATTTGGGTAAAATCGATGTCATCTCGTGAGATGCGTGTCGTTTGAGTTCTGGCTAAGAAAGAGATAGAACGCAGAAGAAGATTTGCTTCGCTGTCATATTGTAAAAATAGCAGTCAATCAATCAACAGAATAATTGCAAGAATAGACAGTGCTACTACTCTAGTTAAGAAATAGCAGGATATTGGATTGATTTTTGCACCTATCTCTTCCTATATATCGGCAATTTGCATGTAAAGTGACTCTGTTTCGAGGACAGCTCCAGGTGTAAGATGCGGGTTCAACTTGTTCAAAAGATAGAAAATGCGCACGATGACTCGGTATGGACAGTGGCATGGAGCGGAGAATCGAATTATTTAATAACTGGATCTGTAGATGAGCATGTGAAGATATGGAAGGAAGAGGGGGAAACTGTGGAAGATGTTCGCTTGGAGCACGTGCACAGCCTGACTGGGGTGTCTTTGGGTGCCGTGAGTGTGGCTGCGGATGGAAGATACGGGGCGGTTAATAGCTTGGATTCTAAGATTCATGTGTGGAGTATGGCGGATTTTTCTATTGTGGGGGATGTGATCAAGATGGGACCGTCTGAGAGTTGGGATATTGCGTTCATGCCAAGAAAGTCTGATGATGAGCCATTGGTATTGGCCCTGGCAGGTGGTAGTCTGAACTGCATCAAGCTGTGGAACGTGACGGAGAATACAGAGATGGCGAAATTTGATATGTCTCCTGCAGAAGAAGAAGAGGAAGAAGATGTGGACGGAAGCGAGGGACGAAAGAGGCGAACGATGTTTACTCTGAGCGTTGCGGTGAGCCCTGATGGCAAGTACGTTGCAGGGGCAGGGATGGATGGATGTATTTGCGTTTTCGACATTGAGACTAAAGAAAGGATTGGGGAGATACGAGGTAGCCACAGTAAACCCATTAGAAAATTGTCATTTACAGTGGATTCGATGTTTGTCGTCTCTGCCTGCGATGATATGCAATCTGGGATTTTTCAAGTGTATGGTGGGAATCCAATCGGTGTGCTGGCTGGGCACGAGTCTTGGGTCCTTGGAGTAGCAGTTCATCCTGACGGGAAAGCTCTGGCGACCAGTGGATCTGATGGCAAGGTGAAAATTTGGGATCTAGAGACGCAGAAGTGTGTCCAAACGGTGTCAGAACACAGCGATCAAGTGTGGGGAGTGGCTTGGTCTGCAGATGGGAAGCGGCTTGCTAGTGTTTCTGATGATCGATCTGTGTGTCTATATGCATATGTATAATTCATATGTTATGGTAACTTTAAATTGATTTTTTTTTAAATAGTATTCCGGTTTGCTATGGATAGGACATAAATGATGAAATAAATAAATGCAATTTTGGTGAATGTCAATGATGCTTACAATTCTTTCTCTAACTCTGCCAAAAATTCTACGAGGACCGAGAACGCGGGGTCCTGCCGATTATTTGGTTTGCATACGGTTATGTGATCGTGGTTCGGCAAGACAACAAACTCTCCATACCCAGGGTATGCGCTCTCATGAGGTACGACGTGAGTGGACAGGTATGACAACTGGGTCGGAAGGCCCTCCGAGAACGATAGAACTGCAAGCTTGCCTCTCCGGCACAGGTCTTTCACCGTATCATTCATCTCTTCCAAATGGGGACCTGTTTTTAGATGGGCGACGGCCTTTGATGGCGATGCTCCAATATATCGCAGGGTCCAGCCCCAATCTGCCAGCCTACTCCCAGCATGGGGGACTGAATAAAACACCGTTCCTACGCAGGCATTTGATATTTTTCTCATCGACCTTGAAGAATCTTTCTGAATTCCTCTCCCAATAATATCTTTGACGATGAGACCCCCCATTGAATGGCTGATGAATACTACAGGTCTGTTTCCAACACCAGCAGCAGACAATTTGTCAGCCAAATGGCTTGCAGTTGCGTGTAATGGAAGGCTCTCTCCCTCCCAGCCAGTAGCTGGTGCAGCGTATTCAGCGCTTATAAGTCTCATTCTCGGAAACCGTTGAGCCAACCAGGAAGACGGCCAGCAAATCGAGTGATCCATCTGATCCAGGTTCTCCTGATCTCTTCTGCCAGATCCATCCACTTTCCAAGTCATGAATGCACCGCCACGAATCCCGTGAAGAAAGACAACATCCATATCGATTAGCTCTACAGGAAAGATAATTTGCGTCAAACGGAGGAAGTCATACATACTGCATACACTAAGAAAATCCACTTACCCTGAAAACTGGCATTTGTACCTTGTTGAGCCAAAAGCTCATGATGTCTTGCCAAAGGAGAAAAAAGATGTATACCATCGTGCAATACGAGATGATTTTTCATCTGATCTTCCATCCAGGACATTGGTTTCGTCTTTTGTTTCCCAATGATCTCGTCTCTGTCGTGTCTCTCACAGGTAGGCTCCCTGGCATAGTTGTTTTGTGACCCTACATCAAGCATTTGGGTACGCTGCCTTGAGTATTCACGGGCACGATCAAAAAGGCGTGTACCAATATTGGAGTTTACTAAGTATCCACTTCGATGTGCTGACTCGATATGCAACAGGGCTCTGGCTGCACTGCTTGAAGTGCTACAGTCATCAGAAGCAGCCATGTTCTGCAAATATGGGACCAAGCCGGCTCGCAGTAAGGTTTCACATCCTCCGATATCGATGGATATTATGGCTAGAATTCTAGATATCTGCTGTAACAAGTCAATTGGAGCTCTATAATTGGGTAACTGCTCATTCTGTACCAAGCTGGCAGATTCAACCTGATGCCTACGTTCTAGAAAGTACCTCAGCAAACTGCAGATGCCCGCAGTAGCCAGCCAGTCGCGATTAACTGGGTCTCCAGATGCTAGAGAAGCAATTACTTTTAATGCTTGAATCATTATCTTTTCAGTAGCTTCTATGTCAACTACCTGGTTCACCATATTAGAGTAGGATTCCATCATGTGTGGTGACATTGTGTCTTCTGCAGACTGACTGAGTTCTGCTGCGGAATTCAAAACCTTGCCTGACGCTTCTAAAAGTCGCGTAGCAATAGAGCGAGCATACAACGCCCCAATAGGACTGGCATTGATGTACAATGACAGCTCTGAGTCAGAGGGTTTTGGTTGGTGCTTCCTTCTCTCCTCAGATGTGTCCCTTTTCAGAGCACTTGGCTTCTCCGCATCAGAGGGTTTGGATGGATTTCTCCTAGGATAATATCTCCACCAATTTGAGTTTTCATGGTTTGGGGCTTTGGTATCCATGTCCGGCTCTGTTGCCAACGCATGCTCAGCCATGTTTGCCACAGCTCGTGCTTCTTCTCCTTTAAGGTATGTTTGACCACCACCATGCTCATCTCCAGCAGAGTTGTTTCCTCCCCTTCGGGTTCGTAAAAGAATCCAATCAACCCAAGAAGTTCGACTCGATTCTGTATCGCTACTTTTTTGCCTTAGATTGCTCAACTCTTTGCCAGTCTTTAGAGTCTGTGACAGGTGCATAATCATTTCAGCAAGCCACAGATGAGCGACCTGGAGACCTTCAGTTCCACTTACAGATAATAGAGATGAGAGGCAGTCTACTGAAGACTCAGAAAGAGCCCTATAGTTCATATATTTCTGATCCATCCAAACAGATTTTCTGGAATCCAGTTGAACTAGCCAAGTTGTGAATAGCTCAGCCCATCGAAGCCTTTGTAGTTGAGGGATCGTCGGGTAAGCCAGGCATACACTTGCCACACAGTCGGCAATGTGGACCCCCACGTCCAGACGTTTTGGAACCTCTTTTGCAATACTATACAATAATGGGAAAGCTGCCGTTTCTATGAGCTCTAATGGGGGATACACACCAGCCTCAATGCAAGATGCAAAGGCAGCCAAAGATTCATTCACCAGCATCCAACTTGCACTGCCAACTCCGTCCGCTGCAAAGCACAGCAAAGGCCAAATCCAAGGCACTGCATGCTGTAAAGAATCTTTGGGCAATTTTCGAATCAGCACTTTCATTATGGATGCAATTTCCAGCCTTGAGGCCGAGTCAGATGAAGCCACTGCATTGGCAGCAGTTGCCAAAGAATCTAAATACTTTGAGACCACGCGTCCTGAAATGTGAGCATTAGATTTAATTACCCAACAACGTAATATTCTCAGGGCAATTCTACGCAAATTTTCTTCTTGCCTCAGTCTACCGACCACATCCAGCAAGAGGGCTTGTTCCATTGCATCACCGAAACTGCCCATTGGTAGTGTATCTGCTTCCATGACCTCGAGTTCCTTCCAGACACGCTCGGCAACATAAGGTCTCCGGCGTAGAATTTCCAATATGATGCTTATATTTCCTTGTCTCGACAGCAAAGCACCTGCTGTGTTAAGATCTTCAAAAGCATTAGACAGATACTCACATGCTGTATCTGTGAAGGATACTGTTTCAGAACCTGCGGCAGCACGTTGCAGCATGATAGCCACGGGAAAAGACCTAGCCATAAAGCACGATATTTCTCTCAGAGCACCCTTCTCTGAAACTTTGCTCGACTGTTGCTGAATGCTACATATTGTTCTTGCAAGAGCAAGGCTAATCCTGTCATCGTTCCCTTCCGATTGAAGCCAACCTGTTTTCATAGACGATACAATCGCTGAAGCTGCTTGGAGTACCCCGTCCTTCTTTATCCGCCGCTGTTGCGAGATTTCGTCCGTCCTTTTGTTTCTCTCATCATTGGGCTCTGACCAGAAAGTTTGTTGCTGCATCACAAGGCATGACCATAAAGTGTGAGTTTTGAGACCCTGAGAATTTTCATTCTATATCCTATCACGCATTTGAGCTTTCAACATTCACCAAGTTCACAAAACGTACCTCGGCCGTATCGGGCTTTGGGCGTGCTCTGTAACGAAAGTAGCTTGCACTCCCAAGGCCCACACAAGCAGCCAAGTATTTCCTCATAGCACTCGAGCCTTGTCTAGCACACAAAGACTCCGAGGATACATACTAAATCTTGATAAATTATACATACTGTTTTTATATTCGTGATTCACAATGCCACATTTTGCTCTCAATATCGTATAAATACTGTAGCAGTCAAGTTTCAAACACTCCTCTGACTGACTTACTCTTGACATTCCCAAACGCTTTTTATACATCACCAATCACATCTCAAGAATAGGAAGATAAAATTATCAATAATTCTATTCCTCTCCTTTACAGTGATCGGCACTGCCATCACGCCTATGGATCTGCAACAGAATGCTAAATTACCAAAGCACTCTTTCGCACATGCCCTTCTCCCACCTCCTAGGACTTCCCCTACACCGCTGACTACTCAATCAAGTGAAACATAATCTTCAAATTATAAAATTCTCTGGGCCTGCAATCGGGTTCTCTGACTTTCTAGCAATCCGCCCTTTTGAAGGTTTTAAAACCAATTGCTGCTTGAATTCTCCAGCTCAAATTTGAGCCCACCGAAGGGCAAACTGGGTAGATCAATCTTGAGTTTGTTTTGTCCGATTGCAGTTGACTATCCTAAAGTAAACCAATATATAGTCGAGGATCACACGAGAAAGGGAATAATATCATGAGCTCGTCCAGAAGATTCTTTGTAGGTACGAACCCTACTGATCACCTCACTCATGCTTGTCCCTTGTTGTCGCACGAGGTCACGGGGTGGCTATGGGTTTGATTCTGGGGATACGGTATTGGGATGAACATTAATATAAATGGTTAATCTGGGTGTTTATGTGCCTTGGAAGGATGGAATGGAATAGAGTGACTGGACAAACCGATGGGTTGGGTACAATCTGAAGGACATACTTCAGCGCCAGTTGATTTTTTATTTAGAGTTACCGGACCTTTCTAAAGTTGATGATATCCTGAATTCATGGACCTGGGAAGAATTATCGTCATGATTTCGGTGTACAAGCGTTGCCTCCTTTGGGGTTTGGTTACTCTCTGGCCGTTTGGCTGGAATAAGGGTGGACTTTTTCTGAAAATCTTTGACGTTGGTCCTAAATTGTTTTGATTTGTGCTACGCAGGAGGGAATTGGAAATGCGTATGTTGCTTGTTTTCCACCATTATTCGTTGCATTAATAATATTAAAGACCATAAGTATGGTAATTAATCATGCTGTGAACATAACCTCTTGGGATTATGTTTTCTATTGAGTATATGGCTGCAGAATGGAACACTCTCCAGTGTGGAAACACTTGTTGGAACATTGAATGATGCATCTGATATTCCATCCAATGTGGATGTTGTTGTGGCACCAACTTTCGTCCATATTCCAGCAACACTTGCTGCCTTGAGAAAAGACTTTGCTGTGTCGGCTCAAAACTGCTGGACCAAGGGAAACGGGGCATATACTGGCGAGATATCGGCTGATATGATTTTTGATCTTGGATTGAAGTGGGTCATTCTTGGGCATTCAGAACGGCGACATATAATAAAAGAATCCGATGAAGTGACAGCTGATAAGGTTGCATACGCCCTCAGTAAGGGTCTCTCCGTGATTTACTGCATTGGAGAGCTACTAGAAGAGCGAGAGGCTGGGAATACTGCTTCTGTTTGCGAAAGGCAAATGCGCGCTCTTGCAGAGAAAATATCAGCTGATGACTGGAAAAACATTGTTGTTGCTTATGAGCCAGTCTGGGCTATTGGGACTGGAAAGGTTGCGACACCAGAGCAGGCTCAGGAGGTTCATGATAATGTGAGAGGCTGGATGTCCGAATCAATCGGCGCAGAGATTGGTCAGCTCGTTCGCATCATTTATGGTGGATCAGTGAATGCAAAGAACTGTGCGGATCTGGCAGGGAAGCCAGACATTGATGGATTCCTTGTTGGTGGGGCCTCTCTTAAGCCAGAGTTCATCGATATCATCAAATCAGCCAGCGCAAAGGCTTAACAAAATGTCTTTCTCTCATTTTATACACGCATTGCATATTACACGGTCCCACCTTTTGATTTGAAACAAAACTATTCGACTCATTTGTCAACAAAGGAAATTCCCCAGTGCCTAAAGTAGTGGCTAATGCCATTACTTACTTTCCTTCATCCACAATATCTTCTTCCTCGGTAATTTCAATCTACACAAAGTAGTATAAATAAAATCATCTCAGTATCGTTTTCACTGCAACGCAGTTTGATGCTGAAACAGCAAGAGCAGGATACTTCCACTCACCTTGTGATCAGCTGGGACTTCCCAAGGCTTCCACTCTGCCATTTTGGGAATTAAACTTAGCTCATCTAGGCTCATCTTTATCTCCTGTTCTAATTGCCGACCGAACATTTCCTCTAATTGCTCATCAGAGTAAGATTCGTTCCCTAACGCCTTCAATTTTGCCTGACACGTCTCCTCTAGTCCCGTCCTGTAAGCCGCAGTCTCAGGGATCCCATGGGACTTTAGAGAGTCCATGATTTCGTGCAATCTTTCTGTAAGGTGTTTTCTAGCGTGCTCGTCCAGGGGTAACCCTACGATGCCGGTCGTAGCCTTATGCGACGATAGGGCTCTGCTTGCCATGTTCAAGTACGCTACAGGCATTCTTCCAGATACAGATTCGACACCAACTGTTGTTCCATTTGAAAGAATAATCCCTCCAAAGATCTGCATGCGTGACGCAGCATCGCGAAGTGCTGTGCGAAGCATGCTACCCGTTCTGAGCAATATCAAGACGAGCAGTTCACTGCGTGCAGGCGGCGGGGTATCGATTTCTCTTTTTACACAGTAAAATATATTCAAGAGGAAAAAGAATTGAAAACTGCCCATGTCCTTCCGAAGACCGCAGTCTTGTGCAAATTGACCAATGTCCAGTTTCATCAGGTTGCAACCTCAATTGAGTGAAGATTCTTCACCGAAGAACACGCATCTCACAGAAATTAGAATGCCTGTCCACAGCTCAGCAGTGTTCGGCATCCATGCAAGCCTTTCTTTCATAGTTGAACGTTTGGATTCATGGTATGATGGCGTTTCATACGGTGTGAATATCCGTCCTGCCTTGATATCATGTAATTGGGAATATGCACTAGACTTGTTGAGCAAATGCCTAGACAACAAGAAAAATCATTCGGTGGTGCAAACGAGTACGATTGATACGAATAATAATAATAATAACTACTGCAGCATTTTAGATGCAAGGGACCTGTACTCTTTCTCCCAGAAAGTATCACCCTTCAAAGAGTCCAGAATCAATGAACATGATTCTTTTCCAGCTGGCGTATCTAGCTGGGCACCGCATATACAGGCCATCATGTGAGGGCAATACTCAAAATGAGGCTCAAGAAACAGCGTATCAAACTTTTTCCCCGACACATGTATTCCTTTTTCTGCCATACGGTAACATTTCAAAGCATCCTTGCCGAAAGTCCAATGCAAATCAGACATCACACAGTACGGGTCTTTCCTGTATGGCAAAAAATCAGCAGCATTTTGAAAGGCCTTGATAGCATCATCCAGGGTCACCTGGTCCCCTTTCACCAGCTCTGTATGACGTAGATGCTGTAGCAACTTGTCATTTATTGAACTTTTCCCCGATAACAACTCATTTATAATCGACGCGATGCCAAAGTAGCTGTAAAAAATCTCTTCGCTGTAATTTCCTTTTTTGATGTATTCCTGGAAGTACTGGATTGCACTCTCCGAATCCTTTGTCGCCCTGTATGCCTTTGCGAGATAAAAAAGCATCCTCTTATTATCAGGATTCTCATTCAACTCATCGTGCATCAACTGTATATCACCCTCTAAGCTCCTGTGGTACGAATGGTCATGCAGTGTTGAGACAAGATCAGCCGGTAACACTCCAACGTCCACTGGCTCGATGGGTTGCACAGACTCGTGGATTTTCCCCTTGAAATACCACTTTTTGTGCGTACCTAACAGTCGAAGTGTCGTGAAAGTAATACCATGGCTCTTTTCTTCGATCCAGTACCCATCCTTGTCCAGGAATGTTTTCCAAGAGTTTCCAGAACCATTCGTCACCAGCAGCTGATCAGCATCCACCCACAGCCAGTAGTCGCAAAGATGCAGAATCTCTTGCCCCTGCTCAAGACATCGATTCCTATTCGTTGAGAAGTCCTTCCACTCATGGTGAGCCAGTACCCCTGGAAGCCCTCGTGCCTCGAAAAACCCTCGTATTTGTTCTGGAGTACCATCGCTGCTCCCTGTATCACACACAACCCATGAAGAAATCACCCCATCCAGCGAGCGAAGCGTTGGCAGTATCGATTCCGCTTCGTCTTTCACAATCATATTTAAACATATCCTCTTCCCATGGTTATTGTTCCTACTATTCCAGCTTGTCAAAGATATTCCTGCGGTATAATATTCCATCAGATTCTATAGCTTGCAAAATATGCAACTCATAGCTGAAAGGAAAAACAACCACAACCCAACAAGGTTCAAACATTGCTGGTCCATCATTCGCATCATCATAGGTTATTAAAATCGAAATCTTTGTCTTTCATAATCGACTACTAAGTCAAAGATCGCACCTGCGTATCCCAAGCCTGCAGCGAGAAGTACAATCAGGCTATGGTGCACCCAAGGCAGACGTTTTGAACTGCCTCGTTTCTTTCCTTTTTGCTTCTTCATGCCAAGGGAAAGAGAATATACAACTGATTAAAATATAATTAGCACAAGAGATCACGCCTCAGGTAAAAGCATCACGGTTTCCAACTACGGAACGAACGAAAACACAAAAGCACTTTCTTGTTGCACCGGAATGTCGCCCATGATGATACGTCGGATGTATATCAGATAGAAAATTGCTTCAATCGCAACCACGTAGTCGAATTATACATTGCATAACAGGGTACTACTCTAGTGTACTACGATGATATTGGACCTCCTCTTCGAAAGAGATGTGCTAGCTAGCACTGTACAGCTCGAACTGCAAGGAATTCCTGGGAACTAGGCCTAGCACTGTGCACATGTGTCGTGCACACGACATGTCCAGGACGTGATCATGATGTCCTGCTAGCTAGCAGGGCTGTGTACATATGTACAAGCAGACAACTGCTGTCTGCAGACAGTTGTCTGCAATAACAAACTGGGGTGACTGTACTTGAATGTAGATGGAGACTGTGGTACAAATCAATGCGAGGAGGTGTTCTCTTGAAACTGTGAAAGCATCCTCAATGAAAATAACCTTCACGGGAGTACACGTGTTTCATGATGAAGAGCAATTCTGGACGGTAGGTTGGAAGGAAGTTGCTCGCTGCCGCCATTAACAGTCGTTTCCCGGTGGAACGTGTCCTTGCAACGGGCAATTGATGCATCAATTGATGGGACGTCGACCCAACTCGGCGCAAGCTTGTTCCTCAAGGGGACAGTGGGTCCTCTTTCCAGTCTCTGAAGAAGAGCAACACGGTTCTTAGTCGTAGCATGCACACAGCAGTGGAATACTTTTAATTGTATTTGCTTATAGGAAGCTCTATCCATTGGATAGGGCAATTGCTGCGATGTGGCGGCACTTGGGGTTGCTGTTGGCAGCACTTCAAATGGTGCAAACCGCGTTTGGTTTTTGGGCGGTGGATTGTGGTATCGTTGCGAAAGAGCGCTTTGATCCTATCGCGTCTCCTGGTGATATATCAGATCATGTGCATGTAGTGGCTGGTTCGTCAAATTTTGGCCCAAATGCTACAACGGGCGAGTTTCTGAGGCAAGGTGAGCAGCGTATGCTAAGGGTCCAGTGAGCTTTGCAGGCAAACAGCAAGCGATACAAAATTATCCTTCTTGGTACCCTGCTGGATTGATGCTTCCCGTGATACTTTGTATCGTATCTGCATGTATCTGGCACTCTTTGGGAAGTCTAAGCGGTGCATGCGACGGGATTTACCACCACTAATGCTCTGTGTTTGCAGGAGAGTGTACGTCGTGTGATGTTGCACAGGACAAGTCGGCATACTGGGCCCCACAAATGTACATGGCTCCAGCAGAAACAGCAGGTAAAGACGAAGGTCTAATTTTACAAGCCGGTGGCGTGCCTGTGCCTACTATGGATGGAAATGCCTTTGTTATTTATTATAAACTTATCACTGACAGAGGAGAAAGGACAAACAACAATGAAGGTGAATGGGAGAAGATTATAGAGTTCCCGGACGATTTTCAGATGCTCGTTTCCGAACGTTTTATACTGAGTAAAATTGAGGCATCAGAGTCGCTTTTTGATCGACCACTGACCTACAAATGCCTGGGGCATGGGGAGCAAATGGACATGGCATGCCCTCCCTCGGATCCATCCCTGTGTGTGTCCGGATTGCGGGCGCAGTTGACCCTTCCGTCATGCTGGGATGGCGTAAACGCGGACTCAATAGACCATATATCGCATATGGCATATCCTGTTGGATCGTGGGCAGGGTCGCCGTGTCCTACTTCCCATCCTGTAAGGGTTCCAACATTGTTTGCTGAGATTATTTACGATCCGAGGGGATTGGGGCAGTATGCTGCCCAAGGCTGGAGACTCGTGTTTCCTTTCTCTTCAGATCAATTCACAAACGTATCCGAACCACTCTTTCATCTAGGGTTCAAGAACGGTTGGGAGCAGAACTTTCTTCGGACTGCAATCAATGAATGTGGAGCGACTCCGTGCGTGCTTGTCCAAAAGTACTTTTCAATGTGCAATAAAGGAGGCGAGGAGGCTGATGTCAGTCTTCCGGTCACAGAATTAAAACAGTGTAAACGTCCAGAAAGAAGGAATAAAAAGTGGAAATTGCTGTGGAAGGACGAATTTAACAAATGGAACAAGAACAAATGGTGGCACTTGGAAGGGGATGGATGTGAATATGGCATTTGCACATGGGGAAATGGAGAACTTCAATATTACAGCAATTCTACTCGCAACTCTTATGTCGAAGGAGGAAGCTTATTTATAGAACCTCGTTACGAAACTGGACAGGACCTCGAGCAATTTAAACAATACTGCAGAAGTAGATGCTCAGGGGAAAGCAGCTGCCTTGGCAGGTGTGAGGGGATCCAGTTCTCGTCGGCTCGGCTCAGCACACGGGGCAAGTTTGACATTAAACCGAGTAGCTCTGATCATAGTCTTATCAAAATTGAAACTAGATTTCGAGTATCGGAGGGCGCTGGGCTCTGGCCTGCCATTTGGATGCTACCAACTGACTTCAAGTACGGAAAGTGGGCTGCCAGTGGCGAAATTGATCTGTTCGAATCCTCTAACGACATGCGTATCGCCCATGCAACAATTCATTACGGAGGATCGTGGCCTGAAAATACGTTTTATGGTAAGAAGGCTTCTTTTGCACCTAACAAATGGCACAGGGTGGCATTCTACTGGGATCCGGTGTCCATGAGATGGAGACTGAATGGTCGAGAGATTTTCAGAGCTAAGACAGGTTGCGGTGAAAGAACAGGATGGTTTAGTATTCCGGAAAATAGAGCCATATCTGGACCTAATGCTCCTTTTGATCAGGACTTCCATCTCTTGGTGAATGTAGCTGTTGGAGGTATGTTCACTGGCAATATACCTGGACCCATGGCTGCTGCAGATCTACAGAAGGAATCAAAAAAGTTTGAAATCGACTATATCCGTGTCTATGGAATGTGACCCATCTTGTTTGAATTTTCAATGCGCTATATGCGTGACATTTTAAGACCTCGGCGAGTAGAGGTTTATAGGCATAAAGCAACCATTTGTACATACAAATTCCGTCATTGAATTTATCCTACATGAATGCAACCGAAAGGAGCGATCTAGTATGCATATTTAATAGAAGTACATACGTATTTCATCCACATGAATCAATCGACATGTCGAATAATTAGATCTAGCACGACACGTGAGTGCACGTGAATGTACAGCATCTTTGCACAGGTATACCTCCTGAAATCTTGCCTGGTAAGTTACCAGGCCCAGTGGTAAGTTACCACTGGTAACAGGTCTCAGTATTGGAATCTGCTTGACCAACATGCATATGGTCCAAGCAGCTGATCAATTCATGATCATCTATATACACTGATATGCATATAAGCATGCATGATGAGTCTTGCAGTTGCGTGCATAGCATATGCATTTGTTTGTAGCGATTTGTACAGATCTGTAGCTAGTAACCACAGACCTCCTGATGAAGATTCCATGTCCTCAACCACTGCCTTGGGATTCTTTTCTTTGAACTTCGATATTCTTTGTACACGAATATCTTAAATTTTCGAGTTTCTACTCCTGTTCACAGCAGCAGCACTAGTTTCTTTGATTTAACGGTCGTCGACAAATTCGACGTCGAGACGAAAAGACAAACTTCAGGAGTACTGCGTCCTTTCTTACCTTGTTGCATGTGGTATATATTTGCACTTTCAAATGCTAAGTGATATGGCGAAAGATTTGAGCGTGTCGATGCGAACGACTCGGAGTCTACCACTGTTGCGGTGGCGTTGTTGCACGAACCTTTCCAACCGTCAGATGCAGAACAAGGGACTATTCCAAGGCGTATCCACAGGGAATATCTCACGCCTGTTAAATGAAGATTCTAGCCGTAGAAGTGAGATGAATGCCATGATATTGTGTGCGTCGTCTTCGGCAAGAAGAGAGACGTCTGAAGGTGACGGAGCAGTGTTCGATGGCGAGGACGAATGGGAAGAGGCTATACAGCAGGTACGTTCTCGTTCATGTGCGTATGATTTCGAGACACTTTTAGGAAATTGATTTTCTTTTTCTTGCCGAAAGCAGGGCCGAAAATTTAACAGCAGGGTTCAGAACGTGAACTTTGTCGGACAGGCTTTGGGCTCTTTGAGTTTGTTGGTCGATGGGCTGACTGATATTTCAGTTCAGTTTGTGCCGCAAGGTACTCCGTATGATGCCGTGAGGGCAGGGGTGACTGGTGCTCTGATGTTATGTGTATTATCACTTGTCAAGGGAGTTTTGTCGCTGTTCATGACGGTCGGGACCTTGCTGCTGGGTGCTTTTGTTGCCGTCAGAATGTATGGAACTGGATTGAAGGACAGCAATACCATTGTCATGGAACCATCCAGAGGGAATAGTAGCAAGGCAAGAAAAGGGGCAGGAAGGAGAAGAGATGCTATCAGTTCAGCAAGCACGCAGTCAGAGGACTCTGTTGCAGGCCTGGTTCTAGGATTTATAGCCTCTTCACTTCCTGGAGGAGAGGACAATGGCCTCCTTGAAGTGACATTCAAACCTGACAAAAAGTCACGTGCGACGAAGAAGAAGAAGTAAAGATCCTTCTCGTGACTCCATGAAAATAAACACGATAAAATACTGCTTAATTGTTACCAAAGATGTTTTTAATCAGGTTTGGTACTCTTGGAGGGCTAATTGCCAGAGCATTATACAAAGATGCTTCAACCGCGTCCCGAGAAGGCCTCCTGCTCATTTGAGCAATCTGCTCTGAGCCACCGTTCCTCATGATGAAAATTTTCCACGGTTTGCCGCTCCCATCATCCACCGATACATTTTTGTACACAGCACCTTCTAATTGTTGAACCATCATTGCTTTGACCAGGATTGGCAAAAATGAGTAGGCAGAGTCAAATGTCTCTGCAAATTCACCATGCACATTGCTTGCGAGCCCATTCCCCGTTGACCACTCTGCATTCAATAGTACATAAATCTTATCTTCCTTCCATCGTTCAACAATCCTTTCCAAGACCGCCATGTCGGATATTGTCGGTTTGATGAAAAGCAGCACCTTGGGCAGGCTTTTGCCTCCCTGGTCAGCATCCATGGACTCATCGATGCTGCCCAAGCTATACTGTACGCCACGTGCTTGGCACTCGCCCGCTTTGTGCGACTCTATCTGCGCTGTACCACACAGAATGTACGCAATGCTCGATCTCCAGCCTTCAGGAAGGCCACCAACCAAGTCATCTGCCAATTCTATCAATTCATCTGTCCCATCTTGAAGAACAGGTACATCAACCATCAGCCTGTTATATAAAGTCGTCACCATGCTGCCTACCCCTTTTCCTGCTCCCAGGTGCTCGAGGGCAGACTGAATCGCTACGACAAGCGCCTTGGAGGCTTGTTCTACCTGCAAGCATGAAAACTCTTTTGATTTTGATACAACAACTGTCTTCTTCTTCTATTGGCAGCATGCGATTATACGCTTTCGAGATCACTATATATGTTGATCTAGAATACCACTATCCAGAAATCCCACCAAAACCAATTCCTCTTATCCATTTCATGCCTCTTACCGCCTTGTCTCTTGAATCCGGAAGCACCAACTTGTCACCGGGTTTGCCTTTCAAAGCCTTTTTCTTGCTCCTTCCGGAGCCTTTCGTAGCACATGTAATGGTAAGATTACAATTGAAGTAATTGAGTTGCTCCAGCTTACGTGGAAAAGAGATTGAGGACCCCCGCAAGAACCCACACTTGCTTGAAACATGCAAGCCTCTGAGTCCGTAACTTGGCCCTACAATCGGCCATTTACCCCAGGTCCATTTGGTGCATGAATTCATCTTATATCTGAAGAGTATTAATGATCTGACATCAGCTTATTTGCGTCTCCAGGGACGCCGTAAACACACACACACAGATACAGAGCTAGGCCAGTCAAATTCAATCAAAGTCTATTCTTGTCTGCAACAAATGCACCTTTGCATCCTCTCGAAATCCTGACTGATATCTGACATATTGAATACACGATACAAAGCCCCATCTGAATCGCCTTATAATCTCCCTTCCCGGAGGGAGTCACTTGAAGACATCCTGCTCTCCCATTCGAGAACTTCTTCGGAAGATCCCACTAGCTAGTGGGAAGTACTTGGGCCAAGTACGGTGCTTGAAACATTTGAAGAGCAAAATTGGCTATTAAGTCACATGGCATAAGTCAATGGTTAGATTGGGACAACAAAAAATCACAACTGCTCTGTGCATGGCGAGGTCGAAGAATAACGCTTCACGGGAGTAGGAACCTCTTACAGTAGTTTGTTGTTGTTCCCATCATTATGGGGCACGGAACAGTTTAGCCAGCCTGGATACAGTAGCAGCACTCATTCATTTGAAATAGATTTTAAAGGGTAATTCGTAGACATTGTTTAACGGGTTTCTGTTTCCCGGCAGTTGCGGCAAGATATGGCTCAAATAGTGGAGCTGTTCGGTAGAAGAGTTGGCCTGTGTCTCGGGAAATCGTCGCACCCGGTCCTTCAGCCAAGTAAAGGTTTCGATTCATCGAGAGAGGATTTTCGTTGTCATGGTGTGCTGCGATGTATTTCTCGGGCATCAGGGC
The DNA here is from genome assembly GCA_002818215.1 of Picochlorum sp. 'soloecismus'. Taxonomy (NCBI): domain Eukaryota; kingdom Viridiplantae; phylum Chlorophyta; class Trebouxiophyceae; genus Picochlorum; species Picochlorum sp. 'soloecismus'. Next base: position 63,173 of record PJAJ01000018.1, on the reverse strand, counting down.
ACCGGCACCGGCTCGTTCGGTGTCTAGCCGGCAGGTGCTGTGGTTCGGTGTCTCAGTCAGACTACAAGAAGGACGACGGAAGACGGGATGGGTTGCCGGAAGCATTGATTCCGGAAGCTTGGCATGGGAAAGCAAGGCAGATAATACAGTTTTTGGTAGACTTTAAGCCGCCAAAGTATGCTTGGAGGACACTGGCTGCTCTGGTTTTGGGTGGGGAAGTGATGGTTCGCATCCTGCAGGGCAAGGTGCACTGGAAGAACACGCTGGAGCAGCTCAATATTGTGGGACCGAAATCCCTGGGGGTGTGCCTCCTTACTTCTGCTTTCGTTGGGATGGTATTTACGATCCAGTTCATCAGAGAGTTTGCGAAATTGGGCCTAACAAAATCGGTGGGAGGGGTGTTGGCCTTGGCTCTCGCCAGAGAACTGACCCCAGTCGTGACATCCATCATTATAGCAGGGCGTGTGGGGTCTGCGTTTGCTGCCGAGTTGGGAACCATGCAGGTTTCGGAACAGACGGATTCGCTCAGGGTACTGGGCTCTGACCCTGTGGATTATTTGATCACTCCTAGGGTGCTGGCATGCATGGTTGCCGGTCCCATTTTGAATCTGATTTGCCTCACCATGGGCCTGGCTGCCTCTGTGTTTCTGGCTGATGCTGTGTATGACGTGTCTGCAAACGTGATACTAGATTCAGCATCGAGGGCCATTGCCTCCTGGGATATTATTACGTCGATGATCAAGTGCTGGGTATTTGGGACCATAATATCTGTTGTTTCCTGTTCTTGGGGCTATACGACCACTGGAGGAGCAAAAGGGGTGGGAGAAAGCACGACATCAGGTAACCATTTGCATGGATAATTGATACATTGCGTCCCTTGTGATTTTGTGCCAGTTTTTTAACAAAAGTAAATTTGATGAATGTAGCGGTCGTCATTTCCTTGGTGCTGATTTTTATAGCAGATTTTGCCTTGTCTTTCTTGTTCTTTCAAGGCCAAGGAGATGCTTTAAAGCAATGCATGTAGCAGATGTGTGGCACCCTTTGATATCCGATTGGCTTGCAGTGGAGCGAAACTATATTTCTATTGTAAGTGTTTGGATTATGCATCGATTAGGTGTTACATCTGATGTTGTAAATCCAGGCTATTGATTCGAGATGACAGCACAGGAGGGACGAGGGCTTCGATGCGCGTTCCTTTGTCTGTGAATTCTTCTCGCAATACATTGCCTGTTCTATGTATCTCACCAACAACATCTCCTCTATCGTATGGAATACAAATATTGATATGTACCATGGTTTTGCTGAGCTGGCAGGATATGGCATCAAGCAAACCATCGATTCCTGTTCCTTGCGTTGCAGATACACATACAGTTGTTTCCCTTCTGCTAGCTACATCAACTACGGCTTCAGGATTGGCACACGCATCCACTTTGTTCCAGACGGTCAAAGAAGGAATTTCGTTCACTCCTAGCTCCTCCAGAATTGTATTTACTGCATCAACCTGTGCAGCTGCATATGGATGAGAAGAGTCAACCACATGTAATAGCAATGATGCATGATTGATCTCCTCTAATGTTGCTCGAAAAGCTGCCACAAGCTGAGTTGGGAGCTTTTGAATGAATCCAACTGTATCAGAGACGAGCATCTCTTGCCCTCCCGGCATCACGACTCTTCGTGTGGTGGGATCAAGTGTCGCAAATAGCTTGTCCTCTGCCAGCACTCTACAAATTGCAACAACACTCGCACAATAAACGTGCAACACAAGTCACCTTGAGAGATTTCATGTATGCGCACATACGAATATATCGTAATAATAATTCTATTGAGACGTACCCAGCATTAGTAAGAGCATTAAGCAAGGATGATTTTCCAGCATTTGTGTACCCAACCAATGCCACGACAGGAATTGGGGCGTCTGCTCTTCGTTCCCTGTATGCTCTTCTATGGCTTCTCACCTGCACGCAAGAAGGCAAATAGATGTACACAATGTCTATATCTTTCTAACTCTTTCCTAGCCCAGAGCCACCGGTTGCAATAGTAAAGGCAAACTCACCTCTTCGATTTGCCTCCTGAGCCGAGCTGCCTGGCCACGCAGCAACCGCCGATCAACCTCAATCTGCTTTTCTCCCATACCTTTCACCTGACCAGAGGCCCCACCAGCCTGACGCTCCAGATGAGTCCACATTCTGGTCAATCTCGGAAGTTGATACTCTGCTTGGGCAAGTTGCACTTGCAACATGCCTTCTCTCGTAGCAGCTCTCTGGGAAAAGATATCAAGAATCAAGGCAGTCCGATCACACAGGCGCACAGAAGAATCCCCCAGACTCCTCTCCAAGTTCCTCATCTGACCTGGAGTTAGCTCATCATCAAACAATACTAATTCTGCACCAGTTTCCTTTATAGACTGCGCAATTTCTGCCACCTTACCAGACCCAATGTATGTCCTGGGATTGGGCTCATCCAGCAGCTGATGAGAACATCCAACAACTTCAAGCCCAGCAGCCTCTGCCAATCTCCCCAGTTCATCAAGAGATTCCAGGATTCCATATCCCGTAGCAGTATTCCTCTGCTCGGATTTGAGAGCTGCTCCAACCAGGAGAGCTTTTTCTGGCTGGGTTTGTCTATCCCAGGACTTAACGTGCTGAACTTCTTCTTCTCTCTACAGGCGACATAACATTGGTTGACAAACTAGTTAACTTGTACACAAGCATTTTAGCAACCCATGTATTGATTCCAAGAGCATCTAGGGCTTTCAAAGAAAAACTAAATTTGAATTTGGCAGTCTCGAGACAAGCTTATCTCGCTTACGCGCATATCTCACTTGTCCTTTACACAAGTGTGCTCACACAGACCACGGGCAAGAAAACACGCACCACATCTCTGCAGGATAAACTAGATGCCAATTCGTCTAAACTGTGTCTGATACTATTCTCAGTACTTGTATCGATATTACACTCTTCACCATCAATCTGCGTCCTTCTGGCATGCAATCTTATCCGCTCGTCCTGCTCAACAATTGACGCCTCTGGACTGTCGCTCCAGTCTTCCCAGGAGCATTTCAACCTCCGTATACCGCCATGCACCGCCCTAGCGTCATCATCGAAGACACGGTATTTCCTGCATCTATACCAGACACCATGTGGTCGCCACGTACAGTGACCAGAAACGTATAAACTGCTACTATGCAGACGAGTTGGCAGGAACCCACTTGTGGGTGTTTCCCTCCAGACCAGTGTGCCATGCATCACCTCATGGCTTGACCGCTGCAATGGACCTGGTTCTTGGATGGAAATAGATTTATTTGAAAATTCGTTTTATTGATCTCGCATTCCAAGTCAGCAAAATCTCCTTGGACGACGGTCTCCAGTGCTGTAATTATAATTAAAGGCCTTTAAAGTGGATCCTTGGGAACCGGAATTTTGCTCAAATGAAAACGACTGTGGTACGTCATTTTTAATTAATGTGTATAAGAATAGTTTGTGCTCCTCTGTGATTTTGCTCTTGCCGCGTGCATTGTTTGGTCTCTTGGTCACCTGGCCTCTGTTGTTTCAAACGTGGCTTAAGCCAAGCTTGGCACCGCTTGCAGGCAGACGAGCTTTCAACGGGACACAATATCCATGGTGTGTAGATCCATGCATCCAAGTGCTTTTCTGAATAACCCATGGTTTACAGATACATTCAAGGGCACTCTTTAGGCACGAGGCAGGGAGGAACTCTTCGTATCGTTGGTTTTGGCCTGGCGCACATCGAACTCGGAACTCGGTATACAGAGCGAGACAGCCAGCGCGGGGCGGCAAGATTCGGTCGTCATCCACATCAAGAGGTTAAATCATATAGTAAGATTCTTATGGATGCCATTGACGAGGAATCTAAGGCGGATTGCCCTTTCGATGCCAGAGACAAGACCTTGCAAAGTCCACCATCAGGGGTTTGGCACGACAGCAGAGAATTTCGACGGTCCCCACTCGTAGCCCTGGTTTGCATCGTTTTATCTTGGGCTCCATCAGCTGAAGCGCTTCAAATTGAGTCATTATTTCCGACTGTGGAGCAAACTATAGAGAATGCTGGCCCATTTGGCCCAATAATCTTCGTCTCCCTGTATGCTTTGAGTGCTGTGTTCCTTGTACCAGCCTCATTTCTCACCATAGCTGCAGGGTTTCTTTTCGGGCCGATAACAGGCAGCGTTTTGGTATCAGTGGCAGCAACGGGAGGAGCGGCTCTGGCATTCATTACCGGAAGGTATATTGCGAGGCCATTGGTTGAGGGCAAGATTCAGGGGGATGAAAGATTCTCAGCCATTGACAGAGCCATAGCAAAGGAGGGTTCTGCAGTTGTGTTCCTGCTTCGTCTCTCCCCAGTATTTCCTTATGGATTGCTGAACTATGCGCTAAGCCTCACAAGCATCAGGTTCTTTGATTATCTGATAGCCTCTTGGGTGGGAATGCTTCCTGGCACTATTGCATACGTCGCCCTGGGATCTGCAGGCAAGGCAGCAGCAGATGGCAGCTCAACCTCTTTTTGGCAGATCCTGCTGTACATTGTTGGGGCCCTGTCCACTCTGGGGGTAACGATACTTATTAGCCGTGTAGCAAGCAAGGCGCTAAGGGATATGGATGAGTAGAATAGAATGCATGGCAGAGTTTTGAGTGTTTTCATTTATCCAGGACTCCATGTTCTGTGTAAATATCACATTGTACAACATGACAAACATAGAAATGCTTGGATTACTGATTAATATGACAATATTCATCATTATTGATAGAAAGTAATTCGAGGATAGCATATGTTTACATATCATTTGCACGTGGAGCAATACATGTCAATTTCTCAAAGATTAGAAATTTCCTTTTATTCAGAGGAAAAATTTCCAGGAAGAATCACAAATGGTCAACGGTCAGGGCACAATGGTCAACCGGTTTTGTTGGCGAGTTGCTCATATTGTCACTGGATATACCCTTTACTAATAATTATTAATAATAATTTGTAAATTTTGATGTATCAAAGAGGCTGGTAGGGCGGAAGTGAAAAAGCTCCTGGTGCCTGACGAACGCGAAACGATAATGTGAGTCAAACGGGTGGTCGCTTTTTTTCTTCTTCTTCTGTGTGTGCACTTGTGCCTGCTGATCCATTGCTTTTAATTGCATTCGCTAGAGAAAAGAATGATTGTATACTTTGTTGTTGCAGTCTAGAGTAAAGAGCACGAGCCATGCAGATTTTTGTCAAAACATTGACCGGCAAGACAATCACGTTGGAAGTCGAGTCCAGCGACACGATCGACAACGTCAAGAGCAAAATTCAGGACAAGGAGGGCATTCCTCCCGATCAACAGAGACTGATATTTGCTGGCAAGCAGCTGGAAGATGGACGAACACTTGCCGATTACAACATCCAGAAAGAGTCAACACTGCACCTCGTGCTCAGACTGCGCGGTGGCGGACAGGTGAAAGTGACGGTCCGACCTCGAATCCAGAAAGATAAATGGTCTCTATACTGGAAGGAGAGTATGTCTACCAAGACAGAGGAGTTGCAGGAGGTGACTCTGAAGATCGATCCAACGAACATGACAGTGGAGGCACTGCTGGCCAAGGTCTCAGAGATGCATAATTGGGAACCAGTGGAGTCCCTGTTGAGACTTGAAGGATTTGAAGACCCCTGGGAGCGTGCGATTTATAAGGGTAGAGAGTTGAATGGGAGTGCAACCCTGCAGGAGTGCGGTCTCTCCAGCCATGATGACCCAGCAATTGTCACTGTTCGGAGGAAGCTGGTTGCTGACGGTTGGAAGATTGCAGCGGAAGGAGAAGAAGATGACTCGGAATCCGATGAAGAGCAAGACTTTTGAGGATGAGAGGGTGTACTTCTTCTGATCTATCCTTATTCTGTAGCCATAATACAATGAGCAGAACCTTCTTAAAAGTAATTTCTTTCCCTGTGTAATAGACCTACAATCAACAGTCACAGCAGGTTTGCCCATGACGAATTCCGTATATTGGACCAGCCATTGGTCTGTTGCATTCTATTTTCAACTTTCGAATCGTGATACAATGCCTTCATTTCGAATATCGCGGGTAATCATTCATCATTTGAGGTCCAAATGCCTGCATCACACGAATGACTGGATCCGGTCCGGGTGCATGCCATCTGCCAACTTGGCATATGTCTTCGAATGTACTCAAACCAACGCAATCATCCCCTTCTATTCCGTTGCCATTTGAAATCATCATAAAAATGTATGAAGATTATTTACGTATCTGAGGAATAATAATGCATGCTATATGCTTGAATGGGTTGTTGGTGACAACTTGTCGCAGAAATTTCGCTTTAAAGCGGGAACAGGAGGGGAGTCTTTGCCGACCAAAGCGCTGAAAACACCATGCTTGCGCAAACTTTTCAAATAAATCAGTACATAATTGTTAAACAATAGCAAATTTCTAAGCAAGTTGAGCATTACACGCATCGGAGCACGAGGCCATGGGTGACGGTTTCCCAAGTGATGCCCTCGTGGCAATTCGACTCTTGCGTCGACAAGAGGTGTGTTTTATTTTGTATTGGGATGTAGAACTTCTGTAATTCATGCCATGTCTTTGGAAACTTTAGAGATGATGAATGGGCCTAGTATTTAATGATCGGTGGGTGTTCTTTCAGCAGAATTGCCCTTTCGTGCTGAAAACTCAAGTGTACAGCCTGCTCAGAAACAAGACAGATGCAGATATGGATATCGACAAGTTGAGGTGCGCTTGAGGAACATATTCTTTTGCATGTGGATTTGTGAAATAAGCAAGAGTGTATGAATCAGTTTGTGATGAACTCAACTCATTTCACATTATAATGTGACAATTAAGTAATTGCTAATTATAACACTTTTAAGTGCATCAACATCTTGCAATTGCATTGTATGCGCAATGTACATATGTACATTTGAATTCAGTACATTCGAATGTACTGAATTCAGTAGATTTGATCCAAGCATGGAATTATCAAATCTAGTTCTGATCTTGTGTACTGGGGTATGCACGTGCAGAAGAGAGAACAAAATTCGTGTCTTTAATTTTCAATCAGATGTTCCGAGGGATATTGGATTGATGGAGACAAGGGAATATAATTGTCTCATTGATCGATGCCGTGCAGAGGCAAAGGACACAAGCATGGCTCGCTATGCGCATGTTTTTGATTGGCTTAAGGATGATGTCCTTATTCAATGCACTTCTCCGATTATATCGCGAGATTCTCTGGGAAGATTCCTGTCCAGGCCTCTTGGGTGCGTATTATTGATCATGGTGGGAATATGCTTGTCAAAGACATGCTAGCAATGGCAGCATAATCATCTCGGCAGTGTGTCGTGGTCAGCTCAGAAGAAATGATGAGGCCACGAGTATCTCCTCTGTCGTGACAATCAAGTTGCCAAGAGCAAATTGTTGGCACATGCATGCTTTTCGTGTGATTAGATGAAGCTCTATTACATGTCAGAAATGTGCCTTATATGTAAATGTTTGTCTTGGTATTTTCTTCGGATGAATCAATTGTCATGCCCAGTAAAGCTGCAAATCGTAAACTTATTATATATATCTCAATCTGCAGAAGGACTTCAAAGAGGGAATTACAAGAGGGTCACTTTGACACCTTGCTTCATTTCTCTGTCATCAGAAGGGGGGGTATGGGCAGCACCAGGAGTTCAATAGAGGAGTTTTGCTTTGCTCTGCCGTACTGCGGCGAGTTTGTAAGAAGCATAGATACAGGACGCTGTGAATTAATCAATATTATAAGGAGAAGTAGGCATGGGGAAATGCTTGGATCCAAGCTGGACAATGTTAAGCTTCGAAAGTCGTCAATGAGTGTGCAATGGCATGTGAAAGATTTGCTCGGATCTGGGGACCTAGAAAGGCTTGAAACAACAGTAGGAACTCTATTTCGGTTGGTGTGAGCTTCAGCGTGTTTTTTTTTAGTGATGATGATTGGATTCTTCTGTACGAAGGAAAAGGACTCTCTAGGAATTCACAGTCTGCCACTGCAGAATAATATAATTGAAGGGCAATATGCTAACTCACGGTGAAGAGCAATAAATCAGTACAAGGTAAAAAAAGCAATCAATATTTACATATTTTAATTTATAGACCAAAGGTTGCATGCATTCATGGAAACCTTACAAGGAATTCTTTCCATCCCAACAACAAACGGAATTTATATAAGGATGCATCATACCTGCCACGATTCTGCCATTGTTTAACTCAAATCCTGTGAAAAAGGATATTAAACTTAAAAAAAAAACTTTCTACGAATATCTATTGCCTGGAGCGATCAGGTTCTTATCCCAATAGCACATTTGCATCTGTTCTCAACATCTTTTCTTTCCTCAAGTCATTTGTTTCCAAAGATTGGGAAGCGTTTCGTTCCACAACCTCCATCAGTTCCTGTGTAGCATTCATGAGCAATGCCAGACGGCATTTTATAGAATAAAGGCATACCACAAACATACACAAGTTGCAGATGGCATTGATCTGACTAGACTTCTAATTCACTGAATCAAAAACTGGTGCCAATCGCCATTGCAATTTCGCCAAGCACTTTGCTTCCAGATCAACCGCCTGCATACATTCTTCACTTGTTGACAGCCAAAACAGCCCTACGCACATATATTTGGATGAAACTGAAAGAATCATAAGATCACGCACCACATTTTTTGGAATACGCAAACCAAGAATAGCATGGAGCAAAGCACTGAGCAACCCTTTGTATCCAATAGTATCAGAAAACTTTGCAGCGATGTAAACACAAGCCGCATAAGTGGCCAGCATTCCTGACGACCTTGGTCCATTGAATACCGCTCTCATTTCCGTTCGTCTTTCTCCCGTCGAAGCATTGAATGTGTCTGGAAACCAACCGCTCTTCTTTGCCAGATGCATCATCGCCGGCTTAAAATGCAAGAGGCGCTGAAAATACGAAGCACCCAGGACAACAGATTGTGGTCTAATACCACACAAATCCATGATTGGAAGGAAAGGACAGCTTTCATGCACAGGAATAAGTTTGGATAAATCAGGCAAATTCAATCCTGAAATCGAAATATTGGCAATTTCCAGTTCTGCACAGATTGAGGAGTGGGATCGCGGAGATTCATCTATCCATTTTTGTAAAGTCTTTATTGTCCTGACGGCAAAGATGGCATTTCCATGCTGTGTATCCAATCCAGCAGATACAATGCATTTGGGGCTCTCTGCGTCATCCTCAGACTTGGGCGAAAGAGGTTCAGAAACGCCGGACATTCCATCTGGAAAGGCATGTTGGTACTCTCTGCTTGATGAATCTACTGGATTACAGGCGCTTGATCCATTCACTTCATTGAACCCCTCCCCTTTGTCGCTCTCCGTAGAAATTTTAGTAGAACCAAACGCGGGAGGCTCATCACAGTTTGTCATCGTTCCAGTCTGATCTGGAGACGTAAATGGTAAAACTCCTTTCCCAAAGATCCCGCTAGGACGCGTGCCACTTTTCCAACCTCTGAAAATGACACTAGCTAAACCCCCAAGCCTCTGCTGGGTCTCAAATCTGGCAGAAAATTTACGTTTAGCCAAATGCCGATGAACAGTATGACTGTCATGGGAACTCTCCATTTCCTTAGTGCTGTTGGCCTTTTTCACTATCGGTATACAAGATGCATGAATACGCCCATCCATTTGAGAAACAAAATCCTTTTTTCAGCCTTCAGAAGGCCCACTCGGAAAACTCGAGTGGGAGACCACACCAATCAGACCGGGCTCTTGCTCAAATGATATCGGGTATCGGGTACAATTTGATGGCAAGATAGTCTCACTCCATCGACCAAAATGCTGGAATATATCAAAATGAAGAGAAAATAGATCTAGACCAGATCTACTACCTTCTCCAAGAGAGTATTACAGCAGCAGCAGCGATTGCAATTTCTGCTCCAAGTTGAGACTGGCTGGACTTTCAAAACCACCCTGGATTATTTACCATGGAAAAGTCGTCAGCACTAGATTTCATCATATATCTTTCTCTGCTGCTCTTAAAGTATCTAACTGATCGGACAAAAATACTCCAATTGCAATATCCACACCATGTCCTCCAGGGCAAGATGATGTACATCCCCCGGATATCCGGGTACTTGCTGTGGCGGTGCAAATTTGCAACGTTTAAACGTTACCCGTGTCATCCAAACAGCAGCCACATTTTGAATTCCAACCCGACCAAAGATCCTGACGTACCTATCTCGGACCAGTCACAGAGACAATATATCGGTTATATTGGCTCAAACTAGTCCTAATTCTAATCGGACGACAACGCAAAGGCGAAACCCTGGTACTTACCGACACCCCGATCCGCAGCCAACGTGTACGATAGGCGGGAACACTATAATCCTGTTTGGAACAATTCCCTATCTACCTTCTTGTGGTTATATTACTATGAATATGATATATATAGTCAATTTTCCTGATTTGAAATGCGAGTCCCAATTAGTGGGTCTGCCTAAAGACGACGACGACGACGATATCGCACGGGCATGCATCTTCATCACTAGTGGGCAGTACTGCAGGGCCAGCTCTGGTACTAGAAGAGCATGCACCTGTTAATTTGTATTCGTGGTGTCTAAACGCTACAAGGCTGCTTGCGAAGAACATCTTTTATAGCAAAATACGGTAAGCTAGTAGCTTCAGAACGAAAAGGTGAGTTGTTCTTTCGTGTGTCTGGAAATCTGAGAGACGAAAATCAAATATGCGAAGCATTCATTGACACTTCACTTCTCTTTCGAAAGAAGAAAATCAAAACAACTACGTTTCTAAAAGTTTGTGACATGTCATGGTTTTCTTCAAGCGACTGCATTCTTTTGCAGCTTGGCGAATGTAGAGGCCCATATCTTTGCTTCATTTTTTGAGGAACGAGACTCAGCAAGTTTAAGCTGCTTAGCCAACAGCACAAAGTCCTTGTTCTTTGGTTCACTTCCCAGAGCAGTCTTGATATCTTGTGAAGCTTCCACCCAATCTCCATTTCGAATGTATGTCTGTGCTCTGCGATACAAGGCCTTCATGTTGTATGGGTCATTCTCCAGAACCTTGGATGCCAATGTCTGAGCCATGCCAATGTTGTCATTCTTTAAATGAGCTGCTGACATGTTGAGATCGATAGATCGTAACATGGATTTGGCTTTTAATTTACTTTCAGAATCAAAACTGTCATGAAACTCGACGAACGACTTTGCTCGCTCCCAGAATGTCAAAGCACGTGCCAATCTTCCGGCCTTAAAAGCTTGGTTTCCTTTTTCCTTCAAGGAATGAGCGGCTTCGAGCTTCTCAACAGTCTCCATGTCCCATGATTCCTTCGCATTGTTAAAGGCACGCAGAATCACGTCGTACGTCAAAGTAGACTCGCCAGGAACTATCGCCTGGGACTGTCTGGTTGTCTGAGAGCCAAAACCATATTCTGGCTTGATGGTCACTAAAGCATGCTCTCCAAGCTTCATTTTCATAATAGCCGATTCTAATCCTTCACACGGAGATTGATCTTCCTCGGTGACAAATATCAGTGGATTATCTTCTCCTCTATGATCAAATATTGTTCCATCAGAAAGCATGCCAGTGTAAGACACTGTGACCACAGCGCCAGCATTGGGATGCTTCCAATCTTCGGGGCTGTTGAGCGTTTTCTTTATTACGGATTTATCTTTTGTCACCCATTCAACTTTATGCCATCCCAAAAGCTTGAGTCTCAGCTCGATGGGCGAGTTTGGCTGCAGTCCGTGCTTTTCACTATCTCCAAATGCGTCTGCAATTCATTAATTTCAATCTCAAAATCAGTGTGGCATATTCTTTCATTAATTGATTAATTGATTTGATGCTTCAGTGGTCAACTGAAACTTTTGGTTATAAGTGCAATTGAATAGGTGACGATTCTGCTGGGCATGACATGGCATTGGACTTACAATCTGGGGAAAGCTCCACTCTTGCTTCTTCTCCCTTCTTCATTGTCTTGACGACTTCGCCAAGGCCATCGCATAGGTGACCATCTTCAATCGAAAACACAGTTTTTGAATCGATCAAAAATGGTTCAGTGGCTCCTAAAGCCCGGGCTTCGAGGGACAAGACCACTTCATCCTGGGCGTTGGGTGTTGCCCAACCATCCCCCTCGTGCTCCACATACTTCATGATCCCCCCATCTCCCAGCACATCGGCTTGACTTTTCCAGCCAAGCATCTCAACTTCGAACACTAATGTCGAATTCGGAGGAATGGAATCTCCAGCCCCTGATGGCCCATAGCCGTACTCTGGGGCGATGGTCAATTTGGCAATCTCTCCTTTTGACATCGTAGCAACCCCTAGATCCCATCCTTTGATGACCTTTCCCTTCCCCAATTCAAACTTAAAAGGCTGATTTCTCTTTCTGGAAGAATCAAACTCCCGACCATCTACTTCCAATGACCCTACATAGTGAACTTCTACTGTGTCTCCTAATTGGGGTAGTCTCTCGGACTGAAGACCGTGTCTGAGCACCTCCTTCACCACTCCTCCATCGTCCTGCAGTATGCATGCGAGACATTGAGAATCATCTGCTCTGAGAAAATGTACCCATAAGGGTCAAACACGATGTCAAGGAGATACTGATGCATATAATTGAATCTAACATCGCGCACCGTTACATCGACAGCGTTTTCTTGCCCTTGACTCGAGTCAATTCGCTCGCTTTGTTCAGCCTCTTCTGGCGCCATCTGTTCTGGTTTCGGTTCGGGTATGTTAAATGAATAAGATCAAAAATTGAGAGGAATTCTTTTCCAATTGGCAATACTGTTCACCTAGGTACGCGAAGTATCCCTCGGAATGGTTACAGACAGGCCAGATCGATCTCATATCAGAAGGAGAATCTAGAACTCTCCGGGTAGTATGGGAACTCGGTAGCCATTCCACTCGAGCAATATCTAAATCACAGCAAATTACTTTGACCGAGTGAAACAATATTCGTATTGCAACAATCGCAATGCCGCCTTTGGTACATCTAGATGTGATAGATCCGAGGTCTGTGAGATGCATCCTTCTAGAAGATTCGAATCTAGCAGATGTTGATCAACTGAATTCAGATTGTGTATGGTCCCTCATTTGAGATGATCCATGGAAGTGGTTTCGAAACCTGGAAGATCTTTAGACAGTAGAAATCGAAGCTCCGTGTATTTGAGAGTCATCAATGTCCCGAACTAGGATTTCAACAATCGATTCTGCAAGATGATCCCGACATGGTATCTGCCACCATTGGGCAGCCATGGCCATGCTCTACTAGATCTTGTTAATATGCGTGCATAATCATATGCACACGTGATCTTGGGTCTCCTATACATTTATATCGACTAATCAATTGGCATCTAGTGGGCTTGTGACCAGTCATGCTACTTCAAGGCTTGGTCAAGGTTGATGGCCATGTTGTGGCACTAACCAGTACCATGTACCGGTGACAACAATTTAAATCTTTGATGCGTCTCTTACAATTATCAATTATACAACCAATGCGACCTGCCAAAAAGCAAAGAATGTCACTATAAAAAGATATTCCGCCGAATATCAATCGTCGATTCACAGTGGTCAAAAGGGACATTCCGCAATGTCAAGTCATTCAGAAGTTCCTGACATGGCATTTTCATCATAAATAGGAAGACCGTTTTCTATGCTTTTCATGCTTTCAAGGCCACTCTGCTCAGTTTTGACCTGCATCTTCGGTCCAATGCATGGCTTTTCCTCTGGTAAAAGACCGTGCTTTTCCAGGAATGCTTTCAAATCCTTATTGCTAGATGTCAATGGGTCCTTCTCAATCAATGTGGCAAATTGTTCCCGCAATTGTCCCATGGTCATGCCTGGAACTTGTGCCGGGGCATCATCTGGAATTGATGCACCATTTTCCTGTCCAAATGGCTGATTGGCAGCATACATTGGTCCAAGTGATCCTAGACCACCAGCAAGAGAACCAACATTGAATTTTGCCTGACCATTATTGTACATGCCTGTGGCCAAGAGTGACTCCACTCCTGCCAGCGTGGATGGCAGATCCATATCATACTCTAGAGATTTGTTCATCGCCATCCAAGATTCCAAAGATGCATCTGCTTTGCGCTTGCCTTTGCTTCCACCATCTGATTCAGTGCTTGCAGGTGCTCTGCCGCGATCACTCACACCAGATACCATGTTCATCAATTGCTGGAAAGATGGATCCTCAAAGGGCGAACCTGATGCTGAAGGATTACCCGATATCTTCATTGGAGATACAGGCCAGTAACCTGGAATTGCCCCTTGGCTGAGCGATGGCGCAACCGAGATGTTTGCAGCGCCACTGTTAGGTGCCTGGCTGGATAGACCTTTGGGAGCAGAAAAAGGCCTATTACCACTCTCAGGCTGTGGTCCTGCTGGCCAAATTGGCGTCATTATACTTCCGGGAGATGTCGACGTAATGTGCGAGCCAGTTCCCTGTTCCTTGATGCTTGGGTATGGTTGGCGCCTTGTGAACGAGAAGGAGGACATTGGTGGGTCTGGTTGCCCACCGCTCCCTGTACTGGGCAAGTGAGAAACGTTTAAAGGTAGAAAAGTCCACCCAGGATGCCCGTCATGCCACCATGATGACGCCGCACGTGGCACAATTCTTCTGACAGCATCCGGCCATGATGCCATTTCAGGCGAGAGCCAAATAATATCAACAAGCTCTTGATCAGGCTTGGCACTTTTCTGCCTGCGCCTCAATAGTCCCACAGGCCGATTGATATCCACAACATTGAATGATCCACATTTGTATACCAGTCCAACGTCCATTCTTCCATCAGGATGATACACTCGTAACTGAACATCAGTTTGAACTGCTTTTCTTGCATGATCTCGTGCAATATCCCACATTTTTGTCAATCGCAATATATGCTTCAATGTCTCTCTAAGGGGCTTATTCTTCTCAGCCATATCAACAAGTTCTAAAAACTGACCAACTTTGGTCACTTTATTCATAGGTAGCTGCAGGTTAGGCACGTTACTGGCTGCAGCAGCAGCAGCAATATCCTCCAACTTCTTCTGTGTCTGCACTCCGAGCCCTTCAAGCTTGCTCACACTGTCGTCTACATGAGGTATCTCAACCTTTGCAGCCCCTCGAACGCGTGCTGTTGCTACTACAAAAGGTTCAGATAGTACAGGGGCGATTCCAGGTAGCGGTATCCCGCCCCTTTGCACCACCCTAGCCAGCAGTCGGAACGGAGGAGCCCGTCCTGTGAGCAAGGCCTCGGAAGAATCTGTCACTTTGAGATCAGGAAGCATTGCTTGACCCGATATCATTGGAACAATCACTCTCTTATCATCCGTATATGCACCGCTTCGTCCGTGCACCAATAGGGCCTGCCCAGCTTTGTTCGTGAGCAGTTGGCAGCCCTCCAAAGCCTCTTCCTTCTCGCCTTCAACCTCCAGTTTTTTGCCATCGACCAGGGATAGCTGCAAGTATGTATCTTCCAAACCATACTGTACCAAGGCACCAGTCGCAGCATCTACCACTACTACATACACCTGGGCACCACACTCTGCCTCAAGAACATCACTTGGTGCCAGATATTTTTTCTTAAAACTCCCTGCACAGCGACGCCTCTGACACAGAGCACACTGCTGACACTTGAGGTTTGAGCAACCCAGATGCCTGCAAAGTTTCATTTGCAAACAATGCTGATCAATCCAAGCTTCAAATACTATAAAGTGTCAATTGTAAGAGCATGGGTATGACCATGCAGCAGGGAAAAGCAGAGAAAAACGTTCGGGTTCCGTTCTTCTCTGGCTTGGCAAACAAACAAACAAATGACATGCGAGGCCCCAGAGATCAGGAAGTTTCCAACATATTAATCACCATCTGATATCAACGTACTGGCAATCGTGCCGAAATTGAAGACATTTCAGGCTTTGCACCGGCGGCAATCCAACTGAGGACATGTCGAGACCAAAATCACCAGCCTCGTACTTTTCTACGAAATCTGCAGGTTCCTCGAGAGCAGAAGATACAGAGTCTTCGCACCTCAATGAATAATATTCCTCAATATACTCACTCCAACATTTGAACAAGCTCTTCAAAGTCCTGTCGGGAAGTTGAGAGATTTGATTAGCAACAAACGATGCGACACGGGCAAACGCGTTATCTCCCCTGCAACGGTCCCGAAAGATGAGCAGCTTCAATTCAGATTTTTAGGTGTTTTTGAAAAGTTTTTGCACAAGATACGTGTTTCTATGTCTACCTACTAGTATAGTAATTGCGTTTGTTTACACAGACTCGCGCAATGCTTCTCAGGATATCGTCCCTTCTAAGGGGGGATTCCAATGGGATTCCTTTCTAGGTAGCAGATACAAGAAAGTTCGAAGCTCCAGATCTAGACCCTTGCAGGGAATCTACTAGCGGCCTTCTTACGACAGTGTACGCATGAGAAAAAATGCTATGCTGTGAAGCACAGAAGACATGTGTTCCTCTGGCTTGAGATCAAAAGATGCAATCGCATGGTAGGCATATATACGTTGCCCAGTCCTTGCAAGGCAGAAAGATGGGGTGCCAGTTGCTCAGGATTCGTCTTGAAGAGTCTCGCCAGACCAAACTGGAGTCCACTTACAAGTCAAAGCGTCTCAATCTCTTCAGCAGACTCTTTGAAGTAGCGTCACTGTATCTAGAATGAACGAATATCTCAATGTTTCTAGAGAGCAGAGATCTCTGATCTGGTCAGACCCCAATATTGGCCATTAATGGCCACATGCCGGCATGTGAAAGGCTGGACCTCGGCGACTGCAGATTCTGTTTCGAATGTGGAAAGACTGGCCATTAAAAACATGATTAATTATGATATCAGAATTTTAAGATCTATTAGAAGAGAAGGAGGCAAGGTGTTTTGGTAACGGTGCTACTTTGTAATTCTGCGTGCATGCTACGTAGCATACGTATACGAGAAAGTCTCGCCCAGTTGGTAGAATTTTCAATCTGAAGGGCATAAATGTTACATAACAATATAGAGACATTATTCGAAGATGAGGAGGCTTATGATGTACGTGTTTGACCATTATGCTTTCGTTCCTGGTGAGAACATTTTGAGGGTTTGCATGCCGTATCTCTCGCGTGGGGGATCATATCTCTTCGAGTGATTCCTAAATGATTAGAAATTTGATGAATCAATATAGTCGAAATCTTTTGTAGAAAGAATTGGAAGCTGCTGTCCTCAGTAGTCCCAAGGTAAAAGTGCGGATTCTGCAAGGGGACTCCACTGCTGATAACGGAACATACGCCTCAGAAAATATGCTTGAATTGGCGTCAGATATAGGATGGGATGCAAAAAGGAGATGGATAGAAGGTTTGGCGATTGAAAGCACCGAGCGTGGAGTGGAGGTTCAAGATGTAGAGGATGACATTGAGAGGGAGATGGCCTTTTATAACCAGGCAAGGCTGGCTGCGTTTCAGGCTGTTAGCAGATTCGAGACCGAAAATTCAATATGGAGACGTCCTGTTGATTATATGGCGGAAATGGTGAAGAGCGATGGTCATATGGCGAAAGTGAAGGAACAGCTGCTTCATGAGCAAAAAGTTATTGAGGAGGCTGAGCAGCGTCGAAAAGAACGAGAAAGTAAGAAATATAGCAAACAAGTAGCAGCAGAGCGCAGAATGCACCGAGAGAAGGAAAAGAAGAAGGCCATTGAAGCTGTTTCTAGTTTGAGGGCCGGTAAAGCACAATCAAATCTGGATGACATTGGCAGGCCAATACCATCTCCTTTAAGACGAGGCCAAGCCTCGCTGTCAACGCATTCTAAGAACAAAAGGCGTGAAGAGAGAGATTTAAAATATGGTTTTGGTGGTCGCAAAAAAAGACAGAAGCAAAATGACGCCTATTCTGCTGCTGGAAGCTTCAAGTCCCAGAAAAGCAGTGGGCAGAAAAAGCAACGCCCCGGGAAATCGAAAAGGCAAAAGATGCGAGTAAAGGCTTAAAAAAGGTTCTTCCATGATTAAAAAACAATGTTGATAATAATATCACTCTTCCAGCTTGCAAACAATGACCGTGATGTCATCTGTACTACCTGCATCTACTGCAGCATCAATCAAGACAGAAGCAATTTCTTTGCATGCCTTTGAGGAGTTCTTCTTGCATATCTTCACAGCTTGCGCATTACTGACCCCACCACCGCCTCCCCGTTCTTCATTTGCAAACAACCCGTCCGATGCGATGATGATCCACTTGTCTTCTGGGGAGAGAGCCTGTCTTGCGACTGATGGCTCTGCAATCACTCCAAATCCAGATGAGTATCCATCACTCCCTGCTTGGATCCCTTCAAACTGCCCGGTTCCTTTCATGTACGCGTCTCCAAAAGCTCTTGATAGAGCCAAAAGACCTCCTACCCTCCATGTACCCCCCACGTAACGCACGAGTGGCATATTAGGGTTGGGATTCTGTGCCTCAATCCTGAGGCGCTCTTCTTCACTGTCTGGAACGTGGTCCACTGAAAGCTGCTGTGCAGAACCGTCTGTCTTCCCTATAACAACTCTCGCATCACCTGCATTTGCACTCAAGAGGTAATTCGTGCCATTATCATTGTATACCAGTGCCACTGCCCCGGTAGCCCCGCACTTGGAACCACCAACTCCACGCTCTCCCACCATCCCCAAGAACCCAGTTTTGGGTGCCAAAATCTTTCTATCTGCCGACAAAAATGCTTCTATGATTGAATTTTCGGGTGATATAGTGTCTTGAAAAG
This sequence comes from Picochlorum sp. 'soloecismus', assembly GCA_002818215.1. Taxonomy (NCBI): domain Eukaryota; kingdom Viridiplantae; phylum Chlorophyta; class Trebouxiophyceae; genus Picochlorum; species Picochlorum sp. 'soloecismus'. The sequence continues at coordinate 44,451 of PJAJ01000018.1, read as the reverse complement.
CCATCTCCACGTATCTTGGGAAATTCTTCTGCAACCACTCCGCACAGGCAAAGCCTCCGTGTCCGTCAAACACTGCCGACAAGGTTCCCAAGGATAGGCTCTGCAAAGATGATCAATCCACCGGTCCAAATCAGGAGATCTTTTCCTATAATCAATAACACGTTGCAATGTATTGTTGTTCTATAAAAGGCGAAAACGACCGTGATAATCTCACCTGCACAAGATAGCGATCCTCATTCTGCTTCCTGCTGCTGCCTTGCACAGAGAGACCATCACTTTCCGCAATCGCTGCAACAATTTTCGCTACATTGTTCCTACTAATCCGCGAGGAGAGGGGATTGGTAGATATTTTACGCTGCAAGGTCGCTGGCCTCGTGGGCAGCTTTTTGGAGGAGGACAAGGACATCAACTTCATAAGGCCAGGCTGTTGCAAGGAGTTCTAAGGCTTCAAATGATGCATGGTATCTTATCAGAATTCCAGTTGCAGCATATCTTCCATAAATTTCATGTGATGCTCATGGGGACAGGGGTTGATGTATGAGGCACGTCGAACGTGACGTTTAAGATCTCTTATAAGATCTTAATATTAAGAGATAAGCTTATAGGACGTAATTACGTCATGACGGTAGAGGACCTTCGAATGCGAAGGGAATTCCAGATGCAAGCTTGCAATAGTACTTGTACACTTGTAATTATAATTATAAGGACCCTTAATTAAGGGCCCTGTCGAACCTTGGAATTTCAAGGTGTACCTTACAAGGTCCCAGGAATTCGATTGTTGTAATGAAGTCTACGTCTGCCTTTCCAAGTAAGATATCATAGATATAGTATGTCGCAAGTATATTTACATAAAGACGGCATTCCTTTTTATCGTATGAATTGCATATAAAAGGCCACCAGTCCTGATACAGAACTGTTGCCAGTGCTTGAACATTCAGTGAACCTTGATGGTAAAAGGCATTCCTTACTTGCACATTGTATTCTTGGGGAGACATGTCCTTCATCGGCCTCACTAGCATGAATACGAGCACCTAGTAGGTAAATCTCGTTCTCATTGTGGCCCAAGAGAAGAAGAATGGATTCCATGGTGATGGTTTATATTCTGCCCACCAGTTGACAAGCACACATACTTCTAAGGAGTATCTCATGCTCACTAGTGAGCAGTACTGCAATCAGATAACTCATCTCAGCTCATGTTGATCGCCAGGTACGTATTGTCGTGCTAGGAGCTGTAAAACAAGCGTAGATACTGCTCCTTAAGAATAGTATCCCCATCCACATTGTTGTACTGCAATAAATATATGTTCCAAGTCATGTCTCTGACTTTTTGCAAGATGTGAAAATAAAAGGAACGCACAAGAACCACCAAATAAACTTGAAGGGATAACGGAATACTTGGCATCACGTCATCCCGTCTCTCTGGAGTATCATCCAGTTGGCCTGTGACCTCGGAGTCGTAGCACTCTTTCAAAACTACCTGAATCGCTTTGGACCTAGCCATACATAGGAAAAAGGCATGAAAAATATCATTTTCTGATACATGCCCTGCACTCAATCATCAAAGGGATCAATGAAAGTTAGACAATGTGATATTCAGGTGATAGATGAATATAAAAGCATACATCTCACCTTGAAATCCTCGATAGGATCGTAATTTTAGCCTAGCTAACCTAGAAATACTTGAGCGTATCTTATTGAACACCTCCTTAGCACTGCTGCGAAAATCATTGAAAGATTGATTTGGATCCTCAAGATTATCCCGATATGTGGAATCCTGAGACCTCATTTCTTCGTATATGCGAGCGAGTGCTTCGCCCGATGGGTAAAGGCCACAGTCATCTGAGCAGGCATGTTTCCTACACATGGACAGCAACTCAAGTTGCTTGAGCTCCAAGGCATGCTCTACAGGCAATGCTTGCTCCTCAGACCTTACCGCTGTATCCGGGACATTGCAAGGATGATTGATTGTATCAACTCCTTCACCGCTTTCTTCATGTAAAAGCCACACAGCATCGTCTTGATGAAGTGACATTGCTTCGCTTCCTCCAGCACGTGCTGCAAAGACGTTCCCTTCAGGAGTCCTCACAGCGTTTCCTGCTAGATTAGAATAATGCATGGATGAAATCCTTTCATTGTACCCTATCTGGGATGGACCCTGAGGCGTTAGCGCTTCAAATGGAAGCATTTGCGACAGGCCATTGTGTCTCCCAGCCAAATTACTTGCCGTTGGGTGTATTCTGTTGGGTGCCGATGCGACAGCGTTCCTTCGCACGCCAGCTGGTGACGGGAGAACCGGTGATCTTGAGACTTTTAAATTCTTACGTTGCACTGCCGGGGAAGACTTGACATGTACTCCTGCTCTTTGGTTTGATGGTCTTTGAAGTTTCCTCTTTATTTGACCAGGAGTGTTGGCTGACTCAGTCGTCCTTGGTCTTGAGATCACTTCCGGCCTAGGAAGTTGTCTGGGGTATAGTCCCCCATTATCGACTCCAATCGAAGTTTCTTCGCGTAATCTTTCTCCTCGAGATACAGGACCAGTTGCCGCAACTCCTTGATTTTGCGGTGCAGACAGAGGCTGGTGACTATGAGAAGGGACAAAACGCTGCTGCTGCAGCCATCGTGGCTCTGTATCCATGACAGGATATTGCATGGGAGAGCCAAAAGGATGTGAATTGTTCTGGTTTAGCCCATTCGAATTTCTCAGTTCGAATTCTTGAAGACCATGGTAATCTGAGAACTCGGGTCCTGGGTGGTGTCGTTGAGTGCTGCCTCTCACTTGCTGATACCTACCGAGTTCAGGACGTGTTTCCGCCAGAGAAAAGTTCCGATCTCGTCTCTGCCGATAGGCGGAACTCGCCATCACATTGGAAATACCAGCCTGCCCAGTTATCCCCGTCATCTCAGGCTGCTGTGCATGCTCCCTATGCGAAGGGTTCACTTGAGCATCGGCGGTGGGGCGAAGATCTTCGTCTAGACAAAGCACACGGTTAAGCGTCCTTAAATCTTTGAGGGTAGTTGCACCCCTATTTCTCCTATTTTCATTCCACTTCATGCTTAATTTGCTGCGTTCACCAGCAAAAACCGAAAGTGGTGCAAAAACCGGAAATTTCTGTCATTCGCCTTGTCAAAGTTTGAATTTACCCGTTCTACGGCGACACGGGGCCCGTGCAACTTGCTTACGAGCGGGGAGGATATCACAAGAGTCCCCATCAATATCATTCAATTATAATCAGACTCAAAACGTACCTTGCGCCGTTAATGGACTGACTAGAGTACAGTTGCGCTTCTGATCGCTCCGGGTAGTAGTCCTCTTTGTTCCTTCGAGTTTGTGCTACAGTATATTTAGCACAGCATATGTTTCGAATTATCGTTTTATGGCCCTCGTTATGTTTTGAATTCCATTTCAGAAATGCAGTCACTCTGCTGAGAACAAGGAATTTGAATTTGAATGCATCACAGTCAACGTACCACCGGTAGTACCCGGTACGGTGACCGTCGACGTCGACGGTGATCACGGTACACCATGCATGGTGTTTGCAACGGGACGGCCCTCCGGATGAGGTTCAGCTTAGCCAATCCCAGAAAACACCGCGTGAATGCAGTGTTAGACATTATTCACAAGCTTTGAAAGATTTATCACAAATCATCCATGGGTATCGAAGTAAAGTATAAAATTTAAGGAGGTATGGAAGAGGCCTTGTTGAAGCCATTGAAGGAAATCCGTCAATCTCTACCATCGGGTAATATCTACTGAATCTTAAATACGGCCACTTCTCTGTATGAGTTTAAGACAACTATCGAACTTCCCCGCGACACAGCGCTTTATGATGTCACTCAATTGTGGGGACAGGCAGTACAAAGATGCAATCGGCAATACATGTATTAGACGCGTAGAAGTGGATTGCACAAACTCCATTTCATTGGTCCTTGCAGTAGGAGGCCACTCCACTCGTGGAGTAGTGCTACGGATCAAAATAGGGAATCGCCAACTAACTCCTCTTCGCTCGTAGCACTGCTTCCATGGTAGAGAAAAAGTAGACAGAGTTATCCCCATCAATGCCTAATATTTGGCCTTATGATAAGGCCCTTAAGGGATAAGCTTATCCACATTTGGCAAAGAGGATGTCGACACAGCACTGCCCCAAAAGAAGCAAGACATCGGAAGTACTGGTTGTTCATAGTTGTCTCGAAAATTGCAGTTTCTAACACATCAGGAGAACACGTCAGAAAGAGTTTCACTAAGGAAGATGCTTGCAGCCGGGTCCAGCGTCTCCATCCGCAGCTCTGCTGCGCGATCGGCCAGCGTGAAAAGGAGTAGCGGCTTGAATGGCCAACAGGCCACAGGATTCCATGGATTCGTATCTCAGTCAAAGATGAATGTCATCAACAAGCCATCAATGTCATCCAGCCTGAAATCCTCCGTGACTGCTCGCGTGGCACAGGTCAAGGTACGGGGCCATCTTATCTTGTTGCTTGCCTGGCAAAGTGATTATTTTCTGCTGCATTGATCGTGGGCATTTAATAAATAGAAAGGAAAGGATATGGTAGTGGGAATTTCTGTATGAGTCCTCTTTGGTTGGTTGTAAGAGAGGCGTTTGCTTCCCCGCAACGCACTGCTCGTGTGTCCTCAGTGCTGTCGCCCTTTTGGGGGTGGCAATTGAGAACAGACCGCACGTGTTGGGTACATCTCTCCTCGAGGAGGTATAGATTGGCCACTACTAGTAGCTGAGTGGAGTCGGATACCAAGGTTGTTGTTGTCAAAAGAGGAATGACTGGATCAAACATTGCCTGGTTCCTCTGTGGTGGTGCTAAACTCCTTCGAGCAGCCAGCGGGAGTGGCTGACCACAAGTCGAACAAACGGTTGATGTAGAGACCAATGGAAATCGTATGATCATCCCTTGGATTTATATTTACTCGCATACATCAGTAATTTCTGTGTTTTGGTGATTTCAGGTGACAACTGGTCCTCGCATGGTTGCAATGATGGCCAAAAAGTCTGTGGGAGATTTAAGCAAGGCAGATCTGGAGGGCAAGGTGGTATTTGTTCGCGCAGATCTCAACGTGCCACTGGATGGGGACAAGATAACGGATGACACCCGTATCAGGGCGGCGGTGCCTACTCTCAAGTACCTAGCTGACAATGGGGCCAAGGTGGTCCTGGCATCACACTTGGGTCGCCCCAAGAACGGCCCAGAAGACAAGTTTCGCCTAACGCCAGTGGTACCTCGCTTGTCCGAACTGCTGGGAAAGCAAGTGATGAAGGCAAACGACTGCATTGGTGCAGAGGTTGAGGAGAAAGTCAAGGGAATGGCAAATGGGGATGTGCTCTTGCTTGAGAATGTGAGATTCTACAAGGAGGAAGAAAAGAACGAGGCCGAATTTGCCAAGAAATTGGCATCAGTGGCCGACATCTATGTTAACGATGCATTTGGAACAGCACATCGGGCGCATGCCTCCACAGAGGGGGTGACCAAGTTCTTGTCACCTGCTGTTGCCGGCTTTCTGTTGGAGAAGGAGCTGACCTACTTGGATGGGGCCGTAGCCAGCCCAAAGCGCCCTTTCGCTGCCATTGTTGGCGGTTCCAAGGTATCTTCAAAGATTGGAGTGATTGAGTCTCTGTTGGAAAAGTGTGACAAGATTATCATTGGTGGTGGAATGATTTTCACTTTTTACAAGGCCAGGGGACTCCCTGTTGGTGCCTCTTTGGTGGAGGAGGACAAGTTGGGTCTGGCCAAGGAATTGGAGGAGAAGGCCAAGGCCAAGGGTGTGGAATTCATTCTTCCAGTTGATGTCGTGGTCGCAGATAAGTTTGCACCAGATGCCAATTCCAAGATTGTGAGCGTGGAAGATATCCCAGATGGATGGATGGGACTGGATATTGGTCCCAAGTCTATTGACCTGTTGAACGAAGCTCTCGGCGATTGTCAGACTGTTATTTGGAACGGACCCATGGGGGTTTTTGAGTTTGATGCATTCGCCAAGGGTACCTTTGCTATTGCAGATACGCTAGCAAAGAAGACTGATGCCATCACCATTATCGGAGGAGGAGACTCAGTGGCTGCCGTGGAAAAAGCTGGAGTGGCAGACAAGATGAGTCATATTTCCACTGGAGGAGGTGCCTCTTTGGAGCTTTTGGAAGGAAAAGTTCTTCCAGGGGTTGCTGCCTTGAACGAGGCATAAAATGCTGGTTGTCGTTATGGTGTGAGAAGGAGTTTTGTGTGTTGCTTGCTGTGACTTTGACTAGCCAATGTTTTGCTCTCGTGTCCATGTAATGCGCAGCATATTTTTTTAAATAACATATTCCTTTGGGTTTAACCACTTAATTATTATTAGGAAAATAACAACGACATGCAGCTTAGAAGAAGCCTAGTCTAACCAGTCTGCAGGAGATGGCTGTGTTGTAGTTTCTGTGCACCTTTCTGAGATATACAAGAGTTTGCATGTACAGGTGAAGGATCATAGAGAGAGAAGAAAAGATACCTTGAGGAAGACGTAATGCAATTTGTCCGTGTTATATGCTATTTTGCCAGTGTACTTTTGAAGGATTGTGCCTTGTATGACAGCGTTAAATGAACCAAAATTAGTCAGGAGGCTAACCATAGCGTGCACGGCTGGATTCTTGTTTTGCCAAACATGGATGTGTGTACCTGGAGAAATTGATAAAGGCCAAATTAATGTGAGATAACATTACTGATCTAAAAAGCCATTTCGATTTAGACAAGAAAATCTACATTATTATTGCAAGGAACGCCCTGTGTGATGTCAGGTAAATCGCTCTCTCAGTTGCAGCTGTTGTTCATAATGTGTCATTCCTATTTAATAATAGGAACTTTCAAGATTGAAAGTCGTCCGAGATTGACTCAAAGAACGACTAGGAGGTCATCATTACATAAATTAAGACGTATATCTCTCGTAGTTGAGAATAGAAGGACATGGCTAGTTGGAGAGATTTTTGAGATTGAATCCAATGATTTTCTGGAAGATGGATTGTGGTATCCGATTTCTCTCATTCTGCGGTTAACCCTTTCCTCCATCGTAAATCAAATAAGAAATATCTGTTGCTGCTCACTACGTCCGGGTTTCTTAAACTGCTGATGAGAAAGAACGCATCTTATTGGTGCACTCCATGATTCCTGAAGCCACAGTACTGTGACTAGTCAAAGAAAGTATTCTAATCAGGATTCTGATAGGCGACCATGGCTTGATCCTTCATATTAAATAAATAAAAACAAAGATACCATAACCTTATTTTAATGGCAAAATAGATTTCTTTGCCACAGCAAGCAACTAAGATTGTCAAGGCACCATATTCCAGAGCTTGAAATGCGCCAGTTTATACTGCGCACATGCATGCATGAAAAACTTAGGATGACTATTGTGACTGATGACAGAAGATCAAATGAAAATCATGTACCTCTGTGCAAGCGACTATGTGCGCAGCATTTCTGTATCTTTATACTGATCCTTTTTTTTGTTCTCTGAAACACAAAAAATAAGGAATTCTTCTCGTCGTCTCTGGTGCTCCCAGTGCTGTCGTATGGGACATTTAGAGTGCCGGGGCCCCGTGGTGCTGCAGAGGGACCTACACGGCGAGGACAATCAGGCGGAGACGATATGCATATGTTTCCATATGGAATTCCATTCCGTTTCGAAACGATACCTCTAGCTAGAGGTATCCTCCGAAATATCCTGCAGAAGCACAAACGCGATGAGTTAGTCGAGGCAATGGGCGAGGAAGGGTGTCACGGCAACGGACCTTGACGATGGGATGGCTACAGCATAAATCTCATTAGAAAATATATTTGCTAAAATAATTGAAATAAAAAATAGTATATATTGTTATACGGCGGCGGCGTTAGGGGTGTAAGTGTATGAAGCACGCGCGATTCGTATCACTCAATATAAGAGGATTTGGAGACCCCTTCTCCTCTGACAAGCCCACTCGCATTTTAGCAACTTGCCGAGAAATGAAAGCTAACATTGTATTCCTCCAAGAGACACGAGTGAGTCCAGCGGCCGCACAAGCAATCGAAGAACAGTTTCCGGAGTGGACCTTTTTCTGGAGCCATAAAAGAAACAGTCGCTCTGCAGGCGTTGCTATTCTCATCTCCTCCGCCCTTCTCAGCCAAGCACCACTAAGAGTACAGTCCTGCCAGAAGTATGGGGGGCAGATGCTTTTACTCACTGTAGCCTGGGGTGCATGCACCCTAGCCCTGCTCAATGTCTATCTTCCTAACGATCCAAGAGATAATACAGCAGCTCAGAGGCATCTCTCGTCACTGCTGGGAAGCCTCCCACCACACACATCCCCATCTTGGGTGGGGATTTTAACTTCACTGAAGATCCACGGCTGGATAAGAAAAGTTTCTGCCCAGTGCTGCAGGACAGCCATCACTGCCCTCGACAACACTGGCATCAGGATCTAGGCACTACTCTGGTAGATGTATATCGCTATCTTCACCTGGATCGTCGGGAGTATACTCACCTGCATCCCAACGGTATGTCACGCTTGGACCGTTTCTATGTACCTGCAGGTCACATGTCGATGGTCAAATCATGCAAGATTGCCACGACACGGAGCTGCCCAAACCTTGCCATTTCCGACCACAAACCCATCACCCTGGACCTCCTTCTTCCTGGGACCAAAACCAAAGCTGTCAGGATGCACCCACGACGAATGGTAGGATTCAGCCATGGCTTCCGCCATGACCCAGCCCTACTAGACCAGTTCCGAGCCAAGGTGGCAGCCATTACCGCAGGCGTAGACGACGACATGTTGTCTCTCATCGCCCACTGGCCGCTTATCAAACGCCGTATTGCCACAATAGCCACCAAACTGGACAAGTTATTCAGGAATGGGACCAAACAGGATCTTGATGCCGCCCAAACAGACCTTGCCAAAATTGAAGATGCTCTCTCTGAGGACCCAGATACATGGTTTCCCAGGCTGCTCCAGGCTCGTACCAAGATCAATACCCTCCATGCCAGACTGTGCTCTCTAGGCACAGATGTCTCCATCTTCCACCCCCGAGAGCTCCCCTCTCCCGCCACCTCCCGTGTCTTCCAGCCTCCCTCCTCCACCCTCTGCCACCCCCCTCTCCAGGACAGAGCAGGGCGCCTCCACTCCACTGCCAAGGGAAGCGCGAACGCCATGATCGACCATCTGGCCTATGTCAGCCGCAAGCAATCGACTCTGAAGGCATCCCAGCGGGCTATCCTTTCCGCCATCTCTCCCCCAGATGCCTCCATTCTCAAGTCCGCTGGAGAGCCTGTCGTCACAGAACAGGAGGTTGCTCGAGCCCTCAGGCGGGCCAGGCCATCGCAAGCCGGCATTGACGGACTCAAAGTCCAGGTTTATCGCCTGGCCAAAGCCAGTATGGCCCCTCTCCTGGCCAAACTCTATACAGCCATCGCCACCCTCCAGCTCCTTCCCTCACACTTCCACTACGGCCTCATCCTCCCCTTCCACAAGAAAGGACCCTCCGTCCTCCCAACCAACTACCGCCCCATCACCCTGCTCAACGTAGACTACCGCCCCCTCACCGCCATACTAAACGATCGCCTCCAAGAGCCCATGAAGCACATCATCGACCCTTGCCAGGTGGCTTTCTTGAGGGGCCGCAGCATTGGAGACAACCTTCGCTTGCTTCAGCTGGTCCCCCACATTTTGGCGGCCTCGCAGGAGACGGCGTACTTGGTGTCCTGTGACTTTGAAAAGGCATATGACACAGTGGATCGAGACTTTCTGCTCGCCATCCTGTCACGCTGCAGAGCCCCTAAAGGCCTCCTCCAATGGATCCACCTGATCCTGACCGACACTCAAGCCTGCTGCTCGGTGGATGGTCACCTCTCCCGCCCAAGGGTGTTTGAGGCCGGCGTCCGCCAGGGGTGTCCACTAGCCCCTCTACTATACTTGTTTGTGGGCCATGCCTTGCTCTCCTACCTCCAGACCCAGGGGCTGGGCGTCCACCTCCCTCGAGGCCCCACCATCCCTCCCATCCCCACAGATCTGACCTATGGTAACCCTGCCCATCCCCCAGTCGTCCAAGAAGCAGCGATAGACGAGTATGGTGGCCATCAGGAGGCCTTACTCATGACGATCTGAACGCCTTGGCAGGCAGCGAGGCTGGATTGGATCTCTTCTCCGCCCTGGAAGTCTTTAGTCAGGCTGCTTGCCAGCACCTCAACCGCCACAAGTCCAGCATCCTCCCCATCGGTAAGGAGCATCCAGAACGATATGAAGAGCTCCTGGGCATCCCCTTCGTCTCACAGACCAAGATTCTGGGCATCACCTTCCGCCACTTTTGCCAGACACCCATAGTTGACTGGGATGCTTTACTCCAGTCGTGTGGAGCCATTCAAAGAAAGATCCAGGCATCCTCTCTTTCTTCATTTGGCAAGTGCTTTTGTTGGTCGTCGTATGGTCTTTCTGCCGTCATGTATGCTGCTGAGTTCGTAGCGATGCCCCGCCTGGTACTCCATGCCCTCGACTCCTTGTCCAACGACTTGATCGCCCACCACACCACCACCGGCACCAGGGCCCACGTCTGGGCTCGCTCCCCAGCCTCGGCCAGCCCTAAAGACGGAGGTTTGGGTTTGCTTCCTCTGGAAGAACACATTAAAGCCATCTGGAGCAAGTGGGCATCTCACCTCCTTCGCCTCGGCACCTCCGTGCCATGGACCTCATTGGCCTGGGCCCTCATCAACCGCCACCTCCAACCCTACCTGGCGCCTACAGCCCGCCGCCCTCCACCACCGGACATCGTCGAGCGCATCTTATCTGGCCTGGAGTCGCCAGAGATACGATCGACCGCTCTGCCACCACCACTTCGCCCCCTGCTCACTGCCTACCGTGCCCTTCCCCACACCGAGAGACTGGTCTTTGACCCCACCACAGAGGAGGTGTACAGCATACCATGGCTCTCCATGGAACACTTGCTCTATCTCCGCAGCCCCTACACCTTCACCCACGCGCAGTTTCTCCAGGCGCTGGGGCTAGGCACTCCTGGCTGGTGCCAGGGGACCAAGTTTGTTTCGGCCCTACACCTGAGCGTCCACGTCGCCCGTCACCAGCTCACCCTCCAGGACTCACAGACCCGGCAGGACAAGATGTTTACCTTCATCTCTCAGGTCGTCCCTGAGCCCATCACCCTGGCCCCTCAGGCCCTCATGCAGACCTACCGCCGCCTGTGGAGCCTCCCGCTCCCAAACTGCTGGAAAGTGCCCTTCTGGTTTGCGGCCAACAATGCCATGCTCACCGCCGACCGCCTGCACCAACAAGACTACAGCTGTCTCTGCCAGCAACTGGGACTGCAACCAAGGCATGGCCGTCCTGGAATTGCACACGCCTTCAGGCACTGTCCTCCGGCGCGTCAGCTGCTGCTTGAACTTGAAGAACAGGTGCTGGGCCTCGATGTCCCTCACCTCACCATGTGCCTGTGGACGGCCCTTCCTCCCGACCCAACCATCAACGGTGTGATCTGGGGCATGGTCACCCTGGCCGCTGCCTGGTCCCTGGACTGCTGCCGCCAGAGCCTGTATAGTCGGCAGGCTAGACCCCTAGGTCCCACCACCTCCATCCTCCCCATCCTTCGCCTGGCCGTGGACACCTTTTGGAGCACGCTGGAGTGCTTCATGACCACCCACCTGCCCCACCACCTGCACTCGACTGTGGCCCAGGACCACCCATTCATTCGATGGGATGCTTCAGCGGCTTGCTGGCGTCTCACCCGCCCCCCTCTAGTTGCTGGCCACTCTTAGTCACATGCTTTCATCCTCTTAGGCAAGCCCATCCTCGTTGTGCCTTGCCTCTGCTTTCCTTTGATTGATTGATTGATTGATCGATTCGAGCCTCGTTGCATCATTTGTTGACCCCGCATTCTTTTTCCTTGGTGACTGGGCTAGTGCGTTATTTGGTTGAGTTTCTAGGCGCACTAGATCCCTGCTTATTGGGGTTTTGTCTGCACCTCCGTTTTGCCCTCTATTTGAGCCTCATGCATGCCACCACTACTTAATGGCGCGAAGACGCGTCTCATGTGTAACAAATATATATATATAAATCACTTCATTTCGCGATCCAAGATTTTAATTTAGATACCGAGCAAAGTGCCGATTTAAGCGCGCATTAATATTGGAACCAGGCCTAGGCCTGGTGGCCTCGTTTCAAATTCCCATGGTAGTCCAATTGGCGATTTATAGCTCATTCTATTGCAAGTTATGTGTATTACATATACTTGGGCATCGTAATTGCATAATAAATCTTTGCTTATATCTACAGCCGCAGAGAAAATATCCCTGAGCTCGAATTTTGTGGTAAAGTTGTAGACGTATCGTCCGTTTGACTCGAGTGGGGAAGCAACACAGCAGCACGCTAGTTGTTCCTCCCAGGCTAAGAATTCTAATATTGTATTTTAATTACTTCATTTGTGACTTTGAGGTCCAAACGAGTTGATAGAGAGGATATGGCAAATTGTGACTTCACGCCGTGAGTGGCTGTTGACCGTATGCGGATGTATTTCCATACCGTAATTGTCTGTACGAGTATCGAAGTGGAGACCTTATATCTTCCATTGCTAAAATCATTTGAATTATCCTTGCAGGATCTGTTGTGGAGAGTCTGACTCCCCAAAGCAGGAAGCGTGCGAGAAAACATGTTTGAGTTCTAGGAAGCCAGGTTTTGGCTTGTGCAAGGGCATGGCTGTATTGCTAGTTTTGATGGCTAGCATCTACGCCACTGTTAAAAGAGGAAACAGTATCAGAACTATCATTTTGCAGAATAAAGTACCAACTCCTTGTGGAGAACAACGAAGAAAGGAATGCATGGCCTTAATGGGGTCTCTCGTTCAAGACGGGAGGTCTGCGGTGCGCTATGACTGTTCAGAGACAAACATTTTTGTCTTCAGTCATCGTCGATCCGGAACTCATATGACTATCAACCTACTTAGATATGGATTTCAAAAAGTACGGATATGGAAGATGAACCACGTGTCGTGCGCAAACTGCACCTTGGTCAAAGCATTAGGGAATTGTGGACTCTTGATTCATGCACAGAGAAACCCATTGGACGTGGCTGTGTCCAGCTATGACTATGTTAAGGGGTTCAATCCTAAATCAGAACCTGTACCCTTCACAACCTTCATTCGTAATTCAAGTGTGACAGGGAATTGGTCCTCGTACACGCAAAATTGCAACTCAATTTCCAGTATGATCAGGGTTGACTTTGAAATGACATTGTCAAGTCCAGAGAGGACCCACAGGATTTTACAAGAGAAGACAGGGTTAATTGGTCATTGGAATAGAAGCAAAGTCCCAAAAACTGGAGCAGTTATGTTTAAAGGTGGGAGGCTTGGGCAGTGGGGAGCATCTTTTGATGACTCCTCCTTGCGTTATATTTTGAATCGAACAATGTCTTCAGCTTGGTCTGGCGGCCACTGCGCTTGTGATAGTAAGGGTTATTCCAATGATGGGCACCAGTGTACAGCTTCAATGACGGTGTATGATCAGTAATAATAATGTTGCAATGCCTCTCCAATATTCTCGCGAATTGCAAGATCAGTCTACGACCAGTGACTGCAATTCTGCAAATATATATATTTCACTGCAATTGCTGCAGTGTGAGATCAGTCTCTGGCTCTGATATAAGAAATTTGGTCACTCTGTTCGGATCAAACTGATTAGTTTCTCTTCGGTTTATTTTCTCATCAATATAATGTAAGCGAGGGATATATATATATATATATATATATATAACAAGGAAGGAGATTTGTGCGAATAATATTTGGACTGAAGCAGACTGTTGCTAAAAATGTTGGGAGGTGAAGACCCTGTCTCTCGAAGTTCCTCTTCGGTGCCATACACACCATTCGTGAATGGTGAAGAGAGTGATACGTATGAAGATGAGATGCAAATTTACTTTGGGGAACTGCTGGGATACGATGCCGCGAGGATTCAACAAGAGCCTCGCGTGCTCGAGGCAGATCGCCAGGATCGGGCTAAGCGACTGGAGGAATGCGTGGCGAATAACTACCATGTGTATATCGAGACAAATAAAGCTGTAGAAGATCTGAAGAAAAAGTTGGAAGGAAGCTTGGATCGAGTGGCCGCTGTGGAGCGGGACGTGCCAGCGTTGCAGGAATCGTGCGATGTGTTTCGCAAGGCTGCTGCCAAAGAGAACGCCGTGAGAGAACAGCTGAGACACGTGTATGCAAATCAATCTTCTATTTTAGACCTATTGGAGGTTCCATCGTTGATGGATACGTTTGTCAGGGCTGGGAATTATGATGAGGCGCTGGAGCTCAAGGGGTATGGGAAGAAACTTTTGATGATTCATGGGGGCGTTCCTGTAGTGGAGACAATTGCTTCAGAAGTGAATGCAGTGTCTTGGGTGATGATGGAACAGCTATTGGACAGACTGCAGACAAATATTCAGCTGGCCGAGTGTCTAAGGCTGGTGGGATATTTGAGGAGATTAAATGTTTTTGATGAGGCAGAGATGAAGAGAAATTTCTTAGAAAGGCGAGGGTTGTGGATAAAAGGCTCTTTGAGGGAACTGCACAATAATAATGCATACGAATATTTGAAAAAGTTGACAGATGTATATAGGGTTCAACTGTTCGATGTTGTTATGCAATACAAGGCTATATTTTCCAAAGATGCCAAGAAGAAAGACAGTCTGGAAGGAAATGATCCGCTGTACTCTTGGTCATTCAAAAGGATTTTGTACTACATGTCTGAGTTACAAAAAAACTTGCCAAGGCTTCAAGACGGAGGGAGTATCGCGTCGGTTCTGGACCATTGCATGTACTGTGGGCAAGCACTAGGTCGTGTGGGGTTGGATTTTCGGCCAATCGTGTTTCCTCTTTTTGAACATGCATCACTTCACCTGTTTGTTGATCTTGTAGAGGTATCAAATGATACATTTAAGGAAATGTTGGCCTCGCACAGATGGGTCGCGATACCTTCTGCAGTCAGCCGTGCAGCTGAACTTGTCAAAAAAAGCAATGTAGTAGATGATGGGGATGACCAAACTGGTTCTACACCCAAGGAAGAGCGCAAAGACTTGACAAACCTAGAGCCACCTGCGGTACTTGTTGAGCATCCACCGTTGGCTGTATACACCAATGGTTTATTGGCAGCATTCAATGAGCTAAGGCATTGTGCTCCCGTGGCCATCAGCTATGACGTGTCCTTATGCCTAGGGAAATCATTTGAGGCTGTAGTATCAGCATTGATTGAGCGTGATACTCTGGGAATTGATCAGGAAGAAAGAAAGATATTTTTGAAAGCATGTGGTTTGATCAAGTCTGTGCTTTTTCCTTTTATAGTAGAGTGTTACTCTAGAGTATTTGCATCGCATGCGGCCACTTTGCTGGACGAGAATCTGGTTGATAGAATTCCCTCTTAATTACAAAGCTAGGTGTGTGGGAGGATGTGTTATAGGCGAACATTACATGATATAATATCAATCTATTATTGACTAATGATTTATTACTTTTATCAAAATTACTGTGTAACTTATGCCAATCTGCTTTGTGAAGAAGAAGGAGTCAAACCTGCTTGTAAGCTTGCAGACGATTGACTTCGTGTCATCTGTCGTTTCACCAACAATGCATATGCCCCTTGCCGCTCAAGAAGATCCTCGTGGGTGCCCATCTCTACCACAGTGCCTTTTTTAATCACTACTATTCTATCTGCCCCCTGAACTGTACTTAGCCGATGAGCAATAACCAGTACAGTTCTACCCACCATTGTTCTATCCAAGGCTTCTTGGACCACTGCTTCACTATCTGCATCGAGAGCGGATGTCGCCTCATCCAATAAAAGAACAGATGGTTTTCTTACCAAGGCTCGGGCTATTGCCAAGCGTTGCTTTTGTCCTCCACTGAGCTGAACTCCTCTCTCTCCACATTCAGTGTCATATTGCTCCGGTAATGCACAGATAAAATCATGCGCATTGGCAAGCCTTGCCGCTTCTTCTATTTCTTCCTGAGCTGGAACCTCATTTTCTGGCACTCCATCCTCCGTTTCCATTCCATATAAGATGTTTCGTTTGATACTGCGGGCATACAGTACTGGTTCTTGGCTAACTAATGCCATCCTTCTTTTCAGCCAACCTGATTGATAAGACCCTAAATCCCTCCCATCAACAAGAACGGCTCCAGAGCTTGGTAAATATTGACGTTCCAGCAGTTTAACTATCGAAGATTTTCCGCCACCTGATGGCCCTACCAAGGCAACAACCTCTCCTGGCTGAACAGTCAGGTTAAAGTTGCTAAGTACCATTGAACTTGGTCTTGCTGGATAGGAAAAGCTCACATCCCGCAATTCAAGCTGTCCGACAAATGTATCAGGTTCTTCTAAACCAGTTTCCTCAAAAGCAGGCTTTTTATTAATGAGTTCGACAACTTTATCAGCAGCCCCTAAGGCTGCAGAAAGAGCAGAGAACACGTCTCCAAGAGCTTGAAAAGAAGCACTAAGGCTTTGCTGGTACAGCATGAAAGATACAAGTGCCCCTGCACTCATGACACCATCCAAGACCAAAGAACCACCATAAAAGAGCACTCCCGCAACAACAGCTGCTGTCAAAAATGTATTGTTAGTCATGTAAGCCTGTAGAATTATGAAACGTGACAGAATCAAAGTAAGAACCATTCATTGTCGTGAGCCAATTCAGCAAGACTACGTACCGCATACGCGATGGCTTGTTTAGACTGTATATAGTAAAAATCTTTGAGACAAGATGCATAAGATCCTTCTGTGGAGCCTTCAGCCCCATGAGCCTTCACTGTTGTCATAGTACTCAATGCCTCTTCGGCCACACTATTTGCCTCTGCTAATTTGGACTGCACTTGCTTGCTCATCTTCCTATAATACGTCCCGTAAACCTTGCATACAGCAATGACTATCGGTACCATTACAAATGTAACCACGCTGAGCCTCCAAGACGCTGTGAACATGAAAACCAGGACAATAACTGCCTGAGTCACACTTCTCATCATAACATTCAAATTTAGACAAATCTGGTCCGACACAGTTGTGGTGTCCGCTGAAAGCCGAGAAGTTATATCTCCAGTCTTATTAGTATCGAAAAACCCACAATCTTGCTTCAATAATGAAGAAAAAAGTTTTTTCCTAAGACGAACGTTCAGCCTTGTCATTGCATATGTAAACAGCCCACCTCGTATACCAGTAAAAATGGCACACCCAAAAGCAACCATAAGTAGCTTTATCGTAGTATACTTGAACTGTACTCTGTCTGGATCAATGGAAGCATAGTCAATAATTCGTCCGGTGTAATAGGGAATCAGTGCTTGCCCCAGTGCAGCCAAGGAACCAGCCACAAAGGCACATGTCAGCAACAACCAGTCGGGAGCAGCAAACCCCAATAGCATCGCAAAAGTCGCATGGTTTGCCTCCTTGGAATCTTCTTTGATATCTTCTTTATTTCCACCACTGGCCAACAGAGGCTCTTCAAGTCGACTTACTCGAACTCGTTCAACACGATTGTGTACTTCATCCAAGCACTGTTGGCAGAGGCTGCTTTGTAGCCATGAAACTAAAAATGCCAGGACAACGGACGCAAATATAAATATAAGGCCAGTATGCTTCATTTTCTTGGGCCATAAATAATCGTCTGCAAAAATAGCAACGGCTACAGCCTTGCCAAGTAGCAGCAATTGCAGCAATACAGAAAAAGCCCAAGCAACTCTCTTCACAGTGTCAAACTGTGGAGAACCAGGTGCTACACGGTACCGCTTATGTAAACTTTTCTCCAGCAATAATGAAATCCAAACACAAACCAAAAGTATTACAGAATACGTGTAAGTCAGCAACGCTACATCAGCGTTTGAATTGCCGACGGAATATTTGGACCATATTTTTGAGACGGAGATGTCACGAACTCTTGACCCGGTCAATGGCCACCATACTAGCCAAGTTGCAACTAAACAGTTAAATATAGTTACAATGTAAAACTTGAACTGCATCTCGTCTCTCTCACGATGCTTCCCACTGTTTGCAACCAGTGCGATGCACGCTACACAGGTACCCACAATGGAATATCGCAATCGACTCTAATAATACCCGATTACATTGATGAATCCAGTTTAAAAACAGTATTTTACAAATAAAACTATGCCCTGCTCCCTCACGAGTACGCAAATTCACTCCGTATCGTTCATTCATGAGAACTTTGGTTGATTGGGAGATATTGCTGCAAAAACTGCTTCCAGTAGTACAACCATAATCTGCCCGGTTGCGAACATGCAGACTCAGTGGCTACAACAACGGGATGAGATTCACTTAGAGCTGATTGCCAACTCAAATGGTCGTTGGTGTAAGGAGACGTATGGGCAAGCATTATGTCTCCAGTTCTATGAGACTGCAGAGCAGGAACCAGAGTTCACAGCCTTACCACTATGACTACGACTCTACTACGTTGATACCAGGCTGTAGTTCGGGAAACTATGTCTCTGACGGGCAGGATGCTCGATGTACTGTATGCACCGAAGGGCATGTGCTTATTGGGGACAATTTTGGGAATCAAGAATGTAAGAGATGTAAGACTGGCGTGAAGCATTGTGTATGGAAGATTCCAAGACGTGCTTGTTCTGCAAGTAAGGGTACTGCTTGTTCACAGGCACAAAAGGCGTTCAGGCATGTAAAAAGTGCAGGGCTTGTGTGGGTAACGAGTGATTTGTTTAAAAGATCTTAAAGCGTGCGAAAGATGCATTGCTTCTTTTCCGCAGTACGAGGTCGGGGAAGATTGAAAATGCCGTCCTTTGGACAGGCCGACGGAAAGCAGCATAGATTCTGTGAAACATTGCATTTCAGAAAATGGAAATATGTGCACTCAAGGCTCGCCAGGATATAAGCTCGTGACCGAAGAAAATGGTATTAGACAGACATGTATGAATTGCAATACTGGTCAAAAACAGTGCATAGAGTGTACTGGTGATTTGAAAACATGCACATGGTGCAAGGATGGATACCAACTCACAAAGGGTATTTGTAAGAAGTCAGATCAATATGAATAGTATGAACTTAACTCGAATTTAGAATCTCAGCAACTATAGCAGTGTGATTCAATCCGCAGGAAACACTAATGCCTTTCCAAGTCAAATGACCCTTGTCTAAAGACGAGGTATGAGCCGGAATTATGTCTCCAGTCATGTGAGACTGTATAGCTGGAACCAGACGTGGCTCCCAAGCGTCACAATCATCCCCTATTCCCAATTGCCCACCGCCACTGCCTGGGCCTTCCAGACTAATAGCAGTGCCTTGACTTCCTCCCCATCCCCATGAAAATAGCCGACCATTCCTATCAATTGCTGCAGAGTGTTTCCATCCAGCAGAGACCTGAGCCACTGCACCCAACCGCGGTACCCTCTCTGGTCTCCTATTGCCACTGCTTCCTTTGCTACCCATACCCAAACAACCATTCTGATCTGCACCCCACGCGAACACGTTTCCATCGAATAAAGATGCTATTGTGTGCATGCCTCCGCATGCCGCTGAAGCGACAGAGCCAAGCCCATGTATGTGAACTGGCTTTGGGCAGTTTTCAACGGTTCCTGTGCCCAACTGGAGAGATCTGCCACTTCCAAACGTGTACAATTGTCCCTCTACATCGATACAAGCAGAATGCATATGCCCTGCGTACGCATGTTGTATGATTTTTGTTTCGAATGCACGAACTTTCCTTGGCAAATGCTCTTGTTGGTTTGTTATCCAGCTCAAAAGAGACTGTGATGGCGCCCCGTGGCCAAGCCTGCCAGAGTCCCCTTCTCCCCAAGTAAACAATTCCCCATTCTTGGAGACAGCAAGAGAATGGGACGCTCCTGCAGCAATCTCACTTATCACTGTATCACGGATCGCAGTCACGAGTCTTGGCTCCCAGATACGTCCAACATTTGCCCCAAGGCCCAATTGGCCTTGGTCGTTTGATCCCCAAGACCAAATATTCCCGTTGCGATCAAGAGCAAGGGAATGATAGTGACCAGCAGCGACTGAGACGATATCCTCTGGAATCAACACCTCTTCTGGTGTGGAGACAAAAGGATCCATTTGGCTATGGCCCAACTGGCCTCTGTCATTCAGTCCAAAGGAGAACACCCTGCCGTCCTCTGTTGCCACCACCGAGTGTGCCCCACCACAAGCCACACCTGAGACGTTCACGCCAGCAACATCCCCACCAATCTGCTTCGGAATTTCGACACATCGTAAAGGATCGCCATGACCAAGACGACCACAATCGCCGTTACCAAATGTAGCTACTATACGCCTCACACCATTCACAGCCTGATGACGAGACATGGCACAGGAGCAAAACATAAATCATCCCCTCACATTCCAAATCCAATCAACAGTCCAAACCAAAGGTATATAAAAACATTAAATAATCATGACAACTTGGTATCCGAGTCTGAGTCGCTTCTAATTCGCTCCAGAGAGGGTCAATAATCCCACTGAAAGGGAATCAACTGGCTGCAACTACTGCAGTTGGATTTCTAGTTGTACTTTATTTAGTCTCAACGACCACGTTCTTGGTAAAAATGGATCCATCAATGATGGATCCGTCGATGATGAAAATGGCCCAGGACATGATGGATAAAATGACCCCAGAACAGGTCCGTGTATTTGGTTTCCAACTGTTGCTACAAGACGAGCTGATTATGAGCAGGTCTTTGAATCTATTTTTCTGAAAGTGTCAACGTCGCTGGAATATATATTGTTTAATAATTTGAATTAATCGACTTAGAGTAGAAGACTGACTCGAGGTTTTGCTCCATGTGCACAGATTGCAGCGATGCAGCAGCAGGCTGCAGGAATGGATCCCGCTCAGGTTCAGCAAGCAATGAATATGATGAAATCTATGACTCCTGAGCAGAGAGCACAGATGGAGAATATGGCAGCAAACTCGAATCCTGATGACCTGCTTAGGCAAGCTGACGCGGCCAAGGCAAACCAGGCCAACTACAAGGTGAGTAGTGCTGACAGGCTCAAGCAGGAGGGCAACAGGCTGTATCGCGAAGGAAAGTACGCTGAGGCGTGCGGGAAATACAATCTATCTCTTGATAATTTGAATAGCATTGCGACGAGGGAAGCTAACGCACTGCAAAAGAGCTGCCACAGTAATCTGGCAAATTGTTACTTGCAAATGCAAGACTGGACGAATGTTGTTCAACATTGTAACCTTGTTCTGGTTGATGATAGGGTTAATATGAAGGCTTTGTATCGTCGAGGACAAGCTCATATGGGTATGAAAAAATATCAATCGGCAGTGAAGGATCTGGAAGCAGCAATGACCAATGCTGGCAGCGATGATCGCATTGCCATTCAGGAGAAGTTGGACAGTGCCAAGTCGCTTGCTCACAGGTGCCCAGAACAGCCAGAGTGGGCGAGCCGGGATCTTGTGTCCCAAGTGACGATTGAAGAGGTTACTGAAAGCGTCGAAGTTGTTCAAGATAGTGATGGCATGGTCGAAGAAATAGTTGATTCTGTTCATGAAGAACAGACAAGAATGTAAGTTGTCAACAGTGAAGCAAGTGCTGGCTGATTGATATTTCTTATTAAAATGTCGTAAACATGCAAACCATTTTTTCGCAGGTACAATGATGCACATACAACGGTGTCGGAGAATGATGTGCACGATAAAACTGAGATTCTGAAATCCACGTTGGATAGAGACCCGAATGCCATCAAGAATGCAGCCAAAATGATGGAAAGCATGTCACCGGAAGCCCTTGAGGCCATGATAAAAAACATGCCAGGCGCCCCACCAGGAATGCAGTTCGATCCGGAACAAATGAAAATGGCTGCGAAAATGATGGAAAGCATGTCTGCTGAAGATATCCAGCGCATGACCGAGTTGTCGAAGTCATTTGGTATGGGACCAGGCACTGGGATGCAGCCATCTGCTCCTGCGACGGGGGGTACTGGAGCCGCTTCAAACACTCCTGAATTTCCGAACGCAACCATGGATGAAATGACGAAGATGTTGCATAGCCCTGAGATGTTAAAGAATATGCAGAGAATGATGCAGAACATGGATCCAGAGAAATTGTCCGCTATGCTCAAGACTACTGGTGTGAATGTCACACCAGAGCAGGCAACCAAACTGGTCAATCAGCTTGGAAGTCTGAATGACAAGCAAATTGACAAATTGGCAAAAGTAGTCTGGTTTATAAACTTAGCAGTCACGTATTATCGGAACACAAAGGCCATGATAAAGAGAAACCTCTCCTTATTTTTGGCCCTTGTTGTAGTGTTGATAGCTCTGTTCCTGCGATGGACAGGGAAATTTTGAACATTATTGTGACTCCCTCTATTCTCATTTTTAAATTTTAATAAATTATAATCATTCTATATAGCATTTTGATTCGCCAATATCGCGCAACAAGCCTCATTGTGGTTCCTTGGTATTGTAGTCGACAGCACTTTAGTCCGTTCAGGCACTCGTCAGCTGTCGTATACGGCAAGTTCTTGCTCAGACAGCACAGTACAGGACACATGTAAGCATGATGGCATTCTATTCTCTCCAGCCCGCACAAGGTTCTTTCTACAGAAGAAACAAGTACAAAAGACCCTGTAAGCCGCCAATTTTCTGCCATGCGTGAATCTATGCATCCGTTTGGGAATAGCGCTTACTGCTGATCAAACCAGTTGCATCTCTCCACGGTTCCATCACACAGACACTCGCAGCCGTCCACTCCGTCCCAGTCGTCATCATCCCAATCATCCTCGAAGGAGTCATCTCCATCGTAATCGGTCCTGATGCTGCAGTTTAGTGGAACAATGGCACCGATCGCTCCGCTTTTGCAGCCCAAACAGCGCCCATTCCTACAGTAGTCTGCTGCCCGGGCGCGGAGAGCAAGTACGACAAGGACCAACAGGACCATAAACCTCAGTCGGAATGCCATTTTCAGGTGATCTTTGTTCAATGAGTGTATGAGTAACGTGCGAGAAAGGATATATCGGTAGATCATAGATTGATATTATTAATTCCGAGCCGGCACATCCGGAATGATATGTCTCCAAGGTTCTGCCGAGGTTGTTCTCTTGGACGAGTCCATAATTCCCCAGCAGGGGGGGCCTGCAGGCCCATAGGGACACTGGTAACAATGCATGTATTGCAATGATGCATTCATTAATGTTACAAATAACTATATAGAAAGTTTACAGTACTTCATGGGAAGCTTAGGTAGCCGGCATATGTGAGTAATTTATGGTGATTAGGTCCTGATACGCTCGATAGAGCAGTGGTGGCCAGCGAGTGTTTTCCTGGACAATCTTTGGATCCCCCCATGCTGGATCCATCTCCAGAGCCTTTGAAAGCTCCTCTTCAGCCATCTCAGGATTTCCAGAAGACCACAACACGGCGCTCAACGCTGCGTGAGCTTCTGCATAATTCCTATTCTTCCTGACCACGCCTTTGAGCTGTCTTGTGGCCTTGTCCACCTCTCCAACTTGAAACAACATTGCAGCACTCCGTAATCTGTACCCAGCCAAGCCTGGAGCCAAATCAGCGGCAACGGCAAAACTCTGGTTCGCATCTTGGTACAGTCCTAATCTCATTTCAATATTTCCCTTGTCAAAATACGCCGCAAATTCCTTGGGGTCGCTTGCAATCGCTATATTGCAATCCTCCACACCCAGTCTCCAGAGATCGTGTGCTTGATCCGTTTTCCCCTCAGCCATCCTATCCAATCCAAGCTGTTCATAGGCAATCGCTCTATTCAGTCTCGGCACAGGAGCATACTCAGCAAGATTGATTGCTTTAGAAAAGTCTGCAATGGCTTTGTCAGTCTTTTTCATCTGCAGATGCACGTTCCCCAAATTGCTAAAGCCTGATGCTTTTTCAGAGTCGTCTTGGCACTGTGATATGTAGCTTTGAAAGAACCGCTCGGCTGCATCCAGGCGACCTTGCGTTGCTGCTTCAAGTCCTGACTTTAACAGTGGAGACTCCACGTCTTCCAGCCTCACATTCTCCGCCAAAGATTCTGAGCAGCAGCAGGCTCCATCCAGCAGTGCAGCAGTCAAAACCAGAGTGACCAAACCTCTGCACGCTGCGGAGGACAGTTCGTTGGCGCATTCTGTGCTATATCTCGATGTCCATTTTGAATTTATTTTTCCAATTATACCAGCCCTTCCTCGTTGCATCATGTCGCCTATTATTCTCGTTCGGCAGGGCCATCGAAGAAAGAATGGGAGGTCATGGCCCATGGCACTTCCGACACTATACCTCCAGATTGTCATCGCTGATGTTGTCCAAGAATCATTCGATTTAGTTCTATTCAATTTACTATGGTTTTTAAAGAGTCAAAAATGGAAAATGAAACTTTAGAACGCGTCTCGAATTCCCCAGAGAGTCGTTCAAATATGGGTTCAGTTCATTTTTTCCAGCATATGTCGGCATGTTAGCGGCTGAACTGTGGAAATGAAAATATATATTTAAAGAATATTTGATTAGATTGAAGTCGTTAAAGGTACTTTTGGAAGGATTTTAAAAAGATGGACGAGAAAGCGGTTGCTGAGTTCATCAGTGTAACGAATGCACCGAGGGGAGCTGCTATTCGTTTCCTAAGCAAAGCCGGAGGTGATGTTGAGCAAGCAATAGAATTCTATTTTGAGGATGGAAATACGCCTGGTGTGCAGGCGAGTGCAGCTGTGAATTCAAGCCGACGTTCATCTCGGCCATCAGGGGGGGTTCGGAGCTTGGGTGATCTCGGGAGAGAGGATTCGAGCGATGATAAGGAGACAAATGACTATTACGTGGGTGGAGAAAAGAGTGGACAGATTGTACAAGGTCCTCCGGGTGGATCGGATGGGCCAGACTCTGCAATAGAGAACTTGTTTGAGAGGGCCAGGGAGTCTGGGGCTCTGGATGGTCGTCCGGAAGACTTGCCCGGGGGGAGACAGGGCTCTTCGTTTCAGTCATTCACTGGTAGAGCACATACTCTGTCTGGTGTGTCGACGGAGGTGCCGGATAGTGAAGAGAATGGCGGGCCAGAGGATAGGAATGTGATGATTGTGTTTTATGCCGATGGGGTGTTTACTGTGGATGATGGAGAGCCAAGGAGAATAGACGAGCCGCAGAACGCGCAATTTATGCGTGCTATTATGCAAGGGCAATGTCCACCAGAGTTGATTCCGCAGGATCCACGGCAAATGGTAAACTTGAACATGGTTAGGAAAGGTGAAGAATATGTGCCACCTGAAAAGCCAAAGTACACTGTCTTCTCTGGGGCTGGGCATAAACTGACAAATACTGACGGAGATGAACAGGATACTCAAGAGGTAGACAATGGTGATTTTACGAGGTGGAAGGGGCCAGACGAGAGTCTGCCGACGACATCAGTGCAGATTCGGTTGGCTGACGGTGGGAGGCTCATTGCCAAATTTAATCCAAGTCAAACCGTAGGGGACATTCGCATATTTCTTTTGACTACAAAGCCTAATCTTCCCAGAAACTTTAGGTTGACAACTTCATTCCCTACCAGGGATCTAGTAGACAATGCAGAGACAATAGAGGCAGCTGGGTTGGGAGGATCTGTTGTTTTTCAAAAGTAAAACATAGAGTGAACAATAAACTTTTCTTTGAGCATTTTTAACCATTGTATAACATTATAAATAGTATAAAAGATTATTCCCATTTCAACTTTAGCGTCTTGCGCTGAATTACTGCCCGCAGAGCGACTAATGCTACTGACAGCCCGACCACCATGAGTACAAGCATAGCGTACGGGAAATCATCAGGCACCATGTCAAATCCTTTTGAAGGCTGCAGGCGGATAAAAAATGTGTCTAATCCGTGCGCAAAAACCAATGAAGACGACTCTAATATTGCTGGAGACGTGTCGATTCTGCGTAACCTAGCAATCTTATGGTATAATGTGATGAATGAAGGACCAGGCATGGGTAGTTCAGGGGAGAATGGAGGAACGCCCTCATACATTTGTGCCTTGGTGGGCTTGGTGCCAGGCATCACCTTGGGGCGACGCGGGTCAATCATTCTGCGATCAATTGAAACTATATCGCCACTTGGCATTCCGTATAAAAGCATTTTAGAGGCAGTGCCATGTGCTGTCTTGGTAACAGCCAGACACGAGGCACCATATTTAGTTCTGTAGCTTTGACTCTGAACAATCAATTTGGGAGTATAGTCATAGGCTGAAACATTTTTCTTATCGGACGTTGAGCCTAAAAGCAAGGATATAGCATTAAGTCCTTCTGGTTGAGGGAAGTACGAATCGATCACACCAATGTACCA
This sequence comes from Picochlorum sp. 'soloecismus', assembly GCA_002818215.1. Lineage (NCBI taxonomy): Eukaryota > Viridiplantae > Chlorophyta > Trebouxiophyceae > Picochlorum > Picochlorum sp. 'soloecismus'. The sequence goes on along the minus strand of PJAJ01000018.1, from coordinate 18,181 downwards.
TCTTCCCTGCTCCTCATTCCAGTAGTTGTATGCTGCCCAATGCTCAGACAGGATTGAGTGTACCGGACCAGAAGATCCCTGTGGGTTTAACAAAAAGACGTATTAGAGAGGTAAAAAATGTGCAACGATATCAAACATGAATATAATATCATACCTCGTGGATCTGCCTGTACGTAATGTGACCAGTAACTGCATTTATTCCATATACGATGATTCTACCCGGAAGCTCTTTCTTTTGAGTTCCAACAGCTACTAAAATCTCGTTTGGATCTATGTTCTTCATGAGTACGCCGCCCCCGTAAATAGCTCTTGCGGCTGAATAAATGGATTCTCTGCCATCTTTCGAAACGATATCCAAAACACTCATGTCCTCATTAGTCACTACTTGGATCCTCCACAGTTCCAATGGCTCTTTTTCAGGATGCAAGCGAACTCCAAAAACGCTTCTTCCATCCTTGCTCACCTGCCATCTGACCATGTTTTGGAATTGGGTATTGAAAGTATTTTGAATGGATATGCCTCCCTCTGGAATAACTGCTAAGATGCGATTATCACTGTTGGTAACGCAATACCCAAACTGGTGCCCACTGTCCTTGAGAACAGAGGAAGGCATTGGGACAATGTCCAAGCCATCGCCACCTGGTGACTTTAAAATGATAGGTGTGCCTGCTACTAAGCCTTTATAAACGTCAATTATGTAAATAATCATGCCTTGAGATGACTCTAGGAATACAGCGACCTCTTCTTTGCTCTCAGATTCAAACCATTTCACAATTCTCAAACTTGAATACCCATCTCCAAAATTGACCTCCCAAAGGACTCTTCCATCACCAGAATGAAGTGAAGCTACTTTATTATGTCTAGTAGACACAATGATCTGTTGTCTGAATCCATCCGCATCTCTCGTTGGTCGCATGAGATCATTCGTCAAAGCTTGATGTTCATTGATAGCTGCAACATCTTCAGGCCTTCCCAAGCCCAACTGAGTCTTAAGAATGAGGAGTTGAATCCAGAGATTTCTGGATGCAGATGGCTGCGATGCCATCCATGCTTCTTCATTCTCAGCAGTAGGAGGCGGCAAGTCGACAAACATGGAATGTGTAATTCCTGCAAGGCCATCCTCTCGTTTCCAAACTGGCAGAATTTGATGACTGCTCCACTCATCAGTTTTACCAGCAACAGTTGATCCCTCTGAGAACTGAATCGCCCATTTACCACCAACACCAAATGCCACATGCTGTACAATTCGTCTGTTTTGGCTAGAGACTTCCCAACGAGGAGCACTCTCAGCATGAAGCATGCCAGCGTCTGAGGCCTTGAAGCCATCAAAATCAACCCTCTTGACCTTGATAGACCTGGAATCATCACTATAGGCCACAATTATCTTATTATCAATACATTGAGATGACACTCCGTAGCCTTTGATTGAGTGAGCTACATGTATCGAATCATCCAACACCTCTAAGATAAGGATTGCACCCTTCTGGGACATGGCCACCAAATGCCCATTGCATCCTTTAGCAATAGTCTCAATCGTGCCTAAATCGCTTGACTCGATGCAGACGGGCTTATCGATACCCTTTAATTTGAACTTGCATACTCTGGATCCATCAATTCTTCTCAGAAAGAGCCCATCGCCCACAGCCAGTGCATTTTTACCATCCATGGCATCCTGGAGATGCACTGCCTCTCTGCCAGCCACAGCATCCCCACTTCCTAGATCAACTTGTATGAGGCTTATGGAGCCTTTTCCAGATCCTTTAATTGATCCAATCAGCACTTTACCTTCCAAACCTCCCTCCCCAGAAGGCGAAAATGAGATTTCATAATTCACTGTTCCCACATTGACCGACTCATCCAGCACAGTCTCCCATTCTTTCCTCCCAGTTTGCCCAGCACGTAGTGAGACAGTCCCACTACTACCCTCAACCATAAAAATCTTATCCTTGATATGCATTGCCTGTAGCAAACCACCGGGTCCTTTCGCCTCCCATAACTGCCTCCCGTCTGCTTCGGACATCACCCTCAGTCGACTCACATCTCCTGCAGACCGATCTGAAGTCGATATTATGGACACGACCTGGGCCCCGCAGTCAATTTTTGTAATACTCTCTCCATCTTCTAATACCAAACGCCAAGCCAGAGTGCCATCGGATGATTTGAGACTTGCCAATACGCCATCAACTGTGGCTACAATTAGTCTCCCATGGCAGAATTTAGAGCGTGAGTAGTCCCCAATATAGCTATGAATCCAGTTAAATTTACCATCCTGATCTTTGAATAATCCATGCACCCCAAGTAAAGGACTATATAGCAAAAGGAGAGTGAGGCAACTCCGCACGACCCAAGCCATGGTGCCCATTCTTGGCAGGTTCTATGCAAGCCGAGATAGGAATCTTTGATTCAAAAATTAACACAATTAACTTTCTATTTAATGCCCGTGGCATGCATTTCGTCGGGATATTTTGTCGCATCATTGGGACAAACAAGAGAACAGTTGGTCATCGATGATGTGTCATCAGGAAGGGCCAAATTCAAAATTCCAGTGCGGATGAGCCCAGTATGAAATGTATCCTAAATCTTCATTCATTCTTAGGGATTTTGTGTGGTGTTTCTTGGGGTCTCTTTGGGAAGATACCTGAACATCTTGACTTTATCCTGCTCTAGTGACCTTGGTCTCGAAAAGTCAAAACGGCTGGTGGCGGCAGGATTCAAGCGACTGCAGTGTCTTGCAGAAGTATAATCGCAATTTTTAATCCGATTCAAGGAAGCGGGTGGCATTCGGGGCGATTGTTGAAGACCGAGCATCTTGGGTTTCGAGCAGCAAAATCAAACACGATGCCAAGGGCCAGACATGTCGCGACGAAAGCCAAGACGGACAGCGGGTTTACGCTTCTAGGAACCCCTGCTACGGAGCTCAGGTTGGAATTTACCATGCCGACAGGGCAATCGTTTCGTTGGAGGAGCCTAGATAGCAAGGATGAGACGTTCGTTGGGGTCTGTGGGGATCGAGTGCTTGTCTTGGAGCAGCTAGAAAATGATGTAAGGTATAAAGTTGTTGGTAGGCAAGCCGATAGCCAGGCATACACTCGGAACTGGACGGATGAGGAATTAATGGGGGACTTCTTTAATTTGAAAGTGCCACTGACGCAACTGAGCGAAAAATGGAGGAAGAAGGATGCCATATTTGAGAGGATTTATGCAAAATTGCCTGGGAGCAGGATGTTGCGCCAAGATCCAGTCGAGTGTTTGTTCTCTTTTATTTGCTCACAAAATAATCATATATCTCGTATACATGGGATGGTGAATAAATTGTGTCAAATGTATGGCAGCCAAATCGATGGTGTGGACTCAAACTGTATGTACATCTCAGAGTATAGGAAAAAGTTTGGCACTGATGTATTTTACTCTTTTCCGTCACTTGAACAGCTCAGTCAGGCATCGGAGGAGCAATTAAGGACTGCTGGTTTTGGTTATAGGGCAAAGTTTATTGTGGGCTCCGTTGAGGAACTGATGAATAAGCCACAAGGAGGAAGAGAGTGGCTAATGAGTTTGAGAGATGTTTCGTTTGATCAGGCTATTGAAGAACTGTCCTCCCTGCCCGGTGTTGGACCAAAAGTTGCAGCGTGTGTTGCCCTCTTTTCTCTGGATAAGCATGATGCTATTCCTGTAGATACGCATGTATGGCAATTTGCTCTGAGAAACTATACCCCACATCTAAGAGGAAAGTCTCCCAGTCCAAAATATCATCCTGAAGTGCAAGCTGCTTTTGTGAAAAGATTTGGACAGTACGCTGGATGGGCTCACAATACCCTGTTTGTGTCGGAGCTTGCTTCCATCAAGAAGAAACTGCAGATACATGATGAGGAGTCTGACAATGAGGATGATGAGGACGATGAGTGGGAGCTGGAAGGAGATCAAGTAAAGGTAAAATTGGAATCTGAAGAAAATAACAGTAGCGAGGATATATTGCCATTGACTCCTCCAAAAGGTGAAGGATCATCTTTGTCAGTAAGAAAGAGGAGAAGGATTAAAGAAGAAAGCTGAAACTCCAAACGAGTTCTTGATGCCACGCGGTATTCTAGAAGGATATCATTGCTTCTTGCCTAAAGGTTTTAGATTGCTGGTGAAGATATACAGCGCCATGTGTAATGGAATTTATGATTCATATTTCATCCCACCATTGCCTATCAAGGCCCAGCAGAGCCCGAACACCTCACTGATGTGATGTATCCTTTGTTCCGACACATTTTCCTGGCAATCCTTTCTGAAAGCAGTACGAGCAAGGCGTACTTTCTCTGTCTGAAGATCAAGCATCCGGTCTTCGATTGTTCCTGCCATAATATACCTATGGATATGCACAGTTCATTTCTGCTCAAACCTATGCAATCGATCAGCTCTCAATGGACCGATTCCACCATGGTTCTATAGCGTGTGCATGATTTGCTATGGTTAGGTTCAAGCCAACTCCTCCGGTCTTAATAGATGCTTAAGAGTATGCATAGTGGGAGCACCATATCCTGCATTGGAGAAATTTTGAAATTTGATGAGCCCTCTTCTTCTGGCTAACTGAACCATCGAATCGATTCGATTGTATTCCAGATTTTCCTGTCTTAAGCACTCTTCTACCAAATCCAACATTCCTGCAACTTGAGCGAACAAGGCACGGCAAAGTGTCAGTCAACCCAGCATATGCCCGAGTCGACGTGGAAAAAGGGGACTTCGAAGTCGAATTCGACATCTTGTCGATCTCGATTGATCTATACCACGAACTACGCGTAGCTACGCGACTGACTATAGTCACTCACAAGTGCTTGGAATTCCAAGCTTGCATGCAAGTGGACCCAATTGCAATTGGGGGGGGGGGGCAACCATAGAAATTCGAAAATGGCGCCCTTTTATGTCTACTTAGCAGTACGCTCAGCAAAGAACAGTGAAAAATTGACAGAATCGATTTGAGTGAAATCGTATGTTATGTTTGTAGGAATATAAATAATGGGTCGAGGGCTGAATGTTCTCATGGTGGCGGAGAAACCGTCCCTGGCCAAGACAATAGCGGAGCATTTAAGCAATGGAAATGTGCGTTGTAATTATAACTAATGGTTTCGACAAGAGTAACTCGACAAAATATAGAGTTGTTATTGATGATGCAGTTTCATAGTCGTCAAGCCAATTTGGATGTTCATACTTGGGAAGGAACGTTTCGAGGCCAGCCATCCAGTTATAAGATGACATCGGTGATTGGGCACGTACTGTCTATAGATTTTACCAAAGAATATCAAAATTGGGAGAAAACGGATCCCGTGACGCTGTTCGATGCGCCAACTGTGAAGTCTGAAGCCAATCCCAAGGCAAGGGTGTGCAAACACCTGCAGTCTGAAGCAAAAGGGATGGATGCTCTGGTGCTTTGGCTGGACTGTGATCGAGAAGGTGAGAACATTTGCTTTGAAGTTATGGATAATACGATCAATTTCATGTCCTCGGCAGTGCCTGGAGTGTTGAAGAATCAGCGGGTTTTTAGAGCAAAGTTCAGTGCTCTGAGCGCAACTGAAATTAAAGGGGCAATGAAGTCTCTGGGGAAGCCAAACAGGTGTGAAGCTTTAGCTGTGGATGCAAGGCAAGAATTGGATTTAAAGGTTGGAGTTGCGTTTACTAGATATCAGAGCAGGTTTTTTCAGTCAAAGTATGGCAACTTGGATTCTTCTGTCATTTCGTATGGGCCATGTCAATCTCCTACTCTTAATTTTTGTGTGGAGAGGCATCAAGCGATTCAGGAATTCCAGCCAGAAATGTTTTGGACAATTAATGCCAGTGCGTTATGCTCTGGTCAGGGAATTGAGCTAGAATGGGGCAGAGGGAGAGTTTTTGATGAGAAAGTTTGCGAATGTTTCAAGAGACTGATAATGGAGCACAGTCGATTTAAAGTTACTGACGTTGTTGTCAAAACCGAGAAGAGGCGAGGTCCTGTGGGATTAAATACAGTTGAGTTGCTCAAAACTGCATCCAGTTTTCTCGGAATGGGGCCAGCTCATGCCATGTCTATAGCTGAGTGGCTTTATATGAATTCGTACATATCGTACCCACGGACAGAGTCGTCTGCCTATCCTCTTCATTTTGATTTTGATGAAGTCTTGCGTGCTCAGAGGAACAATCCTATATGGGGAGAGTATGCATCACATCTTTTTCAAGGGAACTATAAGCCGCGTTCTGGAGGAGTTGATGCCGGTGATCATCCTCCAATAACTCCAGTGCGCGGGGCTACTGAAGAAATGCTTGGAGGTGGGGATACTTGGAGGCTGTATGAATTCATTTGTCGCCATTTTCTTGGTTCTCTCTCAAGAGACTGTACCATAAAGAGTACCAAGTTGGTTCTAAAGATTAAGGATGAGACGTTTACCGCCAATGGTGTGTCAGTCGTTGATCCAGGATTTACTGCCATTATGCATTGGAGAGCTGTGCAAAACAAGATTCTAAGTGATAAACTTGTGAGTAAGGGAGATTCTTTGCCAGTCAAAGAGATTGAGATGGTGAGTGGGAAAACTGGGCCTCCAGATTATTTGACCGAATCGGAGCTTATTGGTTTAATGGAAGAGAATGGTATCGGAACAGATGCGTCAATACCGGTGCATATTAATAACATTGGTGAACGTGGATTTGTACGTACAGAGTCAGGGAGAAGGGTGGTTCCGACTGAACTTGGTATCACATTGATCAGGGGATATCAAACTATAGATCCAGAGCTTTGCAAGCCTCAAGTTAGAGCATACGTTGAGAAACAAATTAATCTAATAGCGAGTGGCGTAGCAGAAAAGGATCATGTCGTTTTACATTGCCTGGACCAGTTTAGGCAAAAATTTCTGTTCTTTGTTTCGAAAATAGATCGTATGGACTCGCTTTTTGAAGCTTCTTTTTCCCCTCTGTCTTCCACTGGTAAGGTTTTGAGCAAATGTGGAAAATGTCGGCGATATATGAAGTTGATTCCATCCAGGCCCTCAAGACTATACTGTTCCACTTGTGAAGACGTGTATGCTCTTCCCCAAGGAGGATCAATTAAACTGTACAAGGAACTTACATGCCCGCTGGATGATTTTCAAATTGTTCTTTTCAGTCTTGGTGGAAGTGACGGTAAAAATATTCCACTCTGTCCATACTGCTATAATAATCCTCCGTTTGAGAATCCTGTCCTGATTGGTGATAAAGCATCGGGAGGAATGCCATGTACCACCTGCAAGCACCCAACATGTCGCCATTCGCCAGCAAAGAATGGACTGGCTGTTTGTCCGGCATGCGAGAAAGGTACAATTGTACTTGATCCAATTAGTGCGCCAACATGGCGAGTAGACTGCCCTCTTTGTGATTTCCTCTTGTATTTGCCAAAGGGGCTTCACAAGGCAAAAGTATTGCCAGACAGGAAATGCGAAGGCTGTGGAGCATCACTCATGCAACTGGACTGGAAGAAAGGGGCGGAAGATACAAAGGATCTTCCCACGGAAGCATGTGTTATTTGTGATGAGACCGTATCTGAGTTGTGTGAAGTAAAGCACGCCAAATCCTTCGTCAAAAGAAGAAGTGGGAAGGGAAGGGGAAGAGGAAGAGGCAGGGGCCGAGGCAGGCACAAAAAGATTGACCCGCTACTAAGTTTCCATGCATTTTAGATTCGATAAATATATTTATTTAATGTAATAAATATTTCATAATGAGAAAACTATGCATTGCATTCTGTTTCGTACTCCATCAATCCGCCTTTGCCATGGATGGTGGTCTTGCAGATGAAACAGATTGCTCACCAGAGACATCTCTGAAGAACTTTTTCAAATGCTTCTTGTACCCAGAAATAGCCCTAACCCCCATAAATACTGTCATCAAACTCCCCAAGCTAAGAAGGACTGTCAATGCAGTATCTAGATCAGTTTCATGCCTAGAGCTCCACGAATATTTTACCATGACATGCTTGGGCCAGACTGACATGTCATTAAACTGCCCCACCAAATTCTTAAATTTCAAATCTCCGCCCTGCATCCCTTTCACTTGAGCCGTAGCGCCGATCAGTGCATCGCCAGATCGTGTTAAAGTTACATGAATATACGGATTTAATGGAGCTCTTCGCCCCTTTAGCTGCAGCCAAGGCGTCACCAGCCTCCCACCATCAAAGCTAAGCTGCACTCTATAATCCGCTATTTTATCCTTTTTCTCACTCTCTAACATCACAATAGAAGTTTGATGAACACCAAATTTCGGGCAGAAATGACCCAAGGCGTCAGTCCACTCGGTATTTTCTCTCGACAACTGCCCTCGATACGACATTGGCACAAAATCACGTTGGGCGAAATTGGCATTCGTTATCGGCAGACTAGAAGCCAAAAGTGCTGAAACAATGATACTTAAAATGTAAATCATTACGCCAGTAATACGTTAAATGGATGAAATAATCCAGGGGCAAAGTTGTAGTACCACTCTACTAGCGCTCAGAGATCAAGCCTGCCTGCAGTTTCTCTGATTTCTCTCTTCTATGTACAAAACAACGAGATGACTGACATGTTACTGATCCATAAACAAAATAGTTGCATTTTTAAAATGGAAGATTTTGGAGTAAACCTCACTTTTTTGGTTCCACTGCATCCTGGTCACTTGCCAAATTTGAGAGCGCCTGATTCAACCTGCATCTTGCACGTTATGTTCATGCGTAAAACAGGCCATGCATGCATGTAAAATCGTTTTGATTATGTTTTAAATATTGTAAAGAACATTAAATGGCCTGGAAAAATATATTATGACCAGTGCCAGATCTTGGAAGGACTTGTCTGCTGGGCATGTGATATCGACTATTACACGAGTATTCTAGATCGTAGACTGGATAGAGCAGAATTCGATTAGTACGTCGTTTATAATAGATTCATAAAATAAGGATCGAAATGTCAGTTCGGTATCAAGGTGTACAAAAAGCGTCAGCAGGCTATCGCCTGCTAGCAAGCATGGGTTGGAAAGAGGGGGAAGGACTTGGAGCATCGAAGCAAGGAATAACGGAGCATATAAAAGTCAAGAAAAAGTTTGAGAATTGGGGAGTTGGAGCGGTGCGTAGATGGCTGCTATTAGTGATAGTTAGTGTGAGAATGCATTGTAAAGACGATGTTCTCTGTCAAGACAGAGAGGCTGGACGAAATGAGTCGGATTATGAACACGCAATTATGTAGTTTCCACGCCTTTAAGAGTATGTATATATTCTCAGTGGTACAAATATAAATATTGTTATATTTCGTGCAGGTGGAGCACAACGATAGAACCAGGGATTGGTCCAATGGGATGTCTGAGTTCCATCGAGTCTTGAGTACGCTTAGTGAAATAACTTCTAAACACGCCTGTAGCTCGAGCGGTTCTGAAGAGTCTGATCTCGAATCACCAAGATCTGTGAAAAAGGTTAGCAGAAAGGAGGATAAGAAGCAACGGAAGAAGGAGGAAAAGAGGAAAAAGAAGAAGAAAGAAAAGCCTAGCAGTGATAAAAAGAGAAAAATCTCTGACACATCTGCAAAAAATGAAGAACCGGCAGTAGAAAGAAAAAAGACAAGCCATATTGGACGATTTAAGAAGAGAGAAACGTCTAAAATGGTAAAGGGATATTCGACATGCGACTTGGCAGCCATCCTAGGGGAGGACCCTTTTGCTGCAAAGCAACAGCCCATAGCACCAGTAGAAATTGAACAGAGTCAAAATGATAGACAGAGTCTCGCTGTGGTCCCGATGTCCTCAGAGTCCTTAGAAATCATTCGTGATGATGAAGAAAACGCCATTGAAGAAATTACGTCGTTGCAGGACCAGGAGGCTTCTTGGTGGTCAGATTACTTTGTCAAGGGATCAAAATCTGGCTCTGGAAAGCCAAAATCATCGTCACGTTCTCTTCAAAAAGGTTTCTCTGAACAAGATCAAGAGAATTTGTTCACATCAACCCACGATGGAGCTACTCAAGGAAGAGTTGGACTCGGTAGATCCTCAATGCCAACAAAGGTAGGAGGTGTCCGTTGGGCTGGAACAAAGAAAAAGCTTGATAGTGACAGTGAGGATGAATGTGCTGTCGATGAAGATACTAAAGAGATGAATAAAGAGGATGATGGATGCATAGAAGATGACACAATCACGGTAATGTTGCCAAAGAGTAAGAAACCAGCACCTCTACCATGGGAAGACATTTTGCTCAACATTCTTAGGGAAAACCAGTCAATGAGAATAAAAGCCTTGGTCAAAATTACTTTGAAAGAACTAAAGAAGACATCTCTTGGTGAAGATGAGAAGGTGGAATTGAAATCCAGCATCACCGAATACATCAAGAATGGCAGCACCATGTTTTCTGTGAAGGGCAAGACAGTCACTCTGAGTCTCTGACGGACATGACAGATCAATCAAGTTCTTTCGATACAGCAGGGCCCACCTGCGGCCTATCATTTAATTTAAATATTTTTCGTATAGTACCTACACACTGTAAAACAACATGGATAGAACAAATAGAGGTATATTGAGCTCTTCGGCTACAGGCAATCAACTCACACAATTTGTTGTGAGACATGCCACGCCAAAGAGAGTAAGTATCGGCATCCTCTGGCTTTTTGGTCTTTTTGCAGTATTCTTGGCACCTGCTCCTGTCAAGTTGACCGATGAAAAGATTGCGCTTTTTCAAGAGAGATTGAACGAAGCTCACAAAATGGAAGGGAAGTTATCTGCGGCCGAGACAGCGTATATGGAAGCCGAGATGAGGACCAGAAAGTATAAAGTTTGGTTTTGGAGGTGGAAAAAGGAATACAGGGATAAAGTAAAAGCTCTCCAGCCTGCAGTAGATGAGGCTTTGTCACAGGTCAAAGAACTAGAGAAGGAAAAGGCTGGTATTCTCCGTTCAGCCAAGAAGTCTTTGGGCATATGGTCAGATGCAGGACTAGAAGAATCACGATCCATGTTGTGGAGTTCATTCGAGTCTGGGAAAGTCTTTGCTCAGAGGCAGACTTTCTGGGATGCTTTATTCACAATTCTGGGATCCAGAGAGCGTGATTGGCTTGTTCTGCTGCTTCAACTCCTGCTTACTGCGCTTATTAACTACACAATAGGGGCTTTTATGGCGATAATAACATTTGTATTCTCTCTGCCTTCGTTCTTAGCAAGCTACTCTCCGAGTTTGCTGAGTGCAATTTTATTTTTTGGAGTTGCAGTTGTAGCTGGTGTTGCTTTGCTGGTATCATACTTAGCTCTGATTTATGCATCTGGTTTAGCAGTAGCGTATTCAACAGCATCTTTTGTCAACTATCAGCGGCAAAGGATTGCATATGAGCAACAACAGCGGCTTCGGTATGCAAGGCCCCATGGTGATTAATTAGTTTGCAGTACATCACCAAAATTGTTAATTTAAATATCCATCCATAAAATATCTTTTCATCGAAACATAATGTGGAAAGCATGCAAACGCAAGAAATTCATTGTAATATATGTAATATAAAATTCTGCTAGAAAAAGGGAAAAGTATAATATCATTCATCCAAGTTCTGCAAACAAGATTAAGAATGATCCCTTGGCATTGTCTGACTGGAACTGGAGTCTACTGCACTCTTCTCAATTGCATTAGACGCTTCTCTTACCCTAGCATAAGGAAGCATTTTTCTATCAGCTAGCGCACGAACGTCTGCATCCAGAACTTCCTTTGGAATATTGCCCACGGCTGCTGCTTGAGGCTTTCCATTTGCATCCAAGAACACAAACTCTGGAATGCCCTTCACATTGAACTCCTGCATTTCCTGAGCCCATTTAGAGTTGTCCACATTCAGCACAACAAAATTAACTTTTCCCTGAAACTGTCTCTCCGCTTCGATAGTCGATGGAAGCAGCTTCCGGCAAATATCACACCAATCCGCATAAAACTCAACCACAGTGGGTCTGCCATTTTGGAGAGCCTCATCCAGTGGCATGGAACCCTCTTCTAAAGCCGCAAACGATGGGCCTCCGAGTGACATCCGAGCCGCAAAGAATAGACCAATCCCAAGGCCAACCGCCCCTCCAGCCACAAAATTCTTATTGCTGGAGGTATTCGAAGTTTCGTTTGTGGGGGCTTCCGGAGCCACAACTGCCTCCTGACTGCTGACGAAGTTTTCTCCCTTCTCATTTGGGACTCCAGAAGCATGTTCATTTTCTACTGAATATAGTTTTGATATTATCTTCCTTGGTGCCAATAATACGCGCCCATTAATGGTTGGCGCTCTGCATGTCAGGCCCCCCTTTCCCGAGCAACGTTGGCCTGGGCCAGCAGCGCACACGCCCGGACTGAACACCATCCTTTTCAGCTCTATGATTTCACAAATATTTTAATTATCTACAGATCAAAGAAACAAAGATTTCTTGAAATTCGAAATAGAAATTGTCAGGCTGCTAGTCTCTACTTTGTTATTTGCACTAGTGCAAATGTCAGGACTTTTAATGTTTCGATATTCTTTACAGCTTCCTCCTCTCACTCCATCTCTAAATCATAAAATTTTCTTACGGAATAAGAGGATATTGAGGGCAAGATGGCCCTGGCGGTGGTTCGAGAGCGTACTTTCAGGCATGTGTGTCAGATAGGTTTCCAACAACGGCTATGGTCAATTCTGGAGCGTCCAGTACCGTGTTTTCTAGAAAGAGGGTTCGCGACTCATGGTGTTTCGGATGCGTCTTCACGCATGGGTCTAGTAAAATTCTACAAGACTGTCGGTGTTCGCCCTGCTGGTGTACGTCACGGGGGGGGGTGTTGTTTGAGCAGGAACATTTGATTTGTTTCTTCTTTGGTTTCATTTCTAGCATTTGATTGTTGTTCCTCCTCTTCTATTTGTATTTGTCCAATTTCATCAAGAAATACTTGTAAAATTGGCAGTATTTATAATTGGTATGATGCCCAGTTGTGCCCTTCAATTGAAGGGATTATTGCTATTGAGTTTTGACGTATCTTATTTTTGAATGCAGAGTGGCTATGAAGTTACTCTTGACAGGTATTCTCTGAAAAGCCCTGCCAAGAAGCCTCTAATTTTGCCTACACTTCAATTAGCAAAAGCAATTGCTGCCGAGTGGGACCATCAAGGATCGCGAATAGATGCAAATACCATGCCTTTGATGTCTCTAGCCTCCACAGCAATTGACCAGCCACAGGCCAAAAACTATGTTGCCGATGCCATCGTATCTTATCTTCCATCTGACCCAGTCCTTTGTCGGGTTGAAGAAAGCGAAGGAGCTCTCCATCAGAAGCAAATTGACCTGTTGGACCCCGTTTTGGAATTCGTCCGCAATCATTTGGGAGTGAGTCTGGAGCCATCGTCCAGTATTTTTGGTGCAAATGTTGATGAAGACGATTCAAATAGGGTGAAAAACTACATTCTAGGTACATTAGTTTTATTTATTTTTTATCTCCATCTTACATACTGACAAAACAGTATAACATCTGTGCGATTTTATGTAGGGTTAGATGCATGGAAATGCAGTGCACTTGAACAGCTAGCAGGTGCATGCAAATCTGTGTGTATTGCCATTGCAGGCGTGGAAGGACGACTCTCGTTGCACCAAGTAATAGATATATCTCGGATAGAAGAAAGCCATCAGATAGAGGAGTGGGGCCTGGTCGAAGGAGGTCACGATATCGATATTGCAGAGCTTAGTGTGCGTATTTCAGCACCACTTGTGTTCTTGGATATGCTTGAGTGAACGTTTATTGGAGCAGTGGAACGATATCTTTTATGTGTAGAGATCTAGTATCTGTAATATAAGACAACTAAATGAATATTTTTTCTTAGACTTTGCGATGTGGCAGTTACTTTAACGCAAAATACATCTTGGAAACTGGTGGTCAAGTCATGCATGCAGATCGTTACCGTGGATGGATTTCTTGCACCAATGATTCCGATACTACATGTGCGCCTTGCGTGTGAAATGTCATGTAGAATTAATGTTAATATTGAATACAAGAAAGTGAAGAAATGTGAAGATTCTGTCAACGAGCACCGCAACTGAAAGAACTGAACAATTGCCATGTAGCAGGATGGACGTTGTTCTCGTAGAATCAGATGGCGAGTGTCGGGTTCTTACATCTTCGATACCAAATATTCTTTCTTCATATCCGCAGGGTATCTATACCACAATGTATGCGGATGCGTGTGGGAAAATAGAGGACAGAACAACTCATATTAGACGCCTGGAAATATCGATTGACGCTGTGAACAGGCACTGTAATGGATCTTTTGGGGAGATAAATACTCAATTTGATTTGAATGTACGATATTAGTCTACATGGAAAATTTCCCCTCGTTTCTCGGATCACTTTAAAATGTCGTTAGCAACCTTGAACTGCAACCATCTATTCGTTGGCTCGCTTTTTGTTGACTGGTTTGCGATTTCGCAGGGTCTACGGGATCATATTGAGTCGCAGATGGATAACCTGAGTGGTCTAGCATTGGCCAAATCATCTTTGGTGAAGAGCCACCAGGGCGCTGCTAAAATGGTTGTCTTGTGTATCTGCCCGGGAAACCTGCACCAGGCATCTGGTGGCAGTTCTATCTATTCTGCACTCAACTTTAGTTGCATGGTCGCCCCTTACTCCCGGCAGTCTTCACAAAAGTGCATGAAAGCGATTATTCTTGGTCCACCTCGGAAGATTCCTGTCGCAAAAGAGATTGGTTGGGTTTCTGAGAGGAGATATCTACAGGATATGACGTCCAAGCAATTTGGGGAGATTTTGTTATGCAAAGAGAATGGGGAGCTTCTTGAAGGACTTGTCACGAACTTCTTTGTTGTACGACAGGAAAATCGAGATCATAAAGTAAAAACAGTTGTTCAGACGGCGCCAGTCTCAGCTGGTGTGGTCTGGGGAACAGCCAGAAAACATGTCTTGGATATTTGTTGTGACCTATGTATCCAGGTGGATGAAAGCTGCCCAGTCCCCAGTGAAAGGGACAAGTGGACGGAGGCGTTTGTCACCAACAGGTACACAGCACCCTAACCTAGTTCAAAATTCTTATCTTGTTATTTTTTTTTATTTCTTGCAAAGTCTTACAATTATGCATTATTGCAGCTTGAGAAAAGTGCAACCAATAGAATCAATTCAGTGCAGTGACAAAAATGTATTTGGCCTAGAACCATGGGGTATGCATTTCAAGAAATGCCCCGGTCAGCTCACAAAACACATTATGCATGCTATGAATAGAAAGCTTCAGTAATTTTATGGACTGCTCCAACGACAACTAAAAGTCAATCCCGTTGCTATGGCCTAGTGCATTGATGATGCTCTAGTACAGAAGGCTTGCCTTGATCTGTAGTAGTACCGTGTTCTAGAAAACCTAGTTGAAACATTTTATTTTGTCTTGGAAGGAAAAAAACTGCCAAATACATTAAAAAGCATACTGTCGAATATTCTTTCTTAATTCGTACTACGAGTCTGTGAGGAACTTTCCCAAAGGACCTTTTAATCACTCAAGATGCCTTCCAGCAAAGATAGTATGGTTGGGGAGGCCTGCACATCTTGCTGTTGCTGCTTACCTAGTCCTCCCCCTTTTGGCGACAACTCTAACTTATTACCACCATGATTACTCCTGTTATTTGATTTGAGCTGCTTTGATAATTTCGCAGCTATTGTGACAGCATCAGCTGGCAAATGGCTTTGGTCATTTGTTCGGCGCCTTGCATCAGTCCTCACTGGGGTCTTGGAGGGACTAACACGAATGGCCAAAGGACCCAGCATTGCCCCTGTGCATCGCAGGGCAGACTGCATAGAGTCTTTTGAAACAAACTCTACAAAGGCGATTTTAGTATCGTGCTGGGCATCACCAAGCAATCGTATCTTTGAAACTGGACCACACACCATCTGGAAGAATTGCCTTAGAACATCCCTTTCAACCGTTTGGTGGATATTAGCAACGTATACTGTCCTTGCCACGGCTTCTCTTTCTCTCTCTGAGCGAGGCAGGAACTGATCTTTCACAGGAATGATAGCAGTCTTGGAAGGGCTGACTCGGATGGCACATTCTCCCAAAATACTGCCAGTAAGTTTCAATGCCTCCTTCGCCCCTTCCTCCGAGCGAAACTCGATAAATGCAAATCGAAGAACAGTATTTGTATCTCCACAGATACGATAATCGACAATAGTGCCACAAGGTATGAAGAATTTCGCCAACTCATCCTCTGTCACTTGATAGTGCACATCAGCTACGTAGACAGTTCTCCTGACTTTTTCGGCAGTATTATTTCCCAGAGTGCCGTTGAGACTACCACTAGAAAGCGATCTAGAATGTTGTTGATTTTTTCCAAGATTATATGAGATATTTGGACTTGAGTCGCCCTTCTTTGACCCCGTGAAGTCACTTTCTTCTTGCTGTGGTGCTTCTGCTTGTGTCTTTCCCTGTTCGGCAATTGCATCCGGAGCTTCCACACCAGCCTTCATTCCTTCGAATATACTTTCGATTGATAGAAAATGCGATTCCATACCTCCATCTTGCGTTGCTTTGACTTGTTGTCCTTCTCCACTGCTTTGAATCTGACTAAGATACAGTGTCTTGAGCTGATTCAGTAGCACTGCAGCACGCGCGGGTACTACACAGTCAGTTAAAGTCATCCACACAGGAAACATTACAATTCAAAAGAATCAGCAATTCACTTGCACTCACGTTCAGGAGACATTCCCATATCCAAGCTTCCCAAGCCACCAGCGTTTGTAGCACCCGCGCCGTTTCCTTCAGTCTCGTTCGGTGGCGGAATTTGATTCAAACTCATTGCTTTAGTCTCACTCAACGTACGTATATGTTCTTTCAAGAATATATATGCTGCTTTTAGGCAATATAAGGACACTTATTGCGCTCTTGGCTATCCACGCAAGAGCAATTTATGCTGCACAGATGCCGAACCCTGCAACGCAGCAATACAGGACAGTAACCATAAAATAGTTCGATTCAGAATCAAAATACGCATGTATAGTATATATAGCGTATTTTACAGCATGGAAATATTAAAATGGTCTACAATTAGCGTAGAAAGCCCACGGCTCATAGAGCCCTCCGCCCCCGTGCGCCGTCCCCGAACATATTATTCCCATCCCTTTCGTACAAGAGCACCATCGTTATCATATTTTTATGCAAATTGAAACACATTGCAAGGATTTGCACCCCTTTTCACTCGCCAAACAAGCACAAACTCCCAACCTCTCACTAACCTTACAGGTCGCGTTGTCGCGGGCTGGTGTAGGCTTTGGCACAGCCTATCCGCACCGCAGTGTGTTCTACGACACAGAAATTTCTTCTGCACGCTTTTTATTATTTAGAGACTGCATAAAAAAAGCAGGCAGCATGACTTTCTTGCGTACGACAGCGGATCTCTCGAGGCGCCTTGCAATCAATTGCATGGAATCGGGCACCGGTCATTGGTGATCAATAGTGGTAGCAAGTCGTTTTAATCCATGACGCCATCTCCGGGTGGCCTCCTCAAGGAATCTCAGCATGATTCCCGAAGAGACTACCATCGCAAGGTGTTGTCTAGGCACATTATTTTCAAACGGACCACCATGTTGCTCAATTATTGTATTGACAATTTAAGACTTTATGTTCTTTCGAAGGATTCCCTTTTGTGACTGGCAGCAAAGGAGAATGGAACGGCACAGAATATTTTCCCTGTACTGCGCAGTACACACTTTCTCACAGGCCCAAGGTAATAATCCTGGGGAGACCGTCGACCTTTTTAATTGGGGAGCTTACGCGTTATGTGGTGCATCACCCTCATCGTGCTCTTGTCAAAACATGACTTAGTATATTTGTAAGACATTCTGTGAGAATAAGGCGGCCTGCTGCTCCGATGGCTTCGGGAGGGGCTACGTTCCGCCGCGATGGCAGCGAGAGTGGCTTCGACAGGTGCGATCTCAGCCCGGTATAAGGCTATATAGCGGCGTTTATTCTTCGACATTTTTGAATTTATTTGGATATAAGAAGACACGATGGCCTTAACCTGTTCCTCAAGCCTTCAGCGGACTTTGCTTACTGTTAGGAATCACCCATTTGGTCGTCGGGTTGCAGGCAAGCGGCGGCCCTAGATGGGGAGATGGAGAAAATTTGGGGTCACATTAAACTACTTACTTGGAGCATCTTGGGCTTCTTGCGCCATATCGGCGTGGATGAGCTCGAACAGGACAGTGAAGTTCTGCTGCAGTGCCAAC
>PJAJ01000017.1:0-200695 GCA_002818215.1 Picochlorum sp. 'soloecismus' | reverse complement strand
GAAGTATTGAAGTATTGAAGTATTGAAGTATTGAAGTATTGAAGTATTGAAGTATTGAAGTATTGAAGTATTGAAGTATTGAAGTATTGAAGTATTGAAGTATTCGTCCGAAGTGAAAAAAAAAATTCTCCTTCATAATCATGCAAAAAATATTTTTCCATTGAATGGTCGAAAGTCAACGATGCGTTGCATCGGGAGTGTGGTCTAGTGGTATGATTTTCGCTTAGGGTGCGAAAGGTCTCGAGTTCAATTCTCGACTCTCCCCTAAATGTTTTGGCATTTTTTGGTTTTGTTCAACATTATTACAACTTAATATAAATTTTGAGCAATTAAAACGCTCCAAACGAATAGTTTTTGGCCCTAAACCAATGGTGCAATTAATTGCAGATATACGTACCTTTGCAATTGCAAAGGTAGGATAATTACCCTAACAGATAGCGCTATCTTGCGACAAACCCTAGTTCATTTATTTCTCCCATTCTCT
Organism: Picochlorum sp. 'soloecismus'; assembly: GCA_002818215.1. Taxonomy (NCBI): domain Eukaryota; kingdom Viridiplantae; phylum Chlorophyta; class Trebouxiophyceae; genus Picochlorum; species Picochlorum sp. 'soloecismus'. The sequence goes on along the minus strand of PJAJ01000017.1, from coordinate 200,211 downwards.
CCATTTCACTTGATACCTAGCCGGACATGGAGTCAAGTCGTATCTTACATAAGTTTGTCTACTTTTATGAGTCATACGGGGATAACGGACACATGGAAAACTGATTAATCTTCTGCAGAACCAGCGTCACTTGATGTTCAAGTGCAGGTGGGACCGCACGTGCTTTGCAAGCATACAAGTACTCATGGTTGCTTGCACTTCACTCTTACATAATGGCACAAACCTGCAGATATGATGCAATATACATAGATGAAGAGACATATGGCAAGATGGAAATGTGGTCCAGGAAACAGGCAAGACAGATATCATTATTACGTACACATCCCTGGTATGGTTGAGGATTGATTCTCCCACGTGGTGGCAACGGCTTCCCCAGTATAACGTACACATATCCTGGCCTATCTGCATAATTCGATCTCCATTGAGAATTTAATCGGGCCCTTCCAAGATTTCTCGAGATGGCGAGTAGCCTGTCCTCCGCAACTCTTGCATTTCTGGCCTGGCAATACAGAAACGTCCCCACAAAATGCCGCCCACTCACTCCTTCGGCTTCGTACGAGGATGCCCTCATCAACGGGTTCCCGGTGGCGCCGACACGAATATTACGTACATCTCGAACGGCTCTTTCTATTTCGTGCACCGATACTTGACACACATTCAGTCTGCTCGGCCCCCTCGGCATGTTCCACTGTTGTCCGTAATCGTGCAAACTGATCTCAGCTCACAACAAAAGCCTCAAAGTCGTGCCCTTTCACAGAAATATCAATCTATATATGTATAAATAAAGATTAATTATTACCAGTATACATGTTTCATTGCCGTCGTATTAATATAATACCTAGGTAGGCAAAAGATGCTGGCGACGTACTGCCTTGGCCATCATCATATAATTGGACGGCCTTTGGAGTTCGAAATTTCCTTTGAAGGCTTTTTTATGTAGAAGCTTGGATCCCTGTGATCAAATTTGACCATCGAGCGTATAGCCAGCACTGGAGCACTAAGGAAGCTACACGAAATTTGAAGCATTTCTAGACAATGCCTTTGCGCGTTTGCTTTCAAATATCACGATAAGCAGTTTCCTGCAAGGCTTGCCAATACATGGATCCTTCACCACCAGTCACACACCCTGTGGCATTTCTGTGCAATGAACCTTTTGCACCACGAATGAAACAGAAAGACTACCATCCGTGGTCGATCAAAACCCTCTACTCTACTCAGAAAAAAAAAACCAATCAATCCGCTCTATCAAGTCGCTGGTTTAGTGGAGGTCGCTTTTAAACAATCCTTGTACAGGGATCGGGCTAGTTGGAAATTTTGAGCTGCCAGGTGACGAGCCTCTGGAGCGTCAAGCAACCCAGGCTCGCCTTTTCTTTGCTGCAGAGAAGAAAATTGCATTTCCTCCAGCTCAAAAATCAGGCTCCTCAGAACTTTTCCACAATGACCCATTCGCATTCCCTCTTGAAACAATACGGGCACACGGTGATCGGTATCATCAGCTCGAGACATGGCGTCCAAAATGTGCAAGGCCTTGTGCAGTTCGTCCTGCCGAGGCACCGTGGCAAAATCGGCAGCCTTGGCTTGCGAGGCACCCAGCAGCACTGCCAAAAGGGATCGCACAGCTCCGGATTCCAATGCCCGCTTCTTTGCCGCTTCAAAATACGAAAACCAGTATAATCTGAAAATCCCAGCTGATTGTAATACAGGCTCCGTCGTATCCATCAGCTTTATGGTGTGACCTACGAGAGCAGCTGCAGCGAATGGAACAACCTTCAGGCTCGCTCCGAAGAGCAGCGTTGCAGCGATCAATCGGAACGCAAACACTTCAATGTTGTTTGGTTGATTTTTTGTCGAGAATGAGCTTGTGCCGAGGTTGAGACGCGTTCCCGCCTTGCTGCCAACTTCACCCAGACGAGTAGCAGTCCTCGTCGGCACTGGAGAGAAGAAGCGGGCAGCTATTCGAATCATGCCCCGTATCTTTTGGCCAGAATGGGCACAGTCGAGCTACTCCTTGTGATAATTAATCTTCATTTTTTGCAGTATTTTTTCTTAGTTTGTAGGATACATGCATTGGTAGCTGCATATGCGAATGTTTCATGGCATGACTTTTTGAGACACGCCTCAAACCTCAAGTTTGCAAACCACACAACTGTGTCAACCTTTTGAAAATACATGAGCAATTTTGTGTTATTCATTCTTACATCTCTCTGACTTACTGATACCAGCACATACTTTATACATCACTCTACTGTATAATAACACACAAAAAATACGCAGGGGTCAAGCAACAAAAGAACAGAAATTAAGAAAACATTTTCATGGTGATGTGGAGGAGGACTTGTTTCTGCTCCGTTGGCCAAATGGGACAACATTGCTCACAGGAAGTGATGGTACGGTTCCATTATCATCCACGACTTCATTCATTTTTGGGGAAATATCAGGTAATACATCATATGGTGCATTGGTTTCGTCATAATCTTCTGATACGAGGGTATGCTTGGCCTGGCACTCTTCAATCTGCTTGTTGAGTACCTCTATTTCCTGCAGAGTCAAGTCCTCTGCGGAAGTGTCATTCTTTTTTGATCCACTGCCGACCTGTAGATCGCTTTCCATGAGTATATTCGTATAATGAACACTGATGTTATCATCCGACTCCGAGCAGTCCTCCGGCATGGCATCTCCAAGACTTCGTTTTCGGCCCAGTCTTCGGCGTGATGCCTCAGGTGCGAATCTGGAAACTTCCTGAGCATACCTTTCCTTGATATTTCGCTGGATTTCAGACTCGAGCTGTGCTGCTCTTCGGTTGACGATCTCACCATTTGTATCATCCGGGAGGACAGGCGTCGCCATGCATGCAGCAAGCTCGGCAGCAACCTCTCGCTTGAAGCTGCCTTGTTTGCCAACCAAACTGGGAGCTTCTTCCAGCTCAATTGTACTGAGGCATTCGGTGGCAGCAAGACCTTTCGATACCACAGCATAAGCTACTTCCACTGATTCATGACCGCTATTGCTCTGAGCAACCTGTTCAGTCGGAGGCACGTACATGTCGGTGCCAAGTATCGCTCTGGTCCTGAGAGACTCTTCCGAACTGTTTCTGGGCATTGGCTTGGACTTGACGAATGCGGACCTCGTTGGTGCTGGTTGACGTACTTTCTTGGGACCCAAGTTGTGAGATGATATGATGAGCCCAGGGGAACCCGCATGTCCCATGGCACTCGCGGTCGCAGGCAGATGATAGGAGTGACCAACGTGATCACCTCCACCGTTGAGTTGCGGCGCACTTCCTACTCGCTTCATTGCACAAATGTACGTTCTACCTATAATAATGTGGATATATTAAATATATTCCTTTGTTTATATCCGTGTATGACTGACTTTTGGGCGGTTTGTCCCCTGTCCAGAATGAAGGCGTTTTGACGCGTCAAACTCGACTTGCTCTAGAAAGTTCCACTTTCTTTGACAGATATGCCACTTCTTGCTTTATGAATTCACACAAATATCCAATGAATATACGAAATGAAATATCACGGTGCAATATATTAAATGATATTTGTAAATGCGCTAAAGGTACATGGTGCCGTCCATGTTTGTTGTACGAGGTCTCAAAGGTTTGAGATGAAATCAGACGCTTTGACTTGGGAATACAGTGGCTATATATGGCCACTAGGAACTGGACGCGTCCGCTTAAGATGCTCTCTTCATGGGAAGAAATTTCTATGTCTCGGGCTGATGTAGCCCGCCCTGGTTGCGACAATCGCATGTCTGCCAGTCGGTCTGCCACGGCCTCGTGCCTCTCCAGGCAGTACATGTGGCAAAATGGGCGCGCACTGGAGACGCGTCCTTTTCGATGCAGCATCATGATGCTGACCAGTCTGCCTTGCAGTTACAATGCAATGTACGCCATGCAGCAGAACTGCTTGTTGAAATTGTGTTCACGTTGATTGCACTGTATGTAGGAAAACTCGACTGGAGCATGGTTACAACTGAAGGCTCTAAAAAAGATTGTTGTGAAAAAAATATGAAATAGTATTCATTCATGTGTTAACCAGTAGTAATTGCTTTGCAAGAAAACATATTTTCTTCTCCTAATAGCGCTGTCATGCTCTTTGCATGCGAGTCTTGAACCGTTTCAGCGTATAATCTCCCAAGGCCTAGGCGAACACTCTGCCTCTCTTGGGTGCTCAAATGTCTGTGTTCACTCTGAGCTGCATCAGACGACATGAGAATGGCGTCTGCTGCCTGCTCTGGCTCCACGAGGCTCAGTGTTTCCCTGACTTCTTCCCTCGTGACAATATCATCAGGTTGAAATTCCATGTTTTCTGCATCCGACCGAGATTTTGTGACTGCAGCTGATAACACGTGGGCCAAAAGATAGTCTGAGATGGTTGTCAATAGCCCTTTGCCTTTGTGGAGGAACCACAGTGGCCCCCGATTACGGCCTACCCTTGAGTATCGCGAGCGACTAAGAGATACATATTCCACAGACTGATGACTGCTACTACTTGGAGACCAGGTCTGAAGTTGTCGCTGATTGGCTGTCAGAGGAAGATGCATGGATAAAAAGTTTAGGATTGCAAGATTAACAAGGTGGATTCCAAGCACAGGGTCCAACTCGGCGGTCAGTCCGAGCATGTCAAAGATCCAGCTCACTTTTTCTGAAAATAATGGTAGCGGGTCGGCAAAGGTGTTGTGTGAAGACCCAGATATGGAAAGGAAGAGAGCCCCACTCCCATTTCTTCCACCATTTTCTTGTCTGATTTTACAAGCGGTTAAAACTGCGGCTTGCCTCTTACCATCACATTTCAATTGGCCATCAGGATCTGGAATATTCCAGTCATGCGAACCAACAACCAACAACGGACTTTTGGTCCTCCAACCTTTCAAAGCAGCGCTTTCGGCTGGCAAGGCCGGCCACCAAGGGTCTAGGCTGATTCCACAACGGAACATTGGATCCTCTGAAACAAGTCCTGCAACAGTGGCTCCCCCATACGAATGACCGACAGCGGCTAAACACCTCATCTCAATTTTTCCTTTAAGAAAAAGTCTAGGATCTTTGTTTCTGGAAAGAACGAGGCCTGGGATGGAGTCTCCCTTGTGCATTGCCCTCAAGATTTTATAACTGGTTTTCATCTCCTGAATCCTGTACCTTGTCTTCCCGACTTGCCCCTCTTCGTCCCCTAAGCCTTGATAATATATAAATTTCTTAGCACGTCCTGCAACCTTGGCCACCGAAGCGGTCCCATCAGCGTGTTCCAGGGCCAGGACCGCGTACCCCTGACTTGCCAGTTCGGTACAAATCAAACTGTAGAGACTCCTATTGCCCGCAAGCCCATGACTGAAAACAACTACAGGAAACTTTGCATCACTAATGTCTAACAACTTTGCCCCGTGGAAGATATACAGCTGCTGCAAGCTTCCCAGAATATACACTAGAACGAAAATTACGTGGCGAAGGGCCCAGTTGAGCCAGGTTTTTGGTCGTCGATAGAACAAGAAGAAAGCAATACCGTAGGCATACTCTATGCTTGGCAACCACCGAGCACCTGAGCCAAAGTTGAAAAATCTTTTCCGAGATGTTGGGTAAAACAGTCTGCCTGACAAATGCTGCGCGGGAAAAAGAATCAAGGGTCGTATTGCTGAGAAACACTCTGTGCAAAACTTGTCATCGCACCAAAATCAAACCCTCACCTTGTTCGCATCCAATTCTGTATTTGTTACATTATTGCCTTCAATTCGATCAAAAATGTGTGCATTGTATTCAAGATCCAAAAAGCCGACATTATACGCTCCGTTTGGGCACCAACTTTTAAACATGTCGTGATTGCTCTTGTTCCTCCCCAGGAAAGGCACCACACAGATGCTCTGTATTACCGAGTCGACATATTTATTGGTACTATGTCTGTATTGAATTGAATGTATTTAGGATATAATATTTTAATGCGTAGGCTCGAACTTTACACATCCAATCAAGCAAATTTGCTGAATCGAATCAACAAGTGGTAATATCAGCACGAACCACCTGGTTGCTCACGAACTAGATGATGGCAGAAAATCCGTAGAGATTCATAGATTGTTTCCCCATGCTTCAAAATGCAGCTGCTCTGCGGTTTTCCTCAGATGCTTTGACTGGTCATCTTTTGGTGGAGTGTTTGCTAATTTGCTGCCACCTCCAAACGCAAGATGTGGATTCATATCAAGCCATCTCAGGCGGGCTGTGGCTGGACTTTCCTTTCCATGAGAGCCTTCCTCCATCTTCGTCTTGTGGATTGAAGGGGATTTAAGAAGGTCTGACGCACCAAGAATGCTATCGTTTTCTTGGGGCTGATCGATACCAGAACCCATTGGTCCAACTTTCTTTGCTTCCATGGGCCCTGTATGGCTGCTTGACCGAGATTTATTGGATATACTTACCTGTTTTGACTGATCTCTTGTTTTCTGATCGCATGTTATTTGCCCCGTTCGAGATCCTTTACTCATTGAAGACCCAAACTTCTTGGGTCTTGATGCTGGCTTACCATTCGCCACTACTGGTTTATGTCCCCCAATACTGTCACTACTAGTAGTTGTCGTGCTTTGATTTGGTCTTTTAATTGAGCTATAGATTTCAGTTGATTCTATGCCCGACTTAGATGCTGCGGTAAAACTTGTATTTGTTCCTCCAATATCTCTAGTTTCTGAGAAGAAGTTGGATCTACTCGATGGAGGTTTCAATCTACTTGGTGGCCTGGCTGGCACTCTAGTTCCTGTACACTGTGTGGTGCTTTTCGATGGCCTTTCGTGAACATTGGATGCCTTCATCTCTTGATTTATTTCTTCAATACAGTTTTTTGGTTTTGTCCAATTGGTATCAATAGAAGCAGCACCGACATGGGACCCTGAACGTATGTTTGTCACACATGATGCATCCTCTCGAATTGCCTTGATCAGTGCCTCTTCATCCTTGTTGCTTTTACCATCCTTTTCTATTTGCTTCTTCTTTATGTCCTCGTCATGTAAAATAGCAGAAGAAATAATATCATCTCGTTTGACAGGCACAAGCCAAGAGTCTTCAGCACCTTCAGGAGTCTGCCCTCCTGTGGATAGCAACAGTTTGTGATCATCCCCTGGACCCAGCCCTTGCTCCTCTGGTATAGCAAGCAGCATGCTCGACCGAGGTATTCTCTCGTCTTCATCTTCATTAACTTCCAAATTCAAATGCATCTGCCTCTCCAGCGCAAGAGTATCATGCAAAGCATCATGTTCCAGCATATCAGCCTCGGTATCGGGCTCCACCACCAGACACCCAGTCCCCACCGACTTGACCCCTTGGAGAACCAGTGAAGCTTTGTGAAGAGGAATTATTATATCTTCATCTCCAACAGCAAGCTCATTTTCATCCAATAAACCTTTCTCTTGCTCACTCGTCCGCAAGAGGGCAGAAAAAATTGCAGTACTCTCCCTTCTTGGGTCCCGTTTCTTTCTCCCACCACTTGGTAAGTCAGTAGAACGACTCATTTATAGATATGATAATAAGTTTCAGTTGGATACGCACCAAGAATACTGTGCGCAGATGCAGAATAAACGTCGATATGAAGGTCGATTCTCGCTCGACGGTTAACCGGTCGTTCCAAACCTTCAATAGAATGATGACCTGCTTCTGCTCGCCAACCCCATTAAACCTAATATTTAATACTATTCCTCTATTTCAATTGTGTTTTCCATGCCCTTTCTTCATGATTGAGTCGTAGTAGTCCTCCGGAGGATCCGGATCCTGACATAGGCCTATGAGCTCGAGCTCATATACCTCGCGAGGCGCCCATGGGCTCTGGCCAGAGCCTGTTCTGGCAAGTCTGCAGAAATCTCTGCTGAATCTCAAGTGGAGCTGAAACCGATTTTATTCTTTTTCATTTTAAATAAGAATATGAACATTATATGAATGTGATAATTGTGAGATACATTTCAAATAGATAGACAGACGGTGTGAGCACGCAATTCTTTTAGTGTGACTTCCAAACATGATGGAGTCAAACCCTGAAAGGAATGAGGAACGTGCTATCGTAAATGGGGATGATGGCGAAGCAATGATGAATATTGTAATGGAGATTGTGGGAGTGCCCATGCCCGGGCCACAGGATGAATTTGTCCTGAAGGGTTTAGACACCCGAACACCAACATTGCAACTGAAGGATGGCACAGTATTGACGGGAGCGTTCGAAGAGACAGTAGGGACTCAAATGATATTTAAGGATCCAGCACATAAAAATATAAATTCGGATGATGCTGGGCCAAGTAAATCCAGCGCGGGAATGGTTGAGGGCTCCAGAGGACCAACGAGCCTGGTCAATATGGGGGACAATGCAGCAGAGCCTGGAATAGAGCTCGAGGCTTTTACTGACGTGAAACTAGTCTTTAGAAAGAATAATTGAATAATTTAGTCAATGGATAAGGTCATCAATCGCTGCAGCGATACTAAATACTACCAGAGGAAGAGTCTGCTCTAATTAGCAGCGACTGAAGTAGCATGGCTTGATGCCTTGCTGTGTCTGATAAATGTTTCCAGTAGCAATATCTTGGAGATGATTCTTCAAACATGGAAGATCTCTTTTCGTAAAGTGATGCTTTGTGGTGTAGGTTCCTGGCAGCAGCATGCATCTTGTTCCTTTGAGCAACATGAGAATCCTGAGCAATAGTATTCTGGCTGGTGGTTTTCGGGACTGTAACAATAATATGTCTATTTATCGATGCTTTGTTATCTTTCCGAAGATTTTCTAAAGCAATAGATAAGAATGATAAGGAATGGGTTAAACTGTCGATGTCTGGGAGATTGTAGTGTTGTTGCTTAGGGGTCTTGCTCGACTCTTGGTTTCTGTCTGCACTACCCACAAGCAAGTCAGAGTGCACTCCATTCTGCTGCTGGAACAGGCTGCTAAGCTTCCTGGGTCCCAAACCAGGCTCAATAATCCTTTTCTTTATTCTGGCATCATCTTCTGGAAGGATGTATATCTTTAGAAAAGGTCCATGAGCTGCTGAGACCTGGCCTGTCAGCAAGACAGGAATTTTGGAAAGAAGCCTAATGTTTGTGGAACTTACTTCTGATGATATCGAACACCTTTTGAATCCACCAACAGTTTCCTCGGAGAAATTTAAAGTAATAGCATCTGAAGATGTATCGGGAAATAGAAACTCAAGAGATGATTCACTCTTCTCTAATAATTGCTTATTTAGGCTGTGATGAGGTAATTGAATAGTTCCCTGCATGAACAATGTGAATGCAATAGAATTATTATTATTATTTATGCGCACACGCATACATACGACATGTATAGCAGGTAATACTGACTGCTGCAATAATAATTATTATCACATACATGGAGCTCAAGACTGGGAACAAAGACAGACAGAGTCTCTCTACAAATGTTTGTCACTAAAGCCATCTCTGCCTGGGGCTTGGAATGGAGTAACAGCAGAAGGTACAAGAGGGAGCATTCTCGTTGAGCGAGTTTTGATGCACGATTACGAATGTTCATATTATCTACTTTTTGATCCAGGTCTGACACAGGAGACTTGTCATGCCTCCCACTAGTTAGCACTGCCTCTAGTAATTGCCGATGAACAATTATATCCGAGTATCTCCTGATTGGGGACGTGAAGTGGGTATACATATTTAATCCAAGTCCAAAGTGATATGTTGAGGAGGCGGATCCGGCTTGCATGTATCTAGCTTCTGCAAGAGCCCTGTTGGCTCTGGCTTTTAACAGTGACTTGACACCATCATTCTTAAGTATATTGTGAAGAGCCTGTAAATCTCTCCCAAAAGACTGGGGGTCCACGAAAAAATGTTTACCACTTGGTATAGTGTGCGAGTATGTCTGGTCAATATTCTTCAAAAATGCCGAGAGAGATTCTAATTTTTTCTTGTCAGGTGGAGAATGACATCGAATCAAAGATGAAGTTGGGAAAACAGAATGGATCTTTAGGGCAGCCTCTTGATTTGCTAAAATCATTATTTCCGCGATAATCTTCATCATGTCAATGTTGATTTTTATGCTAATCTGCTCCGGGGCTCCTGTATTTTTATTGGTCGTAAATCCAAGTTCTTTGCTGTCTAGGTCAATTGCACCTGATGATAGTCTCTCTTGGAATCTGGAGAAGGCCAAATCACGTAACAAGCAGAATGACTTTTCCAAGTGTTTTAAATCCTTCAAGGATTCCAATCCACATCTGTAAATATCACGAGATCCTTCCAAAATAGATTGTGCCTCTTCATACTCTAGTTGGTATTTTGATTGAATCATTGTCCGTCCAATCCACACACTCATGGTGCTGAAATCCTTCTTGGATATTTGCCAAATAATACTCACCGCAAAACGAGTAACGTTGCTAAGCAGAGATGCAGCATCCTCTGAGATCAACTCTGGCAGCATGTTTAATCTTCTGTCAACTAGATACACTGTTGTGCATCGTGCTGCGGCCTCGTCATCCAACAAAGAATTATTCTTGACAAAGTAGGACACATCTGCAATATGAACGCCCAGCTCGAATGCCCCATCACTTATTTCTTTCAGATGAAAAGCATCGTCAACATCCGTACACCCAGGAGGGTCCACACTAACTACAAATTCGTGCCGCAAATCGAGCCTGCCTTGTTCAATCTCTGTGTTGATCAGATCTTTGGATGGAACCCACTTGCCAATTGTTTTGCTGCTCACAGGGACTTCCCTCAGAGCGTCCTTGTTAAAATCCCCCGACATAAGATTATGCCTAAGGAGAATCAAATCCGTCTCAGTTTTCAAGTCTCCAATATCTCCCATTATTCTGATAAGGTGAACCTCTGGATAGTTTGAAGCTTGGCGCCATTCAATAAATCTGACCAAAAGCCTCTTACCACAAAGACGAGATATACCTCGCGATTTTAGTCGCATCTTTGGAAATCGACGATCAAAGGGGACACATATTACGCTGTGCAGGGAACCATCTTGAGTAGGCAGAGACTGAAAGGCAGCCCTATCCTTTTCACAAATGGTTACGATCAAATCAGAGACCTGCCTTTTGGTAACTGCAACGACTTTACCTGTCAATTGTATTTCCTGGTCATATTCACTACCCTGAATCATTTCTTCTTCATTTTGTATAATGCTTGAAAAAATCATTGGACCCACGGCATCACGAGATTGTCCTGACTCTGTGTGTCTTACTCTATCCAAGACAACCATGACTTCATCCCCATGCATTGCCGTACCTCTGTCTTCCTGAGACCCAATATGAACTAGTGAATTCAATCCAGAACCAACTATGGAATCATTGGATCCAAACAAACGGGTCTCTACTATTGCACGACTTCTACCACCGCTTTCAACACGTAAAATGCCTTGAACACACTTCCCACTCTCCAATGCACTTTCCATAGACATTGTTGTTCCCTGCGCAATTTTCCTCTCTCGGACTTCTTTTGTCTCCTCAAATCTCTCTTCTATTGCTTCAAATAGATTCCAAACTGTATTATTTCCGTATCCAGACCATCTCTGCTGAAAATATCCCCCTGAGGAAAGAATTTCAACATTACCTCTCATCTTTGTCAATAAAGCTTTAAACTTCTTCTGATAAGCTTCCAAATTATCAATCACTAGGCATATTCTTTTTCCTTCAGCTAGATGAGACCAGTACCATACTGCCGATGCCAATGCACAGGGCAACTCTCGTCTCAGGGTGGCCACATCCTCATGATGCAGGTCATCAAACAAGTAGGCATGTCTCCTCTTGTCTCTGTACAGACTCCTCAATCGCGAAAGCAGTCGAATCTTCCCATTACCAATCTTCCTTATCTCACTCCGAAGCACGATTACTCCATCGCAGAATGACTCCTCCTCGAAACAATCCAGGTACCTCTCTAAACATTGATAGTCTGGAATGACATATGTCTCTGCATCTGCTGGCAGAGAGGACCATTCTTGTTTGCAAGTTGAACACGCTCCACTCCCACACGGTATATCCCCTCGAAGATATCGTTCTTCCTGTGTTCCAGAAACAATCAGACCATCTCTTCGCCCCCGAGTCTGAATACATTGCACCACCTGCAAGAGTTCACCTCACACACATGTTTCTTGAGTTGTCGAAAGCCTTCGTCCCCACTCGACATAGTTTCGATTCGATTCCTGCTTACCTCCCTCGTATGCCATTCTGATATCATCTTACTTCTATCGCGCATTATACTCATAGTGGGCTTGTATCGAGACACCGACGAACTTCCGGTGATTGCAGGTATCTAAGCCAACTGAGTAGGCTCAGTGAATTACAACACTCCATGCCAGATACCTCTGTTTGGTATCGTCTTATTTTTTAATATAATTTATCAATAACTTTAAATTTGTTTACAGTCAGATGGCAAATAGCTTCACATCGGTACCACCATTGCGAGTACTTGATTTTGAAACATTGGCCCATAAGGAACCGTTGCAAAGGACACCAGGATGGTACCTTAAAGAGGGCCGAGTACCACTTCACCCGCCAGGATGACACGATTCGGGTCAGCGCATCGCCTTTTACTATGCAGCTGCCGCGTGTAATTCTCTAAGATATTTTAAAATTTCTGGCTGGTCTTTTGGACCATTTCCCACCCGGTCGTGTTCCTTCGGAGGATTGAATTAAGGGAATGCAGCACGATCATGATACCCACGAGTACTGACGTCAGTCGAGCTGTAAGTCAATTGATTTGCATTGCAACTGCTTCTTGAAGTGGTTCAGATTATGCCAGGGAACAAGGGACTGTATCTCTTGTCCAGCTCAATATGATGTGAGTTGATGGATACATATTTTACAATGTTCCACAGTCAAATGCTGCATGATCAAGGAAATGCGACGGATTAAAAAATGCCGAAACATACGTGTCCCGTGCTGCTACAATAGGCCAGAGGCCTGTCTGAAGGGCATGCCCCATCAGGTTTGATCTTACAACCAAAGGAACGCATCTCCTTGCTCTCTCTAGATTGTACTTTTGAAGAGCAGCAGTGATCGACGACTGTCTGCTTCTGCCTACAGGCGCTGTGAGGGCTCCTGATTGTCGAAGGAGCCTTGCCAAAACGACTCCATCCTCCAAAGCAGTACACCCCCCCTGGCCCAGGTTGGGCGTCATAGGATGAAGGGCATCTCCAACAAGGGCTACTGGGACATTTCCAAGGCTATTTGCGCTAGGCAATAAGCTCGAAAAATCCCATCTGTCAGCCAGGCGGGAGCGTGATACTCTGTCAGAGGAGGTCTGGTGGATGGCGTCCCATACCACACTACTCTGCCATGTCTTTCCAGATGCAGATACCAGCATTCTCTTGGCTTCCTCAAGTATTTTCTCACCATCCATTAGACTTCTCCCGCTTCCATCGTCATTGAAACACACAAACCAGTACAGTTCGTTGCTGGACACTGGGTACACTCCTGCTCGGGTGCTTGGTCCCCAAATCTGTCGAATAGAGTTGCAGGGCACCCCGTCCGAGTAGGATGCAACACCTCGAATAGCAATTTGCCCCACATAGTTTACTGAAAAGTCACGTTGGGATTTTTGCCCCAGCCCAATGGCCACATTAGATCTGACTCCGTCTGCACCTATTAGCAGGTTGCAAATCAATTGATCACCATCAGAGGTTGTTACTGTCGCCCCTTGATGCCCCATTTTGCAATCTACAACCTCTTTTCCGTATTTAACATCCACTTCAGGAGGCAGTTTGTTCTCTAAGCAATCCATCAATATCTTTCTAGTCACCCCACGAAACTCATGGGGCCCATTGGCACATTCATCCAAGCTAAAGGAGCGCAGCACTCTGTCCCCATCTTCTCTACAGACTTCGACCTTGTCCACCAGGGGTGCTCCGCTTTGTCGAACATCGTCTCCCACACCAAGGGCATCCAACGCCTTCCATGCGTTTGTCCATAGCCCCAAGGCTGTGCCGCTGTTCCCATCTGTCTTGTTTTCCTCCAGCAGAACAATGTCTTTCCACCCTGTTCTGGACAGGGCCAATGCTGCAGCAAGACCCGCTGGCCCTGCTCCGGATATAACAACGTCAACAAGTCTTTTTCCATCTGCTGCCTGCGCGTGTACTGTAACTGCGCGTGGACGCCTTACGTGCACTTGGAGGTTCCACCTATTCAGGCTGGTAGCTTTTAAACTGAAAGTGTTGGTCCCAGTGTCTACGCCACAAGCCCGGTATCCACTACTCCCCATTCCAGCAAAACAAATTTATTAGTGCTTTAAAAATATTTGTCACAGCAACGGTGATCGTAAAGACGATCGATCCCAATTCTGGCAACCTGCACTAAAGTTGGTCCTCTCACTAAATCTCCGACACGGTCAAAGAAAATCCTTGTAATCTCCCCTCTTCTAGGGAATCTGAGGGTACCCTGAGAATTGTTTTTATACAAATACTGACATTATTTTAACACTTTGGATCGCTCACAACACCTTTTCACGTACTATTACAGAGAAATCTCATCAAATCGACAATGGTGCACGTGCAGCATCAACGCTGATGATGGATGGGATGGCCTTCTGCTAGATGGCGATCTTGACAGGCCTTCGGTTCACGGTGGATCATCATCGGACAGGATGAAGAAGCCGACAACCTACTCCTGAGCCCTGTGGCAGCGCATACTAAATATGTGCATGTTCACTGTTGAGGGTAGTATTTAAATTCAAGGTATGTGTAATGTCGAATAAATTCTAGTGAATGTGTGCGTTGGGGGTTCAGACTGCTCGAATCGGGTTGAAAATGCCATCACAGCCCGGCAAGTCACGAGTCGCCGTCACAGTCAACAGTTCCAGTTAAGAGAGTAAATGATTATGGATGAGCAATCAAGTTGACTGATAGAATATAAATATGCTGACGAATACACCAGAATCATTATGCGGTCCTGTATGAACTCAAGGAGTTTTAGGTTGGAACTAGGCGACGGCGGATTTGCCGAATGGTGGCTGCTGGATACTTGAACTTTTGACGATTGGCACCGAGTTAAGATATTTTATATGTCCATATATAAAAGTTTCAGCACAATAAGAGACCAAAGATAGTGATTGGCGGAGATTCGTGGGGACTGGCTGTTCTATTTTTGCCTGCCCAACATTCTGTGTACAAGAGCAGATGCCTATGGCTTTGTGGCTACATTACATTCTTATTGTTTCTACCAATGATATATACAAATGCTAATGACATGGTTGTACCCTTTGTTCCGCAGGAATTGTTCGTAGTATTAAGCGATAAACATGACAAAGAAGCGTAGAAATGGAGGACGCAACAAGCACGGTCGAGGACACGTGAAGCGAGTTCGCTGCGAGTCTTCTGCCATGCTTGTGCCAAAAGATAAGGCTATCAAGCGATTTATTGTGAGAAATATCGTGGATGCTTCGGCGATTCGTGATCTGCAGGATTCTTGTGCAATTGAAGGATATGCCCTGCCAAAGATCTATCGCAAGGTGTATTACAGCATCTCTGCTGCCATTCATTCTAAAATTGTGCGAGTACGATCTCGCAAGAATCGTAGAAACAGAGAGCCACCAAAACGCCCTGGATTCCGCAAGTAAATAGTAGATGTTGTATGTGTGATGTATTATTCTTGGTTCATTTCCACACATATGTAACTAGAAATATGATCACAGCTTGATTGGCATTCTTTTACGTTATAATATTGTCAATTTACGTGAATTGTTGCTTCTACCGGATGAATAAATAAATAAATATGAACATTTCATAAATACAAACATTTCATTATGGCTATCTACCTGGCCTTTTTTCTATGTTTCTGTTCATTGGATCTCAATTTTCGTTTCTTCTCTTCGATATTTGAATTTAACTTTATTTCCTTTGGGTAATTGTCACAGTCATGCGAATCATCCATCTGGTCGACTCGCATCTCTTCCTCAAGCATGTCTGCTTCTTCTTGTTCCATTCCTTTTATTGCAGCTTCCTGCAAAGTTCAAACAAACATCCCATGACGGTCAGTTGTCACCTTCAAGCAATTCATACATACAAAGACACTATCAATCCATAACAGTTGAGGTCATGTACATATTATTCCAGTAGTCTATATGTCAGCACGTCTTTAATACTCAACAATACAAAGAGCGCACCATTTCCTCAATAGTTGGTTCTTCAAACAGTTCTATTTCATCATTCTGAAACTTTTCTGAGCATTCAAAAACAATCTTTCAGTGAGATTCCACACTCAAAGAAACACATCTAAAATCACGTTAAACAGATAGATAGATATTTGTGGCTGTCATTCGCATAAAGGGTGTGATCAGCATTGTCGTGGATTACACAACAGGATCAGATCCGAAAGATGGTTAACTTGCGTAGCATCATCCAGCCATACGATTCATATCTTAAAACAGATTGCAAGATTCAATCAGTATATGAACTAAAACACTATTCCTACCTTTCGCTCGCATAAACTTTTTGCCCTTTAAATGCTCCTGAACAGTACTGTGCCTCTTCTTGATCAGTTGGTTGGTCAGTGAGCAGAAAAGCATTGCCCTGAAGAACAAATGGATCCGTCAATCTAGGGTAAGATGCATAGTAAATCAATCTATATAAATATTTCATATTATTGATTCCTGATGTATCAAGAATCAAGCAACAACTAGAACATGAATCGACAATGCACAATATTATTGTGGGTAGCAAGCAGGCACAGTGCACGCACGGGTAATTAACAGATGCCACCAAAAATGGTTCATATTTCTTCATTTTATCTTCAATCTCTTTTGCAGATTTCAATTTCTTGTACTTTTTCCCCCTATAAAGATACGCATTCGTAGGTTTGAATCACTCCCTTGTCATGCATGGCATGGAAGACGGCCAAAGACTTTACACACCTGATAAACGTCTCCACCATTTCTCGATTCAATGGAAATTCGTGATTATTTAACAAACATTTGATATGTTTCCCATCCTGAGTTATCTCAAAGTAGGGTGACTGATCGCGAACAATCTCTGTCACCCAATCCGGCTCAACCATGCTTTCCTTCGTTCCCTATTTGTAACTTACTATCAATGTTGCTAAATTACAAAAGCTGTCTTTTTAGAAGAACAAACACTAGGAAAGACTCTTTGGATCTTTTCACTAAGCACACCGTGGTCGAAATTACGAGCATTTTCTATCGAAGGAAAAACACCCCAGGATGGGGCAGGATGGAAGTCTATGCAAATTGGCATTATAATGCCTAATTATAATTAGGGATATCCATACCCAGGGACCGTTTGAACGGGGCACGAAGAATTCATTCGTTCCCAAGTTAAAAATGGTTGGAGTCCTTCTTCTAAGATGGATCTCAATCCATTGTCTCCTTATTTGTGTATGAACAGTGCACAGTGCATCCTCACCCATGAGAGAGGGCAGGTTTCTCCACCTTGTTCTTTTCACTTTTGCGCCACGCATGACTACAGTTATTCTTGCATGAATGGAAGATGAACACACGGCCCTTCGACTGCAGCGAAATAACTTCTTTTTGTATTAACGTGGACAATATATTAGCATGAAGACAGACAAATGCACGACAGAATCCAGAATAGAGTACAAAGTACATTGGATTCTCAGACACAACTAACAAACCTTACCTGTCGTAAATTGCTCTTCGCACACATGATATAGCTCATTCACATGGAACGTAATCCCTCGGAGACGCTCTGTCCATTCGTCGCACACCTTTTGGATCCTTTCCCTGGCTTCCCTGGACAAGGGTTCTGCTGTCAAAATCCTGCCTACACTGGTATGATAAATGGTGCTCTGTCTAGGAGGTGACCCAGGAAATTCCTTCCTAAACATTTTCCTTAAATTAAATAAGCTTGCATGGGACGAATTTTCCACTGAGCACAGCAGGAGCGTCCCAGAATCGGCCATCAACAACCTATGAACTCTAAATGTAGGTGCAGAAACAGCTGCTGCACAACGTCTCATCACTTTGATTTCCTTCTCAAGCACCTCTTTCTCGGGCTTCAACTCATTCATATCGGCAGCAATAATTTCTGATGAGTTTGCCGAAGGATCAAAAGGATTTGGGCGCAGAGCATGAGGCTGCGAAGTCATGAAAACAGTAATATGGTAATGAGAAGGCTTGGTCAGGTGCAGCTTCACACCATTAGGAATGGAATTGCGCACATCCTCTGCTGCCAAGGAGACCAATTTCGCCAGTTCATCATTAGCCTTCTCAAAGAATACCAAGCACAGCCTACATAGTGTATCAGCCAAGTAAGCCACACTACAGATCATATGTGTATACCTCAACCTAGGCAGACAACCACCTCTCAAAGGGTCAAACATTTGCAAACCAATGCTGAACGTATTCCATTGTATTCAACCGTTTCAGCTTCAACTTCATAACTTTAACTACTATTAGTATGATATATCATACCTCACGGAAGATTCCGGCAACGGAGAGGGAAAATTCTTGTATTCTAGCGGACTCCCACTTTCCAGATCATAGTACTGGGCCATCGCTCCCACCGCGTCCACATTCACCCCTTGCTCTGAGAATTTAAGGGCCATTGAGTCATATATTTCTCCCAATTTATCAGGATCAACCTGATCCGAGTCTGAAGCCGCTACTTTGGCTTTGAGTGAAGCAGAAACATCTGGCAAGTTGACTGAACTACCAGAAATTTCGACAGATTCCTTGTGACCAAGGTGACTCATTTTACACTCATTAAATAATAATTCCACTGGTTTAGTACGTCTGATATGAATGCAGTTCGAGGAAAGGGCACTATTTTAAGATGATCACACCCTTTCAAAAGTTTAAATAATTCTATCAAAACTTTGAAACTGTGTGATTTTAATGATGCATGAAATTATTAAAAATAAAATATCGCTTTTATATAGTAATTAATCGACGTAGTACTTGGATTCCGTAGCAGTGGCCTTGCGAGACAAATCCGGAGGAATGCAAATCTCCGAGAAGGAGATGTTGTACACGCGTGGTGGAGCTAGTGATAAAGATGATAGAGGGGTTAGTATGGTGGAGCTACACCGGAGTAAATTGCAGCGGGCTCGTGAAGAAGTTGCAATGAGGAAACTGCGTCCAGTCGTGCCGGAGATTTTGAGCAATGCGATCCTTTTGGAGGCATTGAGGCGGTATGAGTATAACGTAGATGCTGCAATTTCTAGTTTGAGACATTTTATGGAGGATGAAAGATCAGAGTTGAAAGCGTTGCATCGAAAGAAGGAGGAGAGGAAGTCTCACTTGCTGGAGGAGCATGGTATTTCTCTTCGACAGGAGGATTCGCCTTCCACGTCCTCTAGGGAGGCTGGTTCGATAGATAGTGAGGATGGCTCGAGGGAGAGAAAAAAGAGACGGCATGGGAGGCGGAGTAGGCATGACAAGAAGAGGAGAGTGAAGAGGTCCTCCAGGAGAAGAGGTTATTCTTCATCCAGCGAGTCGGAGTCAGAGCCTTCGGGCGACGATCGCCATGGTAGGAAAATACGTAAAAGTAGAGATCGGAAGACGCGTCAAAGTTATGACGAAGAGAGGAGGCGTCGGAAGAGAGAAAAACACAGCAGCAGGAAGGACAAAGGAAAACGTGCAGGTCAAGAGCGGTATGGAAAATATGGTGTAATTCGTGAAACAGATATTTACTCAAAGAGGCCAGAATTTATGCTGTGGTCAATGGAGGAAAAGAATAAAGATGTAGAAAATCTCTCTAGATTTGATGAAAAAGAGTTGTTCAAGACATTCATGGATGAATACAACTTGGCAACTCTGCCTCACAAGAAATACTACGACTTGGAAAGGTATGAAATGTCAAAGAAGAGTAGAGAGCGCAAGACAGGGAATACAGAAAGAATGGTTTTCGATGATGAGGCTGAGCGAAGGAAAGAAATTGAAGAACAGAGGCTCAAAGAGAAGGATGAAAGGCTTCGGCAGGCGTACACTGAGTTGAAGTCTTCCAGCAAGGCTCAGGATATGAGAGAGCAGGAACTGCTTCGGGCGAAAATGGACCTTGCGTATAGAACTGGAGATCAGAAGGAAGCAGAAAGACTTGCAGAGCGATTGAAGCCTGATGAGGCCTAGTGAATAATAATAATACTGTGTGGTGGAGTACTGGAAGAAGATTGAAATTTGTCCTTAAAACATATATACATAAGACATTTGAATTGAACTATGAATATTGTGCTTGCTAAGGTTGTGGCCTGGTTTGTACAATGTAAATCTCATTATTAACGATGCAGCCTTCTACATCCTGAGGGCAATCAAAGACTTTTTCCAAAAGCTGTCCTACAACATGGAGCTTATTTCCCAGCTGCTCCCTGTACTCTTGGCTTCTGCTTAGATCTTGACCGCTGTAATCCATTGTTTGCAGATAAACATTATTTGTCTGCTGATGGCGCATGTAGACTTCGCTAAAATTGGCAAATGAGTCACACACGACTCCATTTTCGGCGACTGTTAGTCTCCATCCTGATCCCCTGGTTCCTGAAGCCAACGTCTCACCGTGTCCAGGAGCGATCTCAGCCAAAATACTGCCTTTCTCTCCCGTCAATGGATGCCTTGTGTGCAAGACGAATGATAATTCTGGGCTCAATTGAGGCTGGATAAGAACTGCCATGTGGCCATCCTCAGGATCAATGCCAGCTGCTGCTCTTGCTAGAACTGCCCTACGACTAAATAGGGATGTCCAGACTCTTTTGATACTACTTTCCAAAGAGTTCTGGTCTAATTTCGACACGTTTGTTACTGATTCATACAGACCTGCTCCAGAGAGTCCTTTCAGATCTTCCACATTAGCAGAGGATCTGACGATTAGTGTTGAATCGTTGCCAAACGAGCTTGCAATCATGGTGAGAAGAGTATTTGATAACTCGAGATTGCTTATGAAATTCTCAATATCTATACATATTCCATCGAGCTCCGCAGGCGATATTACCTCTAGACTATGGGTGAGAGATCTAACTGTTTCAATCTTCTGTTGCCATTCTGAAAACTTTCCTTCTTTCTGGATAGTCATTTCTAAACATCCAAAAGGAATTACAATGCCATCAACGGCATTGAACAAGTTGCTGTAGTTATTTGACCCATTGGAGGAATTTTTAGAGGCAGCAACGTCAGACCATTCTTTTGCCAGCAACACCAGGTCTCTGCAAGATTTTGCTTTTGCTCCACAGCTTGCCAATGACGCATCTTCCAGAGTGAGGAAGCAAATATTCTTCGACAGTTCAGGTTCTATTAATTGGGCTGTATTCACCAAGACTTCTTGAATTTTTGCTTTGGACAACTCAAACGAATCTTGCTGCGTGTTCTCAATTGAGAGATTTACTCCATCACTGGCAGCGTCTAACGACACCCTCTTGTTGAACAAGTCACTGACCATTGAATGAACAGACATGTCATCTGAAGATATGAAGGTCAGTTTTTCTTGCCTTGCTCTTACCCCAAGATGGGAAAGGTGTGGTATGTCGTGGAGCAGTATGACACCTTTCAGCTGATTCCCAAGGGAAACTAGCTCTTCATCACCTGTAGCCTGTTTCACAACTGCAATAATGTCTCCTAAATCACCTGGTATAGCCCTAATTGTGGCTGGAGAAAGTTCTTGAAGCTCAATCAAAGTACCTGAGCAGTTTCCTCTTTGAATAACCTGCCATGGAGGCATGGCTGCTGCTTTGGATGTTGCTTTGAGGAGAATCGATGCCAACTTTGATGTCTGGAAAGCAATATTACTTCGAATCTCTGATTCAGCAAATACTGCAAGATGGGTGACAAAAAATGATGGTTATACAGTCTGGATATAAGCTTATGATTAATATAGACGGTTTCACACCTGTTGCTTTTGACGAATCCACCCCAAGTGATGAGCCCAACATCATTGCCCTGTCAAACAGGTTATCCACTAACGTTGTGCCAAACAATTCTGTAAGACGAAGGACTCTATGCAAGGTAGCTCTGAGTCTCCTGGATTCATCTTGGTGTTCCATTCCTCCAGCTTCTTGCCAAGCCATCAGTTCATTCTCAACAGCCATACATTCTCTCTCTTTGTAACCGCTGAGACCAATATGCCGTATTGACAGAACTAAAGCACCCAAAGGCAAGGCCCATGTCCTGTCGTTACCTTTCTCCAAATATCTCACGCCACCTTTGTCCTCGATACTATTGATATATCTGGAAAGGATCATGAATATGTAATCTTCGGATCTTATCTCAGCTAGACGCCACTTCTGTCTCATGACTAGGGCCCTATCAGGAGCATCATTACGAAGTCCAGCAGAGAGCCCTGATACAATTAATGCTCTAATAGATGTCAGCGAATGCATGCAATCCATGACAGTGTTCTCGTCCCAAACAGTCATAGAATCATATTTAGATTTGAGCAGCATAAATGAGTCAAGAATTCGAGTGGAATCTTCGTCTAGCGAGGGTCTGAGAGCATCAAGAGAATCCGTTAGGGATCCAGCATTGAAAAAGTCACGGAGTTCTTTTAGAAAGGTCTTCAGCTCGCTCACAAACCCATCAGAATACTTTTCTGCATTTGCCATTATGATTCAGATCAATCAGTGGTGGTTCCTAAGTGAACTTCTCGATGGCTTAGTATGCATAGGTATAGGACATGCAATAAAAAATGGGGCATCTAACATACCTTTCTCTGCCAATACCCTTTTCAACAACGCTTCGCTTGCTGCCAAATCCTCAGGTCCAGCATTTCTGTGGAGTTTATTCTGAATGGTATGTTTGATTTCGCGCTTCAAATCTTGAGGTATATCTCCTCGATGAGCAATATCCCGAATACGTGTCAACGGAGTGCTTTGCATAAACTCATCTGTGAATGAGGGAATTCTTGTTTGCAGCCGTCGAGCAATCAATGCATCAGTGGTACCAGGTCTCTCGCCAATCACCCATTCTAGACTTCTAAACATTACCTGGCTCAACTTTGCATGGTGGTTTGGCCTTCGATGACCACCACTGTCTACACATTCTATTGAACCATTTGCAACCCAAGTTAAGTAAATAAAGGAGAAAGCCAAAGCCTCCAGATCAGGACGCATATCTGTCTCCTTCCTGCTTAGAATTGACTTTGCCAGTTCTAGTTTTCCAAGCCAACTGCAATACATATAAATTATTTTTTATTATCATTCGCACGAGCACATGACAGTTTCGGCCAAAAGGCCACATGCACTTTCTACTTTCAACTCAAACCAACTTGCCTCCCTGCTTCTCTATCTCCAGCCACCAGCGACAATGCAATCCCTTGCAGTCCATCAGTATTCCACAGCCCGACTCTTTCCCGAGGGTGATCATTCTGCTGCATGAATACCGTCTCTTTTCCTGACCACTGTTCCAGCTCTTGGCTCTCAAGAACACCATTTCCCACAGTTCCCCGGACCAAAGGTTCCTCATTCAATCCAACTTCAGCAGATGCTTGGCCACCATCAGCCTCACCTTTAGCCACTGCATGAAATTCACACTTTTTATCCCACACAACACGGGCTCGAATTCTGATGGAATTGTGAATCTCCTGCCAGGAGAGGGAGTGGTTCTCACCTCCCTCCCACTCCGAGATATCTCCAGTACTTCCCATCACGACGCATTTGAATTCCAATCTATCCCCATCTGCTCCCTTTACCAATTGATCAAGTTCAATTTCACATTTCCATATGTCTCCTTCATTCCACTGCATGACACCCAACGATTTCGCAGCATCCCAATTCCCTAAACTTGCAGAATTCCCAACGATGCACAAGCTTTGACCATATTTCACTTTTCGCTCAATTTCCACTACGAATACGCTACCAACAGCAGATCTGTCGGCAATTCCCATCCCATCATTATGACGAACTTGGGCAGAAGCAGGAATAGGTGAGGCAAGTACGGAACCAACATAGCGTGTCACAGAATTAATTCTTTGGCCAAAACCAGCAGCGCGAGAATCTCCTCTCAGCCTCCAGATGACCCCAGGACCACAATTACTGTCATATACTTCATTATGATGTGCTTTAGATCCGCTAACTACTACCGAGGACCTACCGCCGCTTTGCCTCTGACCCGACCTAACACTGTTTGCATGAGGCAAAACTCCCACATTTGTCCCCGAACCCAATGCTACGAATCTACAACCATTCCTATATCGATAACGCAATGTAAATTCGCTCTTCATAGCGCAATATCGTTGCACCAATTCGTTTCTAACAAACAATGACAAACAATTTAGAGTTGACCTGTTTTCGAGTTCTCAAACTGTGAATCCCAGTTTTCATTCATTAAATACACGAAACAATATAATTTGGTTACGTAGATTTTAACAATACGCATCTCCCTTTCAAAAAGCACAGTTTCAGCTCAACCCTCGCCTGATAGAGGAAATTTAGCCAATCCTTTCCAAAAGAGGACCCCATATTTCAAAACTTTGTTTCTCTATTTTCGCTGCGAATAATTTCATTAACGTTTAAAAAAAAATGTATTGGAGCCAAAATCTTTTCTCATTCACACCAGGTTAGCTGTTTATGCAAAGTGATAGAAGATAACTTTGGTGGTTTGACTGCCAACAACACGCCAAGCATTTTCTTCTTGTACGGCCGAGAGTAAATATGACTTGCACATGGTCTTCATTAAAATTGGCATTATCAAAAATACGATATCAATTGTACGCGGGATCTTTGCGTGGCAGTCTGTATGGTACAAGTATCAGAGTTGGTCAGCCTAGTGACGGCAGGCAAAGCCTTGGCACTGCTGCTTTCGTTGGAGGAGGCAGCATAGAAGCATCGACTGATGGCGACAGCAAGGCACTCGTAGACCTAGAGTATACTGGGAAGAACAAAATTCTGAAACTTGAATTTAAGGACGGGGTACGATTCAGTCTCCCTGCTGAATTCTTGCGAATTCAGAGTCCGGCTGCAACGAGCAGCAAGACAGTTGTGCATGGGAGGAGGCATGTCGGGATTCTAGATATTGAGCCAGTAGGGCGGTATGCTGTAAAGATACGATTTGACGATCTTCATAGTTCGGGGCTGTATACGTACGACTATCTCAGGCAGCTTGGAGAGAAAAAACTGGATATGATGAAAAGATATATCAGGGAGCTCAGGGCTGCAGGTCTGAGTAGGGACCCTTTAAAAAATATCACTCGAAAGGAACGGCGCGGGACAAGAAATCTTTCTTCGTGAAGGATTTTTTCAATGACATATGAGACATACATATATTTATCTAATACTTGAAAATGAAATCAAAACCTGTACAGTTCTTAATTCATGCTCGAATCTACTCTGCCAACAACAGGGTACTTGGAATGGAATTGTGCCTCCCAGCTTCTCAAAGCATCCATCTCAGCAAGAGAGCAATTGCTGGTATCGCTAACACAGTCTTCTAGCTCCACAGAGTACTTTGCAAGTGCACGAGCGCATTCTCTTCCTGCAAAAGGATACGCGCCATCCGGACCATAGAATGCTTTCCCTCTGCTCACATCAAAAATGACACCCCTTATGGACAGCAGCATGGGTTTCGATGCATATTTGCCATCGTATTCCTTCAGATCGTCTAATGAGAGAACCATAGATGGTATTATCTCTCCAACAATCGGATATTTCTTGGTAAATTTTTCTTCCCATTGTGCAAGCACAGCCTTTTGCTTCTCAGTCAAATCATCCAGTTCCCCATTACAGTCTGCTGTATCAAGGCTAATTTTCCCCAATGCTCTCGAAATTTCCTTCCCTGCGTACACTCCATAAGATTTTCCAGGACCATAAAATTCAACTCCACGGCTCACATCGAAAATTTTCCCACGGATCGCCACAAGAAGAGGTCGGTAAGGGTCCATGCCGTTGCATTTGGAAAGCTCTTCGATCGTCAATTTACCGACGTGATGTTGAGATTTTCCTGGAAATCCATTTTTAGATTTGTAATTTCGATGCTTTACGTGAAAATGTATGGCGCGAATCAGGGCAACAATCACGTAACAAACGATTGCTGTGATGATTCCAAACACGTAACTCATCATCGGTCCTTACTGGAGCATTTCGTGCCAAAATAACAATTTATATGTGCTGATGTATGCTAGAATACATAACAAAAGTACCCAATATTTAATACAGCAATGATTTTGCAAGCTTTACTTTGAACTTAGTCTTACATCAGCAATGACACCACTTAAGTGATGAATGAAGTGTACAAGCTCGTACATATGAAAATTTTGCACTACTATTTAAGGCCTTCGAGAGCAATTTGACGCATTGCGGAATGCAGATTTTGCGAACAACCACCGACCCCCAGCTCTATCGCCTTTTGCAGTGTTTCGTTGGACCACGGTCCTTGGCATGTTATCTGGGTCACCTGGCCCAAAGAGCTTGCCATGCTTATTACAAGTCTTGCATTGTCATTCTTCTCTTCAGCACCACATGGATCCAAGAGTAATGTATCTCCGGACCTTGACTGCAAAAATAAATGAGCCACCTTTGTATCTATTCATATGAATGTGCATTAGCAATTCGACTCATCATGTAATTGCCTGTGATGTGCAAGATTGCATGACACATACCACTGTACATGAAGCTACCAAATCTTTCATATCAATCCCAGCATTTGAAAGGGCGAGACTAGCTCCGATAACGAGTGCAGAGGCCACAGAGCCATCACATTCTAGCACTGTGCAATGTATGTCTAGAATCAATTTTGGAAAGGACTCAGTCATTATCACGCTCCGTATAGCCTCTTCTACCGAGGAATCCAGGTCAATCTCTTCTTTAGTCTGCAATAAAGAGCATCGACTGTGAGCCCAAGCAATCTCCCTAGATGACAAGTCAAGCACTTACTTGGCTATTCCAAAACTAGTAGATGGTCGTACCTTATTTCTTGAACCCCGCTTCTGTTGGGAAGGATAGCGCACTACACTTACATCTACATTTATTCTACCATCTAAACTAAATTGATCTCTCTTGTCGCTTTCATGGGGTCCTAAAACGCCTACTATTGCTTTGGTATTGCCAAACTCTACATATGCTGAACCCTGAGCATGTCCTAAAACGCCTTGCTGTAGACCTGCACATGCACTTCTTTGGTAACTTTAATTTTCATTGCGTTTGATATCCATTGTTCCATACGAATCGTACACAGAGGACGGAATTCTTCCACTCCTCGACTGTCTGGTCTCTGCATGCGGAAATTGACTCAAGCGTTGTAATCTTTATTGGTATATCATCGACAGCGCAAGATGGTCATGTTGTGAATTTGTAAATTATATCAAGGAATTAGATATCATAAGTTTATTCCAATTTTGGATAAAGTCTGACTATGCCATCGGTGCCACAAGTTATGATGCCTTCATCACAGACTGACAAATCTGTGATGCTGTACTTGTTTTCCCCAGAGCGAAGATGCAAGAGACTATGGGCTCTTGGTGTTCTCTCATATACTGGGTCAGTCTCTTGCACTAATTTGCCGCTTGTAGCATCCCAAATGCGCACAATGCCGTCCTCTCCAGCAGTCACAAGGCCAGTGCCCATTCCATGTCCAGCACTCAGGGCTAGTTTCCTAGGCTGCATCTGTATGCCATCCAATGGGAGCGTTTTGATGGCGCAAATCTTGCTTCTGGACGCTCTTACATTCCACAATGTTCTTGCCTTGTTCGAGCTGCTTCCTATCATGCGGACGTCAGAGACAGATAATGCACCCTTATCATCTGCTGAAGCTAAAAGCCAGCCGCCTGGAAGAGTTTGCAGGCAATTTACAGGGTGCTTGTGATGGTTCAAATATCCGATACATGACTCGGATCTAGGGGATACCGTGTCCCATAGGGAAATATTTCCTTTGGGATCAGACCCTGCTGCCACGATAACGACAGAGCTTCCACCAACAAATGAAGTTGCTCTTCCTTGCTTTGTCATACACTGCAAAGTTTGAAAGGCAAGTATACTTATGAATTGGCCATAAAATGCAATCTGACAAGCTTATAACTGAAAACATATAGTATATAAATACCATACCTGGTTCCACCACTCTGAACAGAATGCTCCATCCACATCAGAATGCCTTGATGCACCACCAGAGAGTCGCCATACAGCAACAACTCCACCATCACCAATGGCAGCAAACCTCTCCCCATTATTGCTGAATGAAATGTCTACAGCTCCTCCCCAATTGCTCATGCGAGATGTCAATGTTTTGCTCCGACTAATCTTGGTGGAGAATGAGAAGACATCGGAATTCGACTGAAGTTGTCTCAAGTCTGAGTATGGCATAGGGGTAAAGAGGCTTAGGAATCGGGGTCCATCATATTGCCATAAAAGTATTCTCCCAGAGTCATTGCAGTCGCTTAGAAAGACTTGGCGAGAAGGATGAGAAGTCAGGAGCTTACTATGGGTCGCCTTTGCGTCAATACGTCTTTTGGCTAGATTTTGCGACTCAGATTGTCCAGCAGAAAAACTCATAGAGGAAGACACTGCGACTCCAACATCACCATCAATCATGTAGTGTGCCGAATCTTCTAATGGATCTGTTACCCATGATGCTTGGTCAAATATTTGCGACACAAGCCTAGTAAACATTCCAGATCTCGAGGCTGGACTCTCTGCTGGTTCCTCCTCCTGGTAACCTTCCCCATTGTCACCAACATGAAAGCCACCTTCCTGCAAAAAATATCAAGGGGTATCCCTTAATGACTTGATTGCTATGCATAATGAAAGTGTAATAGATCAGACGTACCTGAGGATAACCAATGTCTCTATGCGTTGCGAATTCTAATACACCATTTCTGTGAGAGGAGACGGCAAGTAGTCTTCCATTCACGTCAGGAGCAAGAAGAGGACAGCTGCAAACCGCATGCAGACTATCTCCGTCAACTCTGAATATTTCAACCGACTTTGGATAAACAATTTGGCGACTACAAGCCTCGCTGTCATCTGTAGCAAGTTTTGCCCTGGATCGGAAATGTGTCAGGATTGGATTATCATCAAATGAGTTCAATGGTATGGAAGAGGTGGTGCTATTGGCATATCCACTTGCATCCAAGGATGCCATCTTGACAAGTGCGTCATGACTTATATCCTTTGGTGTCCCGACCACTTCTACGGATAAAGTTAATGCCTTATAATACCATTCTATTTGGTGAAGCATCTTGTTTACTGAGAAAGATGCCCCTATGTTTTCTAGTCCATGGAGTTCTGATATATATTTTTCAATATTGAAATGGAACACTTCATCGAGGGCATTATCTGGCAAAAATTGAATCGGATGATCAATTAATGATGCAGCGCATGCGTCAATAGCATCATCTTGTAGCTTTTGGACATTTGGTCCCGTATTGCAGTGGGAACTGATTAATGCAAATTGTACACCCATTGCATGAAGGCCTTTCCTTATCATCTCGTGGCTCAAGGTTCTGGAAATTGTCTGACAATCGGACAAAATTAATGCAGAGTCCATGTCTGAAATATCTGAGCTGCATGGGACTACCATATCAAAATAATAGCTTAAGAATTCTATTATCCACTCATTACTGTCCGTACAGGAGTCACTGAGAGTTTGAATGCAGGATGTAATGCATCCTATACAATCATTCGCCAGCCAAGATTTTAAAAGCCTCCATGAAGGCAAATTTTCAGATTTAGGCATCAAATCTGTAAAACAATCCGAAACTTTATCTCTTGGACTTTCCATGTTCAGCAATCGGCAAAGTAACAGAGTCAATTGGAAATCCTGAATCTTTGTAGCACATACTTCGATTGCATCATCAGGGTGTCCACCTACATAACCAACGAAAGAAAGCTGAGTAAAGTTCAAATGATGATTATACCAGTTTCAATTCGATCGTGCCTAAAAGAAAAAATGTTGCTGCCAAGTTGTATCGATGCTGGCCCAACAGCACAAATGCATTCTTGCAAGCTGCTTCTTTGTTCTTCTCTAACTTAAAGTCTCTGGCCAGAAAATCAGCTTCCTTCTGCCGATTTACAGTTCTATATAATCCCCTTAGAACTTCAAATTTTCCAAGGACTGCATAAAAAAGTGCCACATTGTCTGGATCTTTAGTCTTCTTGAATTCAACCCTGGCCAAATTTTCAATGACCTTTCTCAAGGCATGTTCATCCTTGAGCCAAAATGCAACACCAATAGACCGCAGAAATCTCCAATCTATCTTCCCTTTGCCATGATCAAATTTCGAGATAAACGAGAAATCATCGGAGTCATTGGGGTGAAGAGAGGAATTTTCTGCGAGATCCAAACAACTTAATACTTCTGCTCCGATATTCATCATTTCCTCTGAAGTAGATGACAGGATCAACCAAATAACCGACGATAAGGTGACACCATGGCCAAGTCCAATCTTGTTAGCCAGAGAAGTTGCGGAACTATTCAAGTCCCCATTACCAGATTCCTCAGCAAGGGAAGGAGCCAGAGTATACTCTACTCCTGCTGCATTCCTCATACTCTTTGAAGGCCCGAGCCTCTTACTCTTGGAGGACTGACAAGAAATAGAGGATGAATCGCAGGACTGCAGGACTGGTGCCTGGAAAGAAACTATAATCAGAAAAAGCAATGCAGGCATGTCCAAACTGCTGACCTGGACACCCTGCAGAGACTTGACCCCATTGAGGGCTTTGATCAATACTGCACTTTCTTTTAGAGATAAACCTGGAACTGGATTCAAAACATGTGTTTCGGATATTGATGAAACTTCAACATTGTCATTTATTCCCACAAATGCGCATGTCAGGTCCAAGGCAGCGCAGATAAGGTCCATTAATGATTCATGATCAGAAGATTGGACCTTTTCTGGGCTCTTTATCTCGATTTTCTTGCGATTGTGCTTCTGAGATGTTTCTTGCTGATCAACATGATGTGATTTGACACGTGATTCAGCATCAACGGAAGGTATGATCTCCGGCATATCTGCCATACCAAAGGCACTCAAATCTAGTATTCCAGTATCTTGAGAGGATGACTGTGGGTTGGTCTCTCCTTGGGGCATGTCAGCCATACCAAAAGCGCTCATATCTAACATCCCCGTATTCTCAGAGGATGACTGCGGCTTAGTCTCTCCTTCGAACATATCTGCCATACCAAAGGCGCTCATGTCCAGCATTCCAGTATCTTGAGATGTAACAGTCGTCTTGACAGCGGCCATACTTTCAAATACATTATTTGAAGACGTTTTGCTCTTTAAATCATGAACCTTATCACTAGATTTTGCCTTGGCTATAAATCCCTCTATTTTTTGCTTTAGGTTTGCAGCCCCAGTCATTGCCATCACATGGATTGGAACGCGTGGAAATAGTTGCTTAATACCTAGAGGCTGCTCTACGCTCAAATGACCACCCGATGAATGATTAGATTTTGGTGAAAGGAAACCAGTCGTTTCCAAACTATCTTGTCTTTGTGGGTGCTCCAAGCTGGTGCCAATTTCCCTCATCCATGATACGTAATGCTTCATGATATTCTCAAACCCTCTTATATTTCCTGAGACTAGTAGAGATTGGAGGTATTTTGGATGATACTGAGGAAGAGGCCCGGAAACACTGATCAAGTACCTGCATCATCCAACCAAAAAGCATGACAAACAAACCCATTTCTTTGCTTCAATAAAACTCTAACGACATACCTTCCAAGGGAAGAAGATTCATGGGCGACAGATATTTTTCTATCAGCAACTCCAAACGAATTTCCAAAGGACAAGGTCAATATATCACTGCAAGATATTTGTATAGGAAGTGGGACCTGAGTCTTCAAAGCACCTACAACATCCCAAGTGCAAGAGGCATGCCTGTATGAATACATGTGCAATGATCCATTAACGAATCCGACGACAAGCACAGGGACAACTTCTGCATGCATCCATCGTATTGAAGAGATATCTCTATCCAGTAACTTGGTGCCTTGTTCTCCATAATTTCGGATGCCAGCTCTGCTTGAAGCATCCTTTACTCTTCTGGTGTGATCCAAGTCCAAAACTTTTATTGACCTTTTTCCAGCAAGCGCCAAAAGGTTCCTTTTAGAATCATAGTCCATCGAGAGTGGATTTTGTGGAATACAGTCCTCCCTAGGAGGCAATGGAATTTTGAAATCTTCCAGTGAAAGCTCTGTTTCATGTGAAATACCCTGGATGTAATAGAGAGAATATATATCATCTTTACTAATAACTGCTACCAAGTCGTCCTTTAGTCCTTTACAAATCGACAAGATTTTGCATGGCGTAGTTTCTTGCAGCTTGCAGCAAGGCATTTGCTTAAATCGTAATGAAATTTGGGTCTCTGCCTTGTCCTCACCATATTCCAGAACACACCTGTTCACACAAATTGCGCTGAGCTGATGAACACTAACCAAACTAAAATCTGCGAGAGCTCGGGTGTTTTCCCCTTCTTCACGAGAATGCACTAGAATTTCATGAACACGATTATTGCCCGGGATAACAAGAGAATCAAGCAACATTAATTTGAAACTGCCTTT
Source organism: Picochlorum sp. 'soloecismus' (assembly GCA_002818215.1). Classification (NCBI taxonomy): domain Eukaryota; kingdom Viridiplantae; phylum Chlorophyta; class Trebouxiophyceae; genus Picochlorum; species Picochlorum sp. 'soloecismus'. The sequence goes on along the minus strand of PJAJ01000017.1, from coordinate 167,843 downwards.
TCCTTTATCAGCGTGCTCCTCACAAATAGCCACAACTTGAAGTAACGAGTCTAAAGAAATTGCCACTATTGCGTAAGTATAGTGATTTTGAATACGACATGCTTGTGCCACCTCGCGTTCTCTATTGACAGTTAACAGTTGAACAACACAATGCGAATATGTGCCTCTTTTCCCGTTAGTCATGGCCAAGGAATCCATCAGAAAAATTCCGTTTCTATTCTTCTGAAACAGCCACAGCGATAGGTTACCAAAGCAATCAACACTAACTACAAGATTATTTACCACTGCCACTTTCAATATCTCTGGAATATTGATGAATGCCTTTCCTCCCCAGACATGGTTCATTTCCAGCTGCTGATGTACAGAAGCAGGTGAATTGGGAGCATGCTGGTCCGTAAACGAAGTTATTAGGGTAGTTCCGCATCCATACAAACATGCGTGCGTAGAAAGAGTCCCAGATCTGCTGCAAACTGCTGCAAAGCATGTGATGGTTGGGAAGTCATCACTTCTGCTCACCCTTGCCGCTATGATGGAGAGCAGACCCTTGGCAAACTGAGAATCGGAAAAGTCAAAGGCATCGTTGATCTCCCATAAATGTTCCCCCCATAGGATGGCTTGGGGTCTTTTACTTCCCGTACTTAATGTGCTTGCACCTGAAAGTCGTCCCTGCATGCTTGATATGACCACTGCAGACAAACCACGAACTGCATACAGCCTCAATCGCAGCAGTTTCGACTTTTCAGAATCCACACAACTTCCGGACCCTACTTGAGATCCTGAAACAAGCCACAAAACAGGAGATTTAGTCGACTTGACCTGCGAGATTTGACCTAGAATGCAATCCATTGGTCTAGCCCAGATGCAAAACTGCACCCGGTCCTTGTGATCTGCACGGCCCAGTCCAGGAATCATGTTCTGAAATGGCATGCGAGAAGCACTGCCTTTCCCAGGCTCAATATGTAATGTCATTGCAAAATAACTATCAAGCGTCGGCTTTTCATCTTCGGGACCTTGCTGAACCACAAGCATCTCCACCCAAATACGAATGCCACCTTCCTCATCCAAAGTCATAATGGCAGGATGATCATCAGGATTCGTGCCTTCGTCATTATCATTGTACTGTCGACCAGACTGAACTTCTTCATCACTCACATGTGCCTCCAGCGCAGCCGCAGAATGACGCATAATATCCTTGGTAAGCACCCCAGGGCTCCAATCCACATGCTTCACATGACATGAGTGCTTCAGCTTCTCAGATCTCGCCTTTTTCCCACACACCAACTGGTTATCAACCACTTCTGGCCACCAAACCGTTGCCACATACTCGCCATAAGAGCATGCCGAAGCACTGGGAGAAGAAATACTCACGCCGGCAGTCAAAATGTCTTGAGGCTCCGATGCCTCTGCCTCCCAGCACACCTCTATCGATTTCCTATAATCTTCAGTGGACACCTTCCACATCCTCACCTGCGATCTGCTATCGCTCACAAGTATTCCATCCAGCTGATTCGTCCATGACATACCAATTACTGTCCCATTTTCTTCCCTCAAAGACGCACGACACACAAAAAGTTGGTCGTTATTACTACCCAACCAGGACCAGGAGGACACCAACTCTTGAACCATACAGTCGAGTCTAAACACGGCAATGATTGACTTTGTCGCTGCACAAAGGAGCACCTGAGGACCCCCTCCATATTTCAAACACAAAACTGCCGGATCGGACAATTCTCCGCCGTCCTTGGCCTGAAACTCGAATGATTCTGCACTGCAACGGTCCACCTGAAGGGACAAGAGAACCTTCAAGTCCGCCTGATTACCTTGCGGATCAATCTGCACGTATTGTATACATACAAGGCGTTTATCACGATACTAAACACAAACTCTTGCACTACACCAGTGCTCCATACCTCAAAATACCCCACATCAACCAATCCCTCAGCGGTACCCCACGCAACAAAATGCAGAGTGTCCAACCCAGGAATCACGAATTCAATAGGGTCACAGCACGGGGGATGCCCCGTTTGAGCCCTAAAACTACAAATTGCAGCATTTTCCATATTATAAAATGTCAGTCTGCGCAACCAACTTTAGTTAGTTAGCCAGCTCCCACGTTGGGATGTCTCTGTTTTCTAAGTGTGTGTGCATCGTTTTCTTCTTTCTTGAACAATTACAATGCCCTGAAATCAAGAATCCCTCTACTGATATTAATTTTTTAATTATTATTTAAGAATGCATTCAACAATCATTTTTAAATCTTGGCCATCCAGATGGAATGAACTACACCTGGACCAGGTCTAACATTTGCATCTTCTTATTTGCTATTTCCATCATGTTTGATGGAATTTTACCTCGGTGGTCAGAACCAGATAGAATGCTTTGCTCCACATCTCTTACATATTGTACAGCCTTGTCCATGGTGCCAGTTGTATGCAACATTCTGCAGCGACACACTCTATTTTGTACCTGACACAGCATGGTCATTGCCAGCCATATCTGTCTATACTGGTCTCTACTGCACCTCAGCAGACATATACAGGTGACCGTATTATAATACTTTACTGCAAGCAACACGAGAAATATACAATGAGACTGATCTGATCAGAAAAGTTTCTCAAGTTCAAACAAGAGAGTGTAAGAGTGCAGATAGACAGACCTTGTAGGGATACTAGAGCAGAGCCGAGGCCATGATCACCAAATAATTCCTGGACTTTTTCTCGAATATATCCCAAGATATGGGACTCGCCTGAATGATGGTAACGTGTTTAGTGTATGCATCAAGTGATCGAGAATGCAACAGCAACCAAAAAAGAAAAAAAGAGACAATCATGGAAAATGCTAAAAAACAAAGAAGTACCTAGATCGGCATCTATGCGACCATCTTTCCACTGAATATGAAACGATATATATCTATTACGAAATCTAACCATTGCTAGGACCAAGTAAACATCAGAACAGCGTAAACTTTACTTTACATTGTACAAATGCATTATATTATAATGCATTGAAGCGTAATAACAGCTAGTTGCACTCGATCATGGATCCGAGTAACAATTTTTAATCTTATATATTTCTACTAATAATTAATTGGTATTAGTTAACCAGCGACATTGGTAAGACCTACCTACCAATGAATGAATGAAAGTGAGTGCAGATGGAAAAAAATGCTTGTCATCATCAACACCAGCAATGTGATGCATTTGGTCTCCTCTTAATTAATTATTTTATTATTATTGTACTCTATACCTCTATAATTTAGCAGTTAGATTACAAGAGAATTCTATCTTAGTACATAAAGTTCATAAGAGAATATATAAAGTGGCATGTGGTAGTTGTATACTGTTGGATTTCGAAAGTCAAGGCATTCAAAGGAGAAAAAATAAGTAGCATGACTAAAAATGCGCAATCAATGCCGATTGTCTGCCATGGACACACGCGTCCAATCGTTGATCTTCATTTCAGGTGTGATGATGTGGTGTGAGCAAAATCGGGTGTTTCTGTTAATTCCAGTGCCAATCCATGTATATTTCTTTGTTTGTTAATGTATGCAGTCCCATAACTCCAGATGGCGTATTTTTGACCAGTGCAAGTAAAGATGGACACCCACAGCTGCGCGATGGGGCAACTGGTGACTGGATTGGGACGTTTCAAGGTCACAAGGGAGCGGTTTGGGCTTGTGTACTCAATGATCCTGCATTTGTGGCGGCAACTGCATCTGCTGACTTTTCTGCGCGTGTGTGGAATGCTGTGACTGGGGATGAAGTGCACTGTTTTGCTCATAAGCATATTGTGAGGACTGTTATGTTTGAACGGGGCAACACCGGGACAAGGCTGGTGACAGGGGGGGCGGAGAAGCTGGTTCGTATGTATGATTTATGCCGTCCTGAAGCGGAGCCAATAGTTTTTAATATTGATGTGGATAGAATACGGAAATGCATGTGGACAAGGGATAACAAAGGGGTGCTCGTGTCGTATCTAGATAGGCCAGGTGTGGATCTATTGGATCTGGCAAGTGGAAATGTTGTGATGAGTGTTCCTGGAAGTGGGAATGGTCCTGTGTCCAGCATGGAATTGACATATGACCAGGAGTATCTAGTAACCGCAGAATCGGATACAGTTTCAGTATGGGGAGCGGGTACACTTGGTCTGTTGAAAGAGCAGAAGATAGAGGATTTTGAAGTTGAAGCAGCTTCCTATTTTCCACAAAAGAAATGTTTGGTAGCTGGTGGGAGCGATATGTGGGTCCATGTGTACGATTTTGAGTCTGGAAAGTTGATAGAAAATGGTAGAGGGCATCATGGCCCTGTGCACTGCATTCGCTTTGCGCCTGATGGAGAAACATTTGCATCGGGATCTGAGGATGGTACAATCAGGCTATGGGCAACAAATAGTGGATGATGAATTAGTTTTACACTATTATTAGTATTCTCAAAGATATCTACCAAAAAATATAGAAAACTAGTAACACATAATTACTTACTATGACTTTATTCGAATCCTAAATCTCTTCTCCACCTTTCTGATGTCTTGAACCTCAGTGCGTTCCGTGACATGAGCTTCATAAATCGTCGCCATTGATTCTGGTATGCATCAGTCATCATGTCGGGGGTGAGACGCAGAAAGGTAAAGCTTCTCATGGGAGGAAGATATCTACCAATTATTGCTGATCCGTCATGAACGGATTCTTGCCCAGAGGTGCTATCAATATCGCTCCCCATACCTGAGCGCCCATACTCCTCCTCAAGAGGAGTTCCAAGAGGTTGGGTGTTGTACACAATTCTTTGCAACGCGCTTTCATCTATAGCGTTTGGCATAAAGCACGGTAATGCATTTTCTCCTGCCAATGGTACGTGAAGCAACGCAGCACTTTCCTTTATCCTGCGAAGCAGGCCTTCAGGGCCACAAAGAGCTTCTGGAGGATGTTGGGAGTCACACATTTCAACACATGTCAAAGTTAATGCAGCGCCATATTTCGCACATAGAGCTACAATATCATTGTATCCATTCCTATCTGAGCTGTTATAATAACCAGCCGTTAATTCAGCTGCATGGCTTTTGGTATGGTACCACCAGTGAATCCCTGCAATTTTAAGATTCAGGTGTATGGGATCTCCCTCTGGAGTCGGCCAAATCCACTCTTCCATGGTATTCATACTATCCGATACAGAACTTTTGAAAGATGCATAGCTTGGACCTCTGGATCCAAATCCAGGTTGACTGATTGCATTTAATGCGCTGCCCGGATCACTTTCACTATCTAAAGGACCAATCGTTGAGTCAGAGGTATCCTTGGGTGATGGAGTGCCAGATAAAGCACCGATCAAATCATTATTGCTAATTTCAAGTGTACTTAATCCTGCACACGACATCTTCTCTGAGTTGTTGGAAAATCCATTCTCAGCATCATGCCGACGGCCAAAATCGGTGCTTGATGTCTTCAGATCATATATGGCAAACACGGATGCTGCCGCATGGAGCATCCTTTCGCCATGCTCTATTAATGATTTTGAATACCAGTTTAAGAAAAAGACACCATACTCAGTGTTCCAAATTCCATCCCAGCTCCTAAAGAATAACGTATCTTCAGGATTTGAATTGTAATCACCAACACCACTGGGACCTCCATGTCCCCATTCAGGATGCCCCACATCATCAGCAGCCCTTGCAAGCGAGGCCAGTGCCCTCCTATCATAACATTGAAACTCTCCAATGCCAGGAAATCTCCATCCATTAGTTTCAGGATATGATGGGTACCTTAACTCTCCGCATGGCCCTGTTCCCAAGACAACTTCTGAGATACAATCATAGTACTGTTGCTCTGTGATGAATTCATCTCGAAACGCCTTCATAAAATCAACGTAGCATTGCATTGGAGACCTCCCTCGTAAAATACCGGGTTCCTCATCTGCGAACAATGATATGCATTCTACATTCCGTCTCCCTGGAGAAAATTGCCTTGGTCTATCTGTATAAAACATATCTGGGTCCCTTTCTCCAGCAGCCAGAACCCAAGTAGGAAGTGGAACCTCGGCGCTGTCACCAACATTCCCTCCGCAAGCGTGAAATGCCAATACAACTTGAACTTTCAAATCAAGCTCAAGTAGCACATCAAATAATTGCTTATATCCCGAAAAATCGTAACGCCGTGGCTTTCTTTCCACAGCACCCCACTGCAGGCATAGCACTCAACAATTTAGCAGCAATAATACCAGTATAGCCATGCGTTTTGTTGCAATCAAATATAAATTTCATCTTTATTCATATATGTTAAAGGCATTACGCACCCATACATCAACTGCCACTCCATAAATCCCACTTGCTTTCAGCTCTCTAAGAGCAGAGTGAAACCAGGATGCAGTCGCATAACGAAACAGCCCATCCGAATTTACCGTATCCAAAGGAAGCATTACGTAAACAGATACTGAACCATCATCTTGCGCGGTTTCAACCTGCGTACCTTGGCCTTCGCTCCGTGCCTCTGCCTTCAAGCCTTCCCACCTGCTACCACCCTGTCCTGAGTCTTCTCTTGGTAACGCTTCATTCCCATGCATATCCACTTTATCGGTTCGTGTATTTTTCATTACTATATCTAGATTGGTATTGTCCAAGTGGACAACCCTGTTCCTCCTCAATCGAGAAGAAGACTTTGAGCTTCCGCAACCAAGCCCTAACCTGAGGCTAGCTGCAGCCGCTTTACTACGTGGCAGATTCGACTGAAAGTGCGACCAAGACCTTTGGATTACGCCAAAAGGCGAGGGTTTGGCACCCCGGAGGGGCCTCTCCAAAGGTCCTTGGAGGCGACTGCGAAAACTCTTGAGGCGACAATCACTAACGAGGCGACTAGCACCGTGCGTTAACCTTTTGCTGGTACACTGGCAATCCCGTTTTTTTCCTTCGCATACACGTCCGTTCAGTTTGATTGTAGATATTGAGAAACAAAACACAATGGATCGCTGACTAATAGGCCAATACGCTCGTACTCATTTCCTGACGTTGAGTGTGCACACGTGAGTACGCAAAGCTATTTCCAATTAAGCAATCCTGCTGATCTATACTCTGTATTGCATTTACTAAAGAAATTAATCATTCATAAATTTAGGAAATTTCTCTTGGTTTTTATTCTTATGGAATGGAGAGCGTACCGCTGTCGCTAAAGAGCTGGAGGCTGGTGGCTCCAGAGCACAGATTTGAGTGTGCTCGATGGAGGAACGTAACGAGCTCACAAGCAGCCGGTCTGTAGCACTCCCGAGTAAAGTTTACATTCTTGGATCCAAGGCATTGAGAGGGCATGGTCAGACCTGTTGGAGACTCGTTACGGATACATGGGGAGTATGTTTATCAGTGTGAAGAGGCAAAATAATGGGTAGGATGAATCGCATGAAGAATTACAAGATACCACTCATTGAAGAATTTGATAATCAAATGGATGAAATCAGGATTACAGTCTAAAGGATGGACTGCTCTGAAACGAAATCCAAGAATAATGCTTCACGTGATTGCAGGCCTGACATTCGTAAAATGCAGTTTTCTTTGACAGGAGCCCTGTCCTGTAGTTCAAAGGATGCAAAAAGTAACATGCGTTGACCTGCCTGAAGAACCTGGGAAAATACTAGTCGCCCATCCACTGAACTTGCCAGAAGCAACAGCATCTGGGGAAAGAATCAATTAGTAAGAAGATGAGGGAGGTCCAATAACTTGTACCCAAACAATCATAAGTTCTTTAGAAACAGCAATGGTGTTGAGAATGTCTGATTGACAAAGTCTCGAAAGAATGCCTTGAGAAAAGCTACCTACACTCATTCGTAGAAAAGTCGAACGGTATATTGTCTCCCAAGAAAAGGAAGGCATACAGCAGATTTATTTCGACGTGATTGTTTATTCGACTCCCTCGATCTTGTCCTCCACATCAGTGTAGAGCTGACGCAAGCGGTCAAGCTGCTCTTCTGAAGCATCCCAGTACCCTCTGCCATTGGCCTCCAAGAAAGTGGCCACAAGCTTTCTGAACGAGTTGGGGTTTGTATCGAGCAATCTTTGAGCCATCTCTTCATCCTCAATGAATGTCGAGTTTGCCTCGTCATAGACCCAGTTGTCCACCATTCCAGAGGTGGCTGACCAGCCAACTGTGTTTGTCAGGCGCTTCTGGATCTCTCGCACTCCCTCGTATCCAGAGGAAAGCATTCCCTCGTACCACTTAGGGTTCAAAAGCTTTGTACGTGCGTCCAGTCGTACAGTCTCAGACAAGGTTCTGACCTGGGCATTGGCTGTTGTGGTATCAGCGATGAAGGCTGCTGGAGCTTTTCCATCCTCCCTCAAACCTTGTACAAGCTTGGTTGGGTCCGAGTCGAAGTAGTGAGACACATCAGTCAACGAAATCTCAGAAGAATCCAAGTTTTGGAAAGTGACATCTACTTGTTTCATTGCTGACTCGAAGGCATCTCTGTTTGCCTCTCCACCTGCTCCTGGGCGATCAGAGTTGAAGGCAAACGACTTTCTGCTCATGTACATCTCCTGAAGCTGTGACTCATCGCTCCATGAGGAATTCTCCACAGCCAGATTCACATTGGATGAGTAAGAGCCTGATGCATTGGAGAAGATTCTCGTGGCACCTTCTCTCAGGGAGACACCAGTATTTTCAGCAGTTTCAAGAGCATGCTTTCTGACAAAGTTCATCTCCAAAGGTTCATCCTGTTCTGCCGCAAGTTTGACAGCGCGATCCAACAAGTTCATTTGGTTGACAAACAAGTCGCGGAAGACACCAGAGCAGTTTACAACGACGTCAATACGTGGGCGACCGAGCTCCTCCAAGGGGATAACCTCCAGCTTGTTTACACGACCAAGGGCATCTGGGACTGGCTTGACACCAACCATCATACAAACCTGAGCCAAAGATTCGCCATACGTTTTAATATTATCAGTTCCCCAGAGCACAACTGCGATACTCTCTGGATACTTTCCATTATTATCCATGGCTTGTCTTTCAAGTAGACGGTCAACCACAACTCTGGCATTCTTGATTGCAGCGGCAGTTGGGATGCTCTGTGGATCCAAAGCGTGAATGTTCTTTCCAGTTGGGAGCACAGCAGGGTTTCGGATTGGGTCTCCTCCAGGTCCTGGCTCAACATACTTTCCATCCAGAGCTTCTTTCAAAGCTCCAATCTCATTGTCCTTCACCACTTGTTCCAAGCAGAACTCGAGATACTTGAAGAGTTCAACCAGCTCGAGACGATTGGCTGCGAATATTGAAATGAAAAAAAAGTAAGATTTTGTCACGATACTATTTGTCCTTCACAGTCGAAACATACCCTTTGCAAATTCAGTGCCTTGAAGCGCTCTGACATATGGCTCAGCAATCAAACCAAAGGTCTTCATGAATCCAGCGAGGTAGTTAGTTCCGATTCTACCATCGAAACCAGTACGATCTCTGACGAATTCCCTGACGCAGTCGCGGCTGGCTTCTGTGATCCTCTGCAGGGTATCAACTTCTGCCAGGAGACCTTTGTTGTTGCCAGAGTAGATGTCTTCGATGTTTCGCCCAATAGCCGCAGCCAGAATGTTTGGCAGACCCTTAATAGGAGGCTTCTGATCAGTACGATCCAGTTCAGCGATGTTTACCAGAGTTGCAATGGCTTCTTCGGCGGTTGGTGCACATCCGACAATGTGAAGCCCACATGGAAGTAAGCGGGACTCGATCTCCATGAGTTTGCGATACACATTTCCCACTACCAGATCCTTTTCATCCACTGTCAGTTGCTTAGTGTCATCTTCTGGAAGATCTACGTCTTTATCGAGGTTGCATTGGCGGGCAGTTTCAATAATAGTGGCACAAATGGCATCGGATCTGCTGCTCTCCCTCATTCCCTGATATGACGAAATCAGTTCTTTCAACTCCTTAAGGCCCTTATACAATCCGGCGTTCTCTGCTGGTGGGGTCAAATACGAAATCGTATTTGCATATGATCGTCTCTTCGCGATAGTTGCTTCTGATGGGTTGTTTGCGGCATAGTAGTACAAGTTGGGGATGCTTCCAATCAAAGAGTCTGGGTAGCAAACACCACTCATTCCCACCTGCTTTCCGGGCATAAATTCCAAAGATCCGTGGGTTCCAAAGTGCAACACTGCGTCTGCCTGGAAGATTGACTCCAAAAAGGTGTAGTATGCTGCAAATCCATGATGTGGAGATGCAGACTTGGAGAAAAGAAGGCGCATTGGATCTCCTTCATATCCAAAGGTTGGCTGAACACCGATGAATACATTTCCAAACTGCTTTCCGTAGACCAACAACTCTTGTCCATTGGTATTGAGCTGGCCTGGTGGGCTTCCCCAGTTTTCTTCGAGTGCCTCAGCATAGGGGCACAGTTTCTGGTACTCGTCAACAGTCATTTTGTATGCAACATTCAGATCAGCAGAGTTGAACTTTGCTTCTTCTGAGGACAAAATCGACTTGATCAGATCCTCCTCGCGGGCAGGAAGGCTACCAACATCATAACCATCTTTCTGCAAATCCTTGAGCACCTTGTAAATGGACCCAAAGACATTGAGGTAAGCAGCAGTTCCAACATTACCCTTGTCTGGTGGGAATGAGAACACAGTGATTGCTAATTTCTTGTCCTTGTTCTTCTTTTTCGTCAAACTTGCCCATTTTATAGCCCTTGAGCAAAGAGAGTCAATTCTATCAGGCAAGGAGTGTGACTTTCCTGTAGCCGAGTCACGACCAGCAAAAACAATTGGCTCAATGCCACCGTCCAATTCAGGCAGAGCAACTTGCAGCGCAACCTGGACTGGATGCACACCGAGTTCACTTTCCAACCATTCCTCAGTTGTCTGGAACACTAGAGGCAGAGACACGAGGTAAGGCACATTCAACTCTTTCAGAGCCTCCACTGCCTTTGGTGCATCCTGCCGAGCTGGCCCACCAACCAGCGCAAAACCAGTCAGGGACACAACAGTGTCAACATAGGTTCTTCCTGTTCCAAGGGGATCATAGAAGAATTTTTTTACTGGTGCTGAGAAATCCAATGCTCCAGCGAAGACGGGCACAACCTTGGCACCCCTAGCTTCCATCTCTGATACCACACCGGCATAGTGTCCTTCATCTCCTGTGACCAGATGAGATCGCTGGAGCACTAAACCCACGACTGGCGCGTCCGATGGCAAGTTAATATCTTTCCTGGTCTCATACCAGTTCAAGTACTCTTTCAAGTCCTCGTACATTGCTGGTGCCAATGGATGCCAGATGCCGATATCAGGGTACAACTCTGGCTCAGCAGTTGAGAAGTCAACACCCTTGAAGTCCGGTACATAGTTTTGCACAGTATTCAGAATCAAATTTTCCAAATTATCCGCATTCCCTCCCAACCAGTATTGAAGCGAGTTCACAAAGTTGCGCGCATCCTGAGCCTTGTCAGATGGCAAGTATTTCAGAACTTTTGGCAGAGTGCGCACCAATTTCAGGAGACCTTCTTCAAAGTTATCGTTATTTTGTCTTGCACTCTTAATAAAGTCACCAATCACACTCTTGGTTTGTCCAAGCTGAGCCATGGAGAATGTGCCAAGCTTGTTGAGTTTCATCACGGCAGGCATGGATGGGAAAACAAGGCAAGCATCAAGAGAGTTCCTTGCAGGCCCCACAGCTTCCACAATCTTATCAGCCAATTCTTCAATGAAGATCAGAGAACCAATAAAGATGTTAGCACTGGCAACATCCTCCTTAAAGTTCTCGAAATTTTGTGCATCACGCAGCTCTTCAAGCAAGTATCCCACAATCTCAACACACACATCAGATCTCTGGGCATTGATTCTATTCACAGCAGCTGCCAAACTAGATTGGTATTGAGACTCCAAAACCACATAAACTATTTTTATTTTCTTCCTTCCATTTTCTTGTGGAATAATGCGGCGAGACTCTGGGTCAACACTGGTAAATCCACCACCTGCGGCAGATCATCATTCTCATTATTGTTGGGTATTGACATACATTATGCATGCAAGAAGATGACTGCGAGCATTCAATTCGATGCCCAACGTACCCATCATTCCTTCGCCAATGTTGATTCTAAGCGGCTCGTCTCCACCAGACGAGCCCAGACCTGTGGAGGGTGGCCTCGGGCCAGATGCCACCATGGATGTCACCCTTCTGCTTGCATTATGGGCTCCCTGCACACCCAGTATTGTTACCACTGCTTAGTTATCCTCGCTATATACAAAGATATATTCAATACAACATTACATATATGTTAATATATCAACCCAGTGTACATAACATCCGTACTGCCCAAAACGCAATCCTACAAGTTCGTCGATCAGTGGCAGAAGCCCAAGTTGCTACCAGCAGCCAGCCGGTCGAGAAACCCACGCTGTGCGCTGAGCCGAGCGGACTCCACAAACCCTCGGCAGCAGCGCACTTTCACCACCAGAGCCACTGACGCCCCATCAGATACTAAAACTAAAGTGCAACATCAATCACGGGATCCTACTATAAAAATCCCGCGACAACCCCCGATCCAATCCCGAACACCCCCCCCCCCCTCCATCTCCGCAGCGTATCCCCACCCTATCCCCGTTGTGTGGTCCTCCACTCCCCTCGCCCTCTGCACGAATTCCTCCCAAACCATCTCCCCGCACCGCCGATCAAACGCAAAAACTTCCACATATATTTCAATTTTCTCTGTCCACCATGCCATCTCAAGCCATGGCATGGTATTGACTGTCCCCACCCAACCGTCCGGCCAAGAGCCAGGCTATCCAGCAAGCGATGTTGCCCACCTGGCATGGCATCGCCCCCCTTCCCCATCCTACATGCACTCACAGTACAAACCAATCTAAACATACCTTTACTGTTACTCTAGATGACGATGATTGAACACCACCGCGCACGGCTGCTCGCCAAGGCGTGGATAGCATTGTCGAGGACATCAACATCCCTCTCGCTTGTTTCGATTTAGAGCAGCTTTCCCCGCTATTCTAGTTCTCACTTTCTTTCAACTCTACCAATAAGTAACAAAGAAACATAAAATTAGACAACTTCTACGGGAGATGCGTGGCTTAAGATTGTCATCGTGGAAACGGAAACCATATCTTATCGGCTCGGTGGATGCTGAAAGCAGACACTAGTTCTCCCATTCAGTGTGGTATTGGATCGGCGCACATGTGACTTCGCATCCGACTCTAGGAGAGCTCGCTTTCGTGACCGAAAATCTGGGTCGACATGAGCCGTACATTGATGATGACGAGGCCTTTCGCCGGCGACGACCGGTCTTCCCCCCTGGCCAGGCCTGCAGGCCTGCAGGCCATGCCGGCGATAGCTACCCTGTAGGGTATAGGGTACCCTATGACCGGTATACCGGTACCGGTCATGGATGGCACGCGTGCGTATCGCTTCACTGACTTCTCGTCGAGAAATCCGACCGGTCGCACTTTGTTGATTCAGACATGAATGAAAAGTAGAACTTTGTCAATGCAGAACATACTGACTGCTGTATATTGGTGATTAAGGGTTGACGGAGGTTGCGTGAATCGTAATCCATGGAGGCGTGGGAGGTAGTGCTTCCGCTGGGCATCCTGTTGGCCGTGTTGTTCGCTGTTCTTCGGAGCTCTCGCAAGCAAACAGGGAATAACACGGAAGAATATTCCGTTTTGAATGAATTGAGAGATAATAAAAGGATATATTCCGAAGAAGAAGTTGCACAGCACTGCCGGGAAGACGACACTTGGATAATCGTGGAGCATCGGGCGTCTGGAGAGCGACGTGTGTACGACATCACGACATACGCAGATCAACACCCGGGGGGTGATGTTATATACGATTCTGGTGGTAAGGATGCTACTGTGAAATTCCATGGGCCTCAGCACCCACCGACAGTGTCCGACCTTATCGAAGACTACTGGATTGGTTGGGTAGAAGGCGGTGCTGCTAGCAGCGCTTCTTTGTCTGAGAAAAAGGCGGCTTAGGCGAGGATGGTAGATCAAGTGGATGTTTAAAATTATATGTCTTTACTTGGCGTTATTACTTCTGTTAGACTCCAGTATTCGTCTGTACCAGCCATATCACCTGGGGTGGGTATAGGGTACATAGGTTCTCTGTGTGCACACACGTGGAGAGCCGCTACAGAACTGCAGGGATCGATCCCTGCAGCTGTAGGCTGGTTGCTATGTGTCACGAAGGCGGATGAAGTCTGGTACATGCTGTTTGTTGTGCCTCCCATTTTTTAAGTCTGTGGGATGATGCGAGAGATGGTTTATTTCATGTCAATGTTTATTTTTTTGGCTGCACCAGAGTTTCAGGTGCAGGTGCACCATTGGTCCTGTGGGAATTGGACGGCATTATTCATACAGAAATAGTATCTCTGTTCACTATATTATGCATTTAGAAAACGCATGTCGGTGGCAGGTAGACTGTCTGCGCGATCAGGAGCTTCTGTCTGTCTTCGGAGTCTTGAAATCTTGCATCTTGACAAAAAACTTGGATCGAAATTGGGTTTTTTTCTCTGCAATGTTCATCCTGAATGTTTGTTTTGAAACATGAAAAAAAACCGATGTAATATGTATTATGCTAAAATGTACCTGTTGTTCGGGAAAAGAAATTTGCGAAAGATGTCTGGGACAAAAGTTTGCTGCCACTGCAACAAGCAGTCGGCCCATCATGTCCACGAGCACGTCGTTTCAACCAACTGGTCAACCGCACCCCCAAAGTCAACAAGAGTCATTGTAGCGGCTGATGACTTGTTTGTGGTGCGGAGAATGATGAACAAAGTGAAATAAGCACACACAATGCAATATATGGGTATAAAATATACATGATAAATAAATCAGTATGGTGGCGTTGCGTGTGATGCGGCCTTGTGTATCGTGGAGGGTTGCTACCATCAGGTGGGTGTTGTACGGCAGATGCAATCGACTTGGCGTTTTTGCTTCCTTTACGTGCTTTTGTAGGCAAAATGCCAGTACATGTTGTGAGTGATGAAATAACGTATCTTGACATGGCTGATGCGCGCATAATGTTGCAGGTGCCGCCTATAATGGGTGGGTTTCTGCTCTTGGAGAACGTTGGGCGGTTCTTATTTGTCTTTTGTTTCAACCATAATCTGTCCATCATCTAGAATACATTGTGCCAATGTGTTGACATACCAGTATATAATCATGGAGTACAGTGGTTGTTTCATACAAGATAGATTTGGGCTCAAACCCAGCAATAGTGGCGCTGCTGGTGATTTGGCGACAGTCTTCTGGAACCAAGTCACCGTTTGGATGCCACGTGGATCAGGAGGGGCATCGGTGGATCCTGGAAGGGAGTTTGCTGTGCGGGTCATGGCCAAGCAGGGCTCGAGGGGGGCAGCGGCAATGAAACTATTTCTGTATCAAGAAGAGAATGAATTTTGTCTGTTTACTCTTGATGTGGATGAGCGCTCGTATGGGAGATTGAGAGACGAAGAAAAACTGTTGGTGGACTTCCAAGGATTTATGGACAAGGTGGTTTGGCTGATTCGAGAAACAATGCAATCAATGTCAAAAAGCGAGCAAGGAGATACAAGTAACGGTCCATATGGCTCACATGGATTTTCATCATTGGATAAACGACATGACAGCTTATTTTTTCCCTCGATTAACAGCGAGTCCATCTTTTCCGGGGGAGGCCATCGCTGCTGTTCCAGGTGCCAATGCCGGCAAAGCGATGGATACGGAGTCGCTACTCCAAACGCATCCGCAAGTCAGCACATTCCTGAACAGTACATGGGATTTGACCCCTTTAGTTCAACTGCTACTGCTGCGAGGACAGTAGATACACGCCGAAATACATTTAGAATGGTCCTGCATGAGCATGGAGCACAGCGTGGGAAATTAGAGTTTCTGGAATGCAATGCCTTCAAGGAGCTTCCTCATTTGACGTTGCATCTAAAGCCAAGCACAGACGCAACTATTCGTCAGTACATGTCGTTTCGAATGTCAGAAATTCGAAAGGAAAATGTAGCTCTGCAGCAGAAGCTGATGGAGGTGGAACACGAGAGAGACAGGGCAATTGTTGAGATGGAGACCAGATGCAAACAAGTGGCCGCAGATTCTTCGCAGCACTCAAGTGCGGCCTCTAGTCTGCGAGTGGAATGTGACATAACGAAGACGAAATTATCTACTGCTCAGGAAAGGATTGATCACTTGGCTTTAAAGCTTCAAGAGTCAAATTCATCCCTGCAAGATGCACTCGAGAGGGCCCAGCAACAGGAATTTCAGTTGAAACGTGCTGAGGAGGATGACAAGGCATGTAAAATTAAGCTGGAACAGATACAAGAATTGTATGATAAAACAAGGGTTGATCGTGAGAATCAGGACAATGAAATTGCCAGAGCTAGGGAAATATGCAACGGATACAAGGCTGCATGTGAGCAGGCAGAGTCAAGGGTCGAGGACTGGAGAAAGCTGGCTTCGGTGCACGAAGAAAAAGCATCGCAAGCGCAAGTTCGAGGCCAAGAGATGAGTCGAAATATAAGCTCACTTGAAGAGAAGTGTAAAACGGCCGAAGATAGGAAGCGTGAGGCAGAAATCAAATTGTCAAAGATGGAGGAAACCATGGAGACGTTGAGCAACAAATGCACAACAATGGCTTCCACAATGAAGCAACTTGAACAGGATCGCGCAGAGTTGCGACAAGAAATTGGTACGATGTTTCTTTAATCTGATAGATTTATCGATCTTGTTAATGGCTGGGCTTGATACAGCCCAAGTGCACCTGCCATTTGCAGATGGTCGTTGGAATTGTAGCAATTGTCTTGATAATTTATTTCAACTTGTATATATCGCAGAAAAGTCAGCCTCTGAAGCTTCAACGTTCAAGCAAGAGGCAGAACAAGCTTTGCTAAAGGCCAAAAATAGCGAAAAAATGATCATTTGGCTGAATAAACAGCTCACGGCGATCCAAGTCAAGTCGGGAGCTCCCATTCCACAGGACCAGAAAGGACAGGTCACAGGCGTGAGATTGATACCGGATGCTCAGACATCGATTTATCCAAACCAGAAACACGGAGGGATAATAACTCCTCATATTGCAAGACCAATCTTATCCCATTGCGTTTCTAGCACAGAGATAAGTCCTCCCCAGCAGCACAGCAGCACAAGTTTGAAAGCCGGGCAGAGCTCATCATCTGCCTCTCCGGTTTCGCCAGCCAAATCGCAAGAGAAAGCGCAGGGAAAGCATAACTGTCCGACTACTATGACGAAGGCAAAGACAACGAGGGCATCGCCTCTAGGCTGTGCCAACTGAATCATGCACCAACATGTTACATGACCCCCCGCATGTCAGCCTTGCAAGGCGGCATTCTAAACCTGTAAACCCCATGCATGCAGCGAAAGTCAGACTGTAGTCTAAATTATATTTCTGGTTTTCTTTTGCTTACTTATAATATTTTCGTTGCAAACAACATCCGGTGCTTGTTCACGTGTGTGGTATTTCACGTTTCGCACCACCCTCGGTGATTCGCGACCGGAGGAACGGAGCAACAGCCATTCACATTATTGCACAAGGATATTGGATATCGCATTACATATAACAAGGTAACTTGTCGACCAGGTTGAATAATGGAACCTGAGAATGTCTCCACTGAACTCAATGATGACGGTGCTAAGTCTGTAGAAATAGGTGATGACAACCAGGCAGCCGAGAATAAAGACAGGGTAGATGTAGAGAGGCGTAGAAAAGGAGGGTCTAGCCGTTCACGTAGTCGAGAGAGGAGACGAAGGTGCGTTGCTATATACCGCTGGAGGTTTTGAAGGGTTGATTGCAAAACTCTCTACTAGTCGTTTGTAACATGCATTCCTATATCGCCCCATGTGTGCCATCAAAGGTGGATGTCATGGATAAGAAACGAAAATTTGTGGTGATTTTTGCTCTCGCCTCGCTTGTGCAGGGATAGCCGAAGCAGAGACCGGCATCGCCACAGGAGGAGACGAAGCAAGTCTCGCTCGAGGGATCGTTATTACAGCAAGTCTGAGAGGAGACGATCTCGATCGAGAGACTATGGGAGAAGTAGAAGGAGGTCTAGAGATAGGTATTATAGGAGCAGGCGGAGATACAGCTCGGATGAGGATGGGTATGGATATAAATCCAGACGGGGGGGCAAGTCTTCAGAGCTTGATAGAATGGCAGCCGTAGAGGACCCGTTCGCCAAACTACGTACTGCGACTGCGGCTGCTGCGGATCCAGCTGAAGTGCAAAGAAAAATGCAAGAGCAACAGCTAAGGGCCCGCCAGCTTGTATTGCAACAGCAAGCAGCCTCTGCTGTTGCTGCTGCAAGCAAGACACAAAGGGAAGTGTATGTTGGTGGGCTTGCTGCTGGAGTCGTGACGGAGCAGATGTTACATAACCTCTTCAGGACCACTCTAACATCAGCTTTTCCCGAAAAGTGCAAGGGAGGGGTCGACCCGGTCATTAGAATTAATATGGCAGCAGAGGGAAAGTATTGTTTTATTGAGCTTCTGTCATCAGACATGGCCACTGCCTGCCTTGAGCTCACAGGTCAAATTTCCCTCATGGGATCCATGTTGGCTATTGGCAGACCCACCGGCTACGTCGATCCTGCAAAGGCTCAAAACGCTGCCCAACTCGCTGCAGATACTTTGGCGAAATTCCAAGCAGACAGCCAGGTCGAACGATTGGCATCTGGAGCATTGACTCCAGAGTCTCTCGGGCAAGAGGCTACAGCATTCCTATGCATTCTGGGAATGGTATCCCCAGATGTCCTTTCCAGCGACAGCGACTATCTTGAGGTACTGGATGATCTGAAAGCAGAACTCGAAAAGCACGGAACAGTTTTGCGTGTCATAATCCCCAGACCAGAGGATCCTTCCCAGTCGGACAGTCTCTTTGGAACTGGACAATATGGAAAGGCATTGGTTCAATACCTCGAGTCCGAGGCGGCCGCGAAGGCCAAAGAATCTATACATGGGCGCATTTTTGACGGCAGAGAAATTCAGGTCTCCTATATGCAGCCCCAAGAGTATTTGGATGCCATAGCAATTTCCCCACCAGTGCAGGTTGATGAGCAGCAAGTTGCTCCTGCCAACGAACAATAATGCCACTTCCGCTGTAGTATTATTTGTCTCGCTCGCTGCAATGTAACCATTGAATAACCCAGGCACCTCATACGTCTTTATAGTATTGTACCAACGACAGCAACTTCTCTCCGACCTGCCGTATGACAAAGTACGAGGCCATTCTAGGATGAGGGGAAGTGACTTCGGTCGCGTGTGGTAGCCAGTCAAAACTACTGGGAAAACCCGACAAATCACGCGGCAAAACGTGGCAAGCGATCCCATAAAAGCAGTTTAATACGCCGTACAGTTTAATGATAATTGTTCAAATATATAAATGTGACATCAGGGGAAGATTCAAATGGAATTATAGACAAGACGCGCACTTTTAAGCGAACGACTTTTCTGGTCTCTTGGATTGTTTGAAGAAGAACTGACAAAGTGCAACTGAGTACTTGGACATCCAAGTCTGTGGAATATCATTTATTCGGCACAAATCTACACAATAATAGGATTTAGTATCATATGTGTGATCAGGATCTACATTTGCGTTTCGACTGGGATGAACTCTTGCAGACCTGTGCTTTAGATGTTCAACAGGCTCCTGAGAATGTTAAAGATGTGGAACTTGGGACGATAGCGCGTGCATTAGGTAGAACATCAAGTATAGATAAACTTCCTCAGTCGATTCTGAAAGGGGAAGACGTTTTGCCGGAATTGAGGTACGAGTCATGCGTTGACTCTATCAAAAGTGGTTGCGTTTGGAATGCGCTAGATGTGGAACTAGATGCAGTGTAATACATTGGTTGCGTATTTCAAATGCAGGGCCGCAAAGCTATGCGATGTACTGGATCAAGTGATCAGCAAGAACGGAGAAGGGCACTCTGGGGAGCAGGGGAATGGGTTGAACGTGATGCAATGTATCAATCTATGGGCTCAAAGTCAGCAGACTCCAACGCATTCGGGAAATATTATGAGTAATGCGTATATAAATCAACCATTTCCATCTACAGCGTTGCAAACCGCTGCAAATGCGGTGCATGGAGGTGGACCAGTGATGGTTCCTTTGTCAGCTGGTCTGGTTCATCCTGCTCCTGGAGGGGTCGATTTGCTATCCACACTGTTGCCTGGAGTGCAGAAGAATGCAGATGAAACCTTTATGCTTGGACCAATGATGAACAGTGTACCTCTGACTGGTACAAATGCTCAGCGTCCTGGTGAGGTGCATGAAAGTTTGATGCAGAGACAAGAAGCTGCAGCTTTGAGAGCTGCAAGGCAAAAGAAGAGGAAAGAAAAACAGCAGCAATCTGATATTCGAAGAAAAATGTCTGCTCAATCGGTTGATGACGATGGATTTGAAAGAATAGATGTGACGGCAATGTCAGGACCGGCATCCAATGGTACCACACAGGATACATCTCAGGATGATGCAGGTGCTGTGTCTAAAGGGAGAAAGGGAAAACGAGCGGCTCGAGCTGATCCCAGGGCGGTGCGTAATGGTTGAATGAATGTAGAGATTTTACCATGTACAAATGAAGGAATAAACTTATAAACGGGTGAAGAATTGGTGGTGCAGATTCGCAATCGAGAGAGTGCAGCCAGGTCCAGAGCTAAACGCCTAGAATACACTTCCACCCTGGAAAAGAGGGTTCAATCCCTTCGAGACGAAAATAAATCCCTCAGAACTAAAATAATAGAAGCTGCAAAAGCACCTGCAGATCCATACGCAGGTAAGCTTGATGGAAAACCATTGAGAAGAACTCGGACAATGCCGTTATGACTTCTTGTGGGATAGTACTGACTGTGACTGACCATGTATTATCTGTAAGATACTCCTGCTACAGTAGGGAGTGTGCATGTAAGACATGTTATATACTAATAACCATTTACTCGACTTTAAAATTGAAGATGCATCAACAATGTTATGCCACGTGAGATGTACAAACGGTCTGCAAATCAATTCAAACCCTATCTATTTTGGGAGCATCTCATCACACAATTTCTGTACCGCAATAGGCCTAACCTACTGGACAAGCAGAGCAATGTGGGACATAATTTGATGCATAATTATTTTGATAAGTTTAAAATTTAACGAGCATAGAGTGCATTCGGGCGAGATGGATGGTTCTAGGGGAGAGGCAACAGGATCAGGTCAACGATTTGGATCAAGCCCCCACTATCAGACGTTAGAGGAAGCTGTTAAGCATCGAACCCCGATTTGGCTTTCAAAATTATTGAAAACGCGTTTTGAAGATGATGTGCCGCTAGAGGACCTGTTTGCAAATTGCTGGGTGCTGTACGTGCTCGCTCTTCGTTTGAAATGTGCACTATTTTCAACTGCCTAATGTCTGATAAAATACAACACCGATCCACATAATTGCAGAGGACGAGTAGCAGATGCTATTTTCAGCTTTAAGGATGACAAGCCATATCAGTGTCCTCCTCAAAATTTAGGAGAGAGGCCATATAAGGCAATTGTGCAAGATATTGAGAGATTCTTTTTGTTGTGTGAGGTATTGAATATTCGAGAAGACTCAAAGGTATCGCTATCTGATGTAGAACAGAAGCGAGCTGGAATACAGATTGGCTTGTGTCTTTGGGATATCGCGAATTCTGTTCAGGAGAAGAGTGGAGCTGAAGGCTTTCCTGCTTCTCTCAAGAACACGGTGCCAGACTTTACTGAGTGCGAACGATATTTTGGATATCGCCAAGCGAATACAGGGACTCCTGATCGTTGGAATCTAGCAAATAAATTTGAGACTGGTCGAAATTCTCCCATCAAATTTCCAAAGGACTCCAGGCATTTGGTTCCATCTGGTTTGTCTGGAAGTGAACAGGACAGAGACCAAGTTGAAGAGTACGATGATGGAATGGATGGTCCTACTCAAGTTTTGGCATCTATTTTGAGCCCTGATAAGAAGAAGGCTTCACATTCAAAAGTGATCAATGCCATAATGATGACACAGGGAGACGATATTGAGAATGAAGATGCAGAGGGAAAGAAGGAAGAAAAGTCACCATTTCCCAAGATTTTAGATACAATTGATGGTCATGTTCAGATTGATAACAGCCGAGGCAAAAAAACGAAACATGAGAAGGATATGAAGCATGCCAATGGCCATCATGATGAATTGGTAAAGAGGCAAGGTGGAAGAGAATCCACGTTATGGCATCAGATTGCCATTTTTGCTTCTGGTGCTGTGGTTGCGGCCATAGGATCAGTTGTCTTTGGGGTAGTAGCTGATCGGAAACGAAAGCAACGTGATCTGAAAATGCATGGTCGTTGGTGATATATATATCCTAGTATTAAAAGATGGAGTAAGTAAGTTCTGCTTGACGAGAAAAAAATGTCTAGTAATCCAAATGTGTCAGTTTGAAGTGCACATTTCATTTCAGAGTCTGGTACTGTTTCAGTTTCTTTCACTTTAAATGCTTTCCTCTCATCATTTTTTCTGTTGTATTTAAAAGACGTAAATCATTGTGAGGATGTATGATATGGTCATCACTAGTAGTAGGATGACAACCAACACAACTGGTCCCCTTTGATCATCGTATCTGACTGTCTCTCTTCTCAGAATCTGGATTGTACGCTTTTTGTACATATAAAGGGCGTACGCCATGAATGAAAGAGCAACAGGAGCGATAATTGCACCAGACATTTTCCCTGCAATGCACTTGTGATCATCGGAGGAGCAAGATGATGACAAGGATGATCCTGTTCCTGGAATAATGCTACTTCCGCTCAGTAACGAAAGGGCCAAAAACATGACAAGTACAGATATATTGAGCCATTGCAAAAATGTTCTTTCGTTTGCAAAAAAAGTTTTGGGTTCCACTCTTGTCCTCACAACAGATTTGGCTCTGTTAGGCACTGCCCCACTGCCTGCCTTGATCTCCTCAGATTGCCCTCTATCTGGGCAAGATAGAGTGTACTGCATCACAGAATAAGCAGCCGTATCCACCTGCTTGCTCTCCATATGAGTCAACTTGCTCGAAAAGTGCTTTGGGCCGCATGCCCAGTCCATCTGCTCATTAGACTTCCCTCCAATTCCAGCCTCCAGATCCATGCCCAAAAATGGCGACTTTTGGAGGTCTCCTGCCTTGCCTCCTTCGTTACCACATGAACTAAGCGATCCGGTGGGCGTTGAGCTTCCATGACTCTTGTGCCTCGCGCTATCAGACACGAATCCATGGCTTCCATTGTGATCACTGGATGTGCTCGCATGCTCCACATCGGCAAGAGATTGATGCACTGGCCATGTCTTTCTCCTATCTACTATTGATTCATGTCTCGAATCTTCATGATCGTTGCAATCCAAGCAAGGTGAGATGAATGGTGTTACGTGCACCGTGTTTCTTCGATCAATACTTACTGCTATTGACTGATCTAACTCTTCGGCATCACACCACGTTCTATTTCCCGACTCGTCATTGATATCACCCAAGGCATCACTAACGACCATAGCCTTTTTCGATTCTTCTTGTCCCGTGGAATTCCGCCGGGTGGCTTTGGGCCGCAAGAAGGGCAGGCTTAACCTTCTCTCCGATTCGGCCGGTACTTCAAACCCATGAGGGAAGAGCCAGTCCGCTGCATCCTTTGCGTACACGTCCTCATTGTCTTCCATCTCTGCCCACGTTGCTGGTGTCAGATGGCCCTTGGGGTTTTCGAGATTAGGCAAGAACCAATATGGTACATTGTCCACGTGCTCTTGATACAGGCTAGCTGTTCCATGCAGAAATTTGGAAAACTTTGGAATCACCAGAAGAATGCCAGTTTTCACTAATTTCTTCACCCAATCTGGTGGACTAGACTGTAGTTTAATCTCCACAACACCGTAGGGAAACTGAACTACATCACCCTGGTACAAAGGAGAGAGCCCAATGTCTCTACACCAGTAAGGCCCATCTTTCGGATATTCTTTTATCATGCAAAGCTTTGTATCCAATGATATTCGAACAATGTTCTCCGACGATTTTTGAAACGCAGTTCTACTGTATGATGTTCGCATCAGGGGCACTTGAGAGGTATCCCGTATTTCCTTCATGACCTGTGCCAAGAACTTCCCGTCCGAAGCATTTTGAGGAATGTCCAGAGTGCCGGAAAGGAATCCTAAAACATCCTTTTGTTGAAGTTCCCCTCGTTCCTTGCTGCTGGATAATCCAGTGTAAGCAGATCTATGAACCTTTTTCTCAACAAATATTTGTTTCTCCGGATCGTCGGATCCCCTAGATCCATACCATCTCAGCCGAATAACAGAAGCCTGGTCCCTCCTGTGCAACCTCTCGTGATAATTCTCCAGATCCGGTATATTATCAAAGTATACGGAACAAATATCTCCGCTGTCACGTACTTTATCTGGTCTAGTTCTGGAAAGATCCATGGCATCGACGTCAGTTATCCTCTCCCGCTCGCCGTAGACTAATATGGGCAGATGCTTAACAATCTCTGCCTTCAGCCTTGCAACATTCCGTGGTAGTATCCAAAACTTTTTGGTCACCCTAGTGAACTTCTTTGGAGCCTGCCATCTGGTCTGGGACACGCCAGATAGAACGTTTTTCGCGTTAGCCCCTTCCACTTCAACAATACGAATGCATTGGTACAGGTCTGACAGCCCAAGCATCAACGGATCCAAGAAACCCTCGGAGTCCCGATTTACGCCTTTAATACATTGCTCCACTAACATAAAGTGGCTACCTTGAGCTGCAGTATCGTTGCACCCATCCAACTGACACGCAACCCGTCCTCCCAGGGCAATATTCTGCCTGATGAAGGCATCCAGCTGCACCAAATCACCCCCCACACAGTCTGCCCCTTTTCTCAAATCCAGCGTCTGCCTCCCTACGGAAAGCGAGTCACCTGACGAGCCTCCAGCCAACCCATCTACTGCCAGGTGCAATTGCATCACCAAATTCACCAGTGCGGACCATATCAGTTGTTTCCTACCCTCAACAAACTGTTTCACCCTGTTCAGCTCGTGCACCAGGTACTCCACACTTTCTCTTGCGAACAGGGAATCCCGTTCCAGCCCGAAAGCTCGCTGTTTTACATCACTAAGTGCTTGACCATCTACCCCCCGCGCAGCCGCGTCCAGTACTGCATACGCGCATCGCGTTTCGCCATCCCCATTTCCCACAACGGCACAGCTCCCTAATTTCTTCAACAGTCCATCAAAGTCGATATAATATTCTTTCAACCCTGCCACAATCTGCAAGAAAAACATACACCAGATTACTTTTGGTTTTCATTGTGCACTCTCGTCAACTGCACGCCATCCTTTCGTGTATACATATATATATATATATATACATGCGTGTGTGCGTGTGTGTGTGTGTGTGTGTGTGTGTGTGTAACTGGATGGTGGACGCATAGACAGGGAGCAGCCTTCTGACGGGTCCCAGACGGCAGTATTTGCAGCCAGCGCCCGCGTCGTGACTCTGCGTCCACCACCGTGTCTGCCCCTCTGTGCTACGGATCAAGGACTTGAAACCATCTTTCTAAGCAACTCACCTCCTCGGACAAGACACCCTCCATGGCGCACCAGACCGATGAAGAAATAACTACTCCTTCTCTAGCACCTCTTCCCAGCCCGCAATATCAACTCCCTGCTGCGCGTCCAGGCAGACAATAGCATGACCAACAGACTGTATACCGAACCAGTTCCCTCAATATCGAGCACTGCTGCAGTGTGCTGCTCCTTTTTACGTTTCTGGCACTCTGCTGCTGGGTATCGCCGGCTCCCTCTGAACCTCGTTGCTGACGTTGTTTCAAACCTTTCAGCACCGCTGCACTGCGCACTCGAGGGTCAGAACAAAAACCTCGATCGCCCAGACACTGCACAAAGGACCAATTCTCCAATCAATGAAATTAAGGTTGTCTCAAGTAGATAAAGCAAATCTTTATACTTTGGATCGCTTCCCACGCAGTTTCTAGGCCACCCCGCCGAGGTCTCCACGTCCAAGAAAGCATGCGTGGAAAATCACAATTCGCCAACGAGGCTGACATGGGCGGTTACGGGCATGCATGGTCGCATGATTTTCAATCTCCGATGCGGATGGATTACATTAGATTCATTAGATTCATTCATTGCATTCATTGTGAAGATAAATATGAGTAATAATTGCAATAAAAGTGAATACCTGCTCAACTCCAGGTAGATAGAAACAAGAGGATCAGGCATGCCATCATCGCTGGATAACCGTGCTCCATGGGTGATCGACAAGGCCGTGCTGGATGCGAACCAGCTGGGTGTACATATCTCGCGTGCAAGGACCAACTGGATTCTTTGGTATCCACCGATCACCACTATCGCGAGTTAGAGAACCTATCGGCTGAACAAGGCTGGCCGTGCCGCAGGCAAATATCTCCAAGAGGCGGCCCTGCCGGTGAGCCGCATCCACTTCTTGGACGGTAATGGATCGTTCAGAGACGCGCATGCTGTCAGCGTTGGTGCCGGCGAGCTCTATAATGGAAGCCCTGGTGACGCCAGGTAATATCGTGCCTCGTAGGCCTGGGGTTGCCAGTTCGCGAACCCCTCGTCCCTTGTCAAATACAAAGAATATATTCATTGCCCCACACTCTTCAAACTCTGTCAGAGCATCCGCATTTATGCTCTTCCGACCAAGATGCCTTTGAGGGTTGAACGTGTACACCACTTGATGGGAGCCAAATTTTCTTGATGCCAAAGCCTGTGGGAAAATAGTGGGGGCATAATTCCCTCCAATCTTGACATCTCCTGCCCCACCCGGCCATGCCCTCGTGTGCGCTTCATCAACAAACATGTCCACGGGTTGCAGCGTTGCCGATGAGAAATACAATCCCGTTGGGGACAAGACGACGCTGAGAGTGGATTCTATAGGGCTTGACACTCCAAGAATGCTCGAAGAGGAATATAAAACCGGTCTGATGTACAGAGACTTTCCTATGCTGTCTGGGACCCACTGTGCATCTGTCCTCACCAGTGACTTGATGCACTCCAGCAGCTCTCCTGGACGGAATGCAGGCAGATTCAATCGCTGAGCAGATCTCAGCAACCTTTCAACATTGCGCTCCGGCCTGAACAGCCTGACGCGCCCATCTGGGCCTTTATACGCCTTCATTCCCTCGAAACAGGACATGCCATAGTGAAGCACCTGCGACCCAGGGTGCATCGGCACTGCCTCCAACGGTTGGATCCGAGGTGCCGACCACCCTGCACCCACAGAGTGAGTCACCATGAGCATGTGATCCGTAAAATACTCTCCAAATTTGGGATTCTCTGGCAAATCAATGCCTTTTTCTTTTCGATTTCTATCCAATAGGTTGTACGTCAAATCACTGGACCAGAAGGTTTCGTGCGTTCCCTTGACAACCTGCATGGCATGTTTACTGGCGTAGTGCAGTTCAGTCCATCGGGGGCAGCGAACAAAACATCTTGTCAACAACACGTCCGACCACCTACCTTGCGCTCCTTGTTGTTGTTATTATTGTTGTTGTTGTTAGTATTAACTTCTTCTCCTTCTTCTTCTGATACCAGGGGTAATGCGTCACCGCAAGGCACGGCGGACACGGCTCGTGCACTTGACACCGAGACAGAGATGGGCACAGTGCAGATATCCTTGCAACAAGGCCAGTTGCCAGCAGCCACCATTCGAAAGAGTCCCTTGTCCATTCCATCCACGATACCGCGGCGCAGCATGATGGTCGATCTTGGTAGTGTTGTTGTAGCTAGCTTCTAGTATCGATTATAGGGCAACCAAATGCCCTTGATTACCTCCGTAAGAAAGCAATCACGGGCCAACCAAGAGGAAGAGATAACGACTGGCCACCACGGGTCAAACAGCGCCGATACACCGTCCCCAGAATACCAGCGAATATCCCTCTACTGACCGAGTAATAACAGACAAACAAAACTCTTCTGACTATGATACTTACCCTCGATATCGATCACCTGAATCCAGCAGTCCGTTGCTCGTTCGCTATTCCAAGCGTACACTGTCGCCCCATGCGTTGACGACGCCATCCCTTCCGTCCTCTTGACAAGTGCGCATTGTGTATACAGAGATGTGATTGAGTTTTGATTCCATATTTATATACATATCAAAATGTACTGTGTAAGAATAAAAAAATACCAACAAAAAAAAAAGAATATAAGGTGGCTCGCCCCCGCAGTTTGGGACTATTTGGACGGCAAGATCCCTATACCTGTAGGAATCCATACGTGGAAGGAGGTGCAAATTTGCGTTGCCATGTAAATGGGAAGATATCAAAGATTTATGGGCAACGTGGGGAGACGTGGGGGGTTTATGGCGCTATTGAGGGCAATCAGGAACCCATAAGGTTTCTCAGGAAATTTCCTACTTTATAAAGTGCTGAAATACCATCTGCTACAATGCGGTACCCATTTTAGTTCTAATAACAAATACATACCATATGGTATGCATTTTATTTAACAAATACTACTGTAGTAATAATGAGAATCTTTGTATATAAATAAGAAATCTGCACTGTAGATTGTATGAGGGCTGCCTGTCGTCGTCGTGGTCTCGTGCTGCGAGGGACGGGCCCGCTGTCTCTGCACCGTGACGACGCTGCGAGACGGCTGGTAGCTTCCCTTATCAGCAACGATGCTCTTGATTTGATGTACCAAGATTACGTTTTCAAGTACAATAGAAATAGATTGAATGCTGTAGATTTGGCGAAGGATCGGCAAACAGGTTGCAAGTCCTCGTTGGAATCGGTTGAGGAGAATGGGAACAAGACAGCTGCACTGGCACGGCGAGGGCTGCGATCGATGTACGAAAATGTGGGATGTACCAGATCGATGTCGTATACTAGTTTGGTGCGCAAAATGCACGAGGTCGGACCATCCTTGGGTAATCCGTGTCGCTATCGTTATTCAAGCAGCAGCAGCAGCAGCAGCAGCAGCAGCAGCAGCAGCCAAGAAGAAGAGGAAGATGGCTGTGACGTCCTTGGCTGCCTGAGCAGAACAAGTATCATGGCATCATCCCATGCACGTAGTTTTTCAGGCTCTGTGAGAAGACGACACGGTCCATCCGATGCACAAATGATTGTATCCAAATCTGTACAAGAAAGACACGCGTCGACGGGCACTACTGAGAATGGAAGGGAAGCAAAAGGCCCTCGTAGTGGTAATACTACGAATGCGAATAATGGTGGATGGACCTATGAGGAAGTCGTAAATGTGCCTAATGCGTTGTCCGCCGCTCGGCTGGTGTCCGGTCCTGTTATCGGAACGTTGATTCTGAACGGAGAGGTGCGATGGGAAAGCTATTCCCTGGAAGATGGCTTGTGTCCAGTGGTTGAAACAATTAATGACTTTGCCTTGCAGTATACTGCTGCTGTTCCTATTCTGGCTGTATCGAGTGCTACAGATTGGCTTGATGGATACTTTGCCCGAATTCAGCAACGCAATAGCGTGCTAGGTAGCTATTTAGATCCTCTAGCTGATAAGGTGTTGATAGGATGCGTGGTAGGCGCACTCGGGTACACAGTACGTATTTTATAGCATGTGAATGTATGCATCGCTAGCAGCCAAGACCTGGACACCATGTGTACTAATTTGCAGGGAGATATTCCATTGCCACTAGTGGGCATAATTATAGCCCGGGATGCGTTTTTAGTGACGGGGGCATTTGCTGCCAGAGCAAAAGCGCTCGACTGGACCTGGCCAGGATGGAAGCAGTTTTTCAATATGGATCCATCAGTACCACCAGCAGCACAGAGCACTGGTAATACTCCACCAGCACCAAGAGTCAAACCGCTATTAATCAGCAAAGTCAATACGGGTATGCAGCTCTGGCTCGTGGCTTCTTGTATGACGCATGCATGGGTTGGGTGGCCCAGTGTCGATTTCAACATATGGGTCTTGGGATCTGCGACAGCCTGCACGACTGTTTGGTCATGCGTTGCCTATCTCAAGGCATACATTAATGGATCCATAACTCTGGCATCGCGCCAGTGATGTATACATATACCTAATGTATCTATCTCGCGTGTCCACTACGTGACGCACGCAGTCTGTGTTGTCCTCATCAAGCCGCCATGCCTTGCAAGGGCAGGTAGTTGCAAAGGCCTCCCATCCGGACCCACCACACCACACCGGTATCGGTGGCACCAGTACCTCCGATTCGCGCCTTCTAGGGTAGGATGTATACATACTACATGGCCGTGTCGCTAGCCCCTTTATTCGATCAGGTAGAACTGATATTTAGATTTTGCTGACAAGATCAGTCGGGTATATCGTGAGAATTGTCGCAATCGCGCTGGTCTCTATCTGCTGAGCGTTTGTGTATCGAGGTGAAATTGATTTGTGGGTTGCTGTCTGTCCTTTGATTTCACGGAAGGAGGTACATTCTCGTTATTTCTAGTACATCTTATACAAAGTTACAGTTGATATTAATGGGGTGCGGGGCAAGCACTCCGGTGAAAGAAAATGCAAAGGGCAGACCGACTTCAGCCAAGAAGCACCAGGAGAGTCGCACTCAAGATAGTTCGCAACGTGGCCCAACCTTGCATGCTGGTCCGCATTATAAGCAGATAAACCATCTAGGTACGTGTTGCTCGGGGTGTGGTGCATACCGCTGTCCTGGCAGAGGCTGTGGTGCCAATGAGGGTTTACTGTCAAAAGATTTGTTGAACGGGTGGCGGGAATCAAGAGACATTCGTCGATTTGCGTCGAAATGAGTTTCTTGGTGGTTTCGTCATACTATTGTTGCGGTGGTTGCAGGAAAGGGAGGCACTGGTGACACTTGGGCGTTCAAGGACACCAGATCAGGTGAAGTTGTGGCTATCAAGTTCCTGAAACGGCCTCTTCCTAAAGTTTTAGTCGAGAATATCAAGAGAGAGTTCACGGTGAGTACGGATTTTATTATTATTATTATATATATATATAATTCAAGAAGAAAACCAAAGTTTGTCCCCCGATGTAATGTGTACTGAGTTTTTCTCTTGTTTTCAACGACACAGATTCAAGCTGAACTTGGGTTTGGCCACGATAATGTAATCAAGGCGTATGAAGCACTGCTTACCCCGACACATTTGTGCCTTGTGATGGAATATGCGAGTGGAGGGAGTTTGACGTCCTACGTCGCCAATAAATGGAAAATTGCCCAGGCACAAGGTCTGTTTTTGTCAGAGGATGAGGCCAGGTACTTCTTTAAACAGTTTTTATCCGCAGTAAACTATTGTCATAGTCACCTGGTAGCACATAGAGACTTGAAGCTGGACAATACACTGTTGGACTCGTCGAATCCACCAATAATTAAGATCTGTGACTTTGGTTTTGCAAAGACTTGGAGCGAGGAGGCAAACATGTTCACTCAGATCGGAACACCAGTGTACATGTCACCAGAATTGATTAATCAAGGTAACAAAGAGAAGGGGTACGATGGAAGGTCAGTTGATGTATGGGCGTCAGGAATCCTGCTGCTTGTCATGCTCTTGGGGTCATTCCCCTTTGACCACACCGAGCATCCAGATCCAAATACAAGTGAAGCTCACCTGGAAGTGTGGCTTCAGCAAGTCTCAAAGAGATGGAGCGAAGTTCCACACATGGCAGAAGCTGTGAAAAAATTAAGTCCTGAAATCAAAGATTTGCTGAACAGGCTTTTCATGGTTGATGCAACAAAAAGGATCACCATCAAGCAAATTGAACGGCATCCTTGGTATAACAAGCCACTTCCTGAAAAGTATGAAGCTGCTTGGAAAAAGTTGCAAATGTCTCAAGCTGAACTGACCGAGCACCATCAGAAAAGGAAAGAAAACGAGACTGCAGTTAAGGAGCGCAATGAAATGATTGAGAGCATGGTTGAAAAAGCCACAAAGCTTCCTGAGGAAGGGGATTCCAGCATTTGGAGTATAGATCTTCGCGAGGATGCAATTTTGGATCGCACTGCAACCCTGGGAGGATGATGGATCTCCCTTTCGAAGAGCATAGATCCATGCGGTGGCTGGAATTCAGTCATTCATCATTTCACGAGCTTGTGTATCTTAAGATGACGAGTGGTCCTGGTTGATGTTGATCACCTGTCATTCATTGACCGATCATTGCTTGCTACCTCGACAGAATGTTTTGATTTAAATTGCCCTAGTTTTTGTAACATGAAAAGAATTAGTGCAAGACAGGCTCGTCCGGTAGAGTACGTTGTCGATGAATCAAGTGACTGGTCGCCCAGTGTCTACAGCAATACACAGGGGAGTAGAACCTTCTCCGGCAACCCATTTGACGATTGGCATGCATTTATTCGACTTTTATTACAATGAATTGTTCAATGCTATAATATATAGGTCCATGTTTATGTAGGGTACAAGGTGCAAAAAGTTGCTCAATGCCCACTATTGTAAGGTTTGCCAACTCCAGAAGACGAGTATTCGATAGATTACTTAAACCGACGAATTCCGTATTTTATCAACCCAATAGAAGAATGGTGTCCTCTCCAAGGTCGGCAATGAACCATGCTGAGATTGAGACTCCAGCAGGTTTACAAACTCTTGAGGAGCTAGAGTTTGAAAACAAATTTGCCAAAGAGTTGCCATGTGATACAAACATAGAAAACCGTATAAGACAAGTTGAAGGTGCTGTTTTTACCCATGTGGATCCAACACCCACAGGGACGGAACCGCAACTAGTTCTTGCCAGTAAAGAGGTGGCAAGTTTGATTGGGCTGTCGTTTGACGAATGCAGCAGACCAGAGTTTGCATCCATTTTCTCTGGCAACTCGCAGTTTCCAAGCTCAAAGCCGTACGCTCAGTGCTATGGAGGACATCAATTTGGATCATGGTAGGATATTCTGTTTGTCTCTCTTTCTGTTCACTGTTCACCCTTGATTCCTTTTGTTCGCTTGGTACACAGGGCAGGGCAGCTGGGAGATGGACGTGCTATTTGTCTTGGAGAAGTACAAGTGGGACCTAATAGTGGATCTGAGGACGGAGTTCGCTGGGAACTACAGTTAAAAGGTGCTGGAAGGACTCCATACTCGCGAATGGCTGATGGAAGAGCAGTCATGAGGTCAAGTGTACGTGAATATGTTGCAAGCGAGGCAATGGCAGCTCTAGGAGTTCCTACTACACGGGCTCTGAGCCTTGTGTCAACCGGGGATGAAGTTTTGAGGGACATGTTTTACAATGGAAATGCCCAGCTTGAGCCTGGAGCAGTAGTTTGCCGAGTTGCTAGGTCGTTTATACGATTTGGAACATTTCAGTTGCCAGCCAGTCGAGGAGATAACGAGCTGGTTAAGACTATAGCAGACTTTGTGATTCGCCATTTTTACCAAGAGGCAGAGTCAGCACCGAATAAGTATACTTCTTTTCTTGAGCTGGTTTGCAAAAGAACTGGGTATCTCGTCTCAGAATGGCACCGTGTTGGTTTTGTCCATGGGGTGTTAAATACAGATAACATGTCTATAATCGGAGACACAATTGGTGCGAATGCTTGAGCCTAAAACTACTTGCATGTTTTCTGAAATTAAATGCACATAAGGTTGTATGGTCCTGTTGAACTTGTATTTTTGACTCTTTTGCCATACAAATGCAGACTATGGACCGTATGGTTGGCTAGAAAGATTTGATCCAAACTTTACTCCCAATACTACCGATTTACCTGGGAGGCGATATTGCTTTCAATCACAACCCGAAATAGGGCAATTTAATGTCGTACAGCTGGCAAGAGCTTTGGTCAGTGCAGGGCTATTGAATGAAGAAGAAGCAGGAAATTGCATTGCAGCATATGGAGAATCGTTGTTGAACAATTACAATGCCACAATGGCAAAGAAAATGGGATTGCAGCAACACGATGCTGATCTTGCAAACGGATTGCTGTCGCTGATGTACGATGCTTCTGCTGATTATACGAATACATTTAGAGCACTGGGCAACATTAACCTTGAGACAGCGATTGAAACTGGTTCGTTGCCATCAAGGCTCAAAGTTGGTTTTGGAGATCAGTGGAATAGTAAGAATGAAGGAGAATGGCTTGATTGGCTCGAGAAATACAAAATAGCATTATCACAGCAATCGTGGACAGATGAAGAGAGAAGAAAAGTACAAAATGCAACAAACCCAGCGATTGTTCCAAGAAATCATGTAATGGTTTCGATTATTTCAGACGTGGAAGCTGACAATACGCAATCATTGGTTGAATACATGAATGCACTTCTGCATCCCTACTCAGAGTCTGCCCTGATTAAGCCAGAGTGGTTAGATCCTGCACCAAGCAAGCCCAGACTAGGAGTTGAGCTCCTTTCTTGCTCTTCATGAGCAGCTCATATGTATTTCGTTGCTGAGCACAAGATGTATGAGTGATTTTGTTTGATCTATTGTTATTCTCTGTTCTAACATGTATGCCCATGTAAAGAAGTTTGAGGCCTTTGTGAAAAATAGAACCGATAAATCTACAGCAGTCTAAAATAAATTAATTCGTGGATCGGGAGATGACATCGAGTGATCGTACTTG
Organism: Picochlorum sp. 'soloecismus'; assembly: GCA_002818215.1. Lineage (NCBI taxonomy): Eukaryota > Viridiplantae > Chlorophyta > Trebouxiophyceae > Picochlorum > Picochlorum sp. 'soloecismus'. Next base: position 133,380 of record PJAJ01000017.1, on the reverse strand, counting down.
CAAGGAGCACCATATTTGCAAGTGCCTGTCCTTTCAAAATGAGAGCATCTAGGCTGCCCAGGTCGTATAGGGAGCCCAAGAGGGTTGAGCTCGACTTGATACTCGGGGGGATGATCAAATTTGCAGTCCATTCCAAATTTGCATGTTCCAGTCTTTACGTAGAAGTCGCATGCTGTCATCCATGGCCTTCTTGGCAGCATGGGGCTGGATTGCACCTTTCCGTCTATGCCTCGCACAGGTGTGCCATCCCATGAAGATACCAAATTTGACATCATTTGTTGTTTCTGCTCGTTTATCATATTCTGCATGATTTGACGTTGCTCTTGAATTCTTATTCTGGCCTTCTCCATCGCCAAGGCAGCCAACTCTGAATCACGCATTGTGAGAGGGGCAGAGGACTGCAGCAGCCCCTCTGCTTTTGAGATGGAATAATACTTTTCAAATATTGGATCATGCCCATACCATTTGAGAGCAAAATAGAAGCATGATGTAACCAAGTTGGGGAATTTGGTCTCAAAATAGTTGAGAAATCCCTCAGGTACTGTACCTAGCTTCTTTTGTAAGACTTCTGGGAGTTCCCTAAAATGATTATGCTTATTTCGAATTACTCTCAGCAAATCTCTGAGCGATTTCGAGTCGTACTTTCTATATTTTCCTGCAGTATCACAGTTTTAAAATCTTGAGAGCAAGATTAATAGAACGCATTTGCAATGCTGAAGACATATTTTTAATGCAGCATACCTAAATTCTCAACCAGACTATCGTCCAACTTGCCAATCCATTCTCCATCCCCACCAATTGCAACCCCGGACAAGGCTTCTAACGCTATAAAAATGGTGTCATCATCGGCTCTATCTTCAACTTCCACACGATCAGAAATGTCTATAATAAATCCTAACCTTTGGTGTGCAGTCCACCAAAATGGATGTTCAAGAACCTCTGATATGCATGGTCGGTCATCTGGTGAGTCAGATAGCATGGATATCAAAATGTCGCTAGCACATGGTATCGCGGCCACATCGTCGAGCGTCTTTTGTCCCTTTAGTATAGCTCCATCTCTATCAAAATTTTCTCCGTAAGGATGCTTGCCTCCAGTTAATGAGTAATGAATGAGCAGCCCTGAAGAGAACACGTCCACTGCTGCTGTCTGGCGGGCACTACCACCTCCTCTCAAAATCAACTGCTCCGGGGCTTGCCATCCAGGACTACCTCCTGCCCCAACAGTCTCAAAACTAGCTTGATTATCTACTACACGCTTACTGAGACCCATGTCGGACAATTTAGCGCGACCCTGAGAATTCAGCAAGACATTATGAGGCTTGAGATCACGGTGAACAATCCCATGGGAGTGAACCGCGCACACACCCTCGGCAATATCCTTTGCGATTTGAAAAGCCGAAGGAGTTGGAACTATGTTTCCCGAGGTATCCAAAGTGGTGAACTGCACCGCATTGCCTCTTGAAGAATCAATTGCATCTGCAAGTGTCATTTCACAACGCTCCAGTGCAAGATACACAAATTCCCCATCTTCCTCCATGGCAAAGCACCGAACCACATTTGGATGTTCATCGCTATCTATTAAGGCCTCAATTTCCTGCTTCGCTAAATCCACAAATTGCTTCAAAATTCTCTTCACAGCAACCTTGCGCCCATCTAAAATGCCTTCATAAACAATGGTCCCTCCAGATCCATACCCCAAAATGGCAGTCCCAACTTGCAGTCTCCCAACTCGGAAACGCCCGTCTTCAAGTCGAACTAACTTTGAATCTGACCTGAGAGGCGAGGCCTCAGAGGCCTCTTGTCTCTGACCATCCTGTAGGATCTCTCCTTGCCTTGCTGACCTGCTTGCTCCACGAGACCACACCACTCTCGTCCCAACTATCGCGATAACAAATACGATTCCCATCAGGTATCGCAATGCCTTGACTTTGAGCAGTAAAAATGTTGTTCCTGACTCAATTTCGTCTTCAACATCCTCAGGACAAGATTCCATGTCCTCACTAGAGCACTTGGGAAGATAAAGCAGTCTTGTGTCTTCCGCATCTTCTACATAAGAGAAAAAGCCAACAGGAACTCTGCAATAACCAGATGCAATATCCTTGCATATTTTCTCACTGCTTTGAACCCCTCCAACTGGCATGAGGGCCTTGCTTTCGTGTCCATCTCTATCATTCTGTAGTGAATTTGAATCATCCTCTGGCGCAGGCTTACTGGGAGCATCGTTTTCATTGGTTTTGCCATCCGTCGTATCATGTGAGACAGGCTTGAAATGAGGAGCCCTCATTCCAAAAAGCCCACCATTGTATTCCCCTACTACCAACGTTTCTGTGACCTGGATTGCATCATCTTTCCTGGCCAAAGCATTTCGAGAATTCGTAATATCCACAGCACTTTGTAGCAATTTCTTTGTGGCGCTCAAAACATCAATGGGTTTTCCGCGTGCAGGATATGCCGTAATCGGAGGAGAATCAAATTGACTTGACCACAATTCCTTCCCTGAGTCATCAAAACATTTTAGTGAATAATCTGGAGCGACTAACAACTTTAACTCCTTTCCTTCGTCATCCGAACCATGCCCATGCACTTCCAAAAAAGGCATCCTATCCATTTGTGACCAGGTAACATTCCACTGCTCTCCTAGAGAAGGATGAATCGACCGAAGAATGAAATCCTTTCTGGATATGACAATTGTTGGCAACTCTTCACCCGATGATACATCACCAAATCCACCAACTTCTGGCTTTTTCAAATACATGTATACGTCACTGTCACTCCCTTTGATAGTTTTTAGTACTATCCCGCGCAAAAGATCAATAATAAACACTACTGATTGCTGAGATCCCAGCATCATGCTCCCTTCTGGAGTTGGACTGGGCGATGATTGGACCAAATCTTTCACTGTCACCGGCAGTTTTTGAACATTTGGAGAGCCATCCTCATCTATTCTATACGTGTATAGACTTCCATCAGTCCCAGGAAATATCCCTTCATGCGCTTTGCCTTGAACATCTGTTGACTGACCAGATCCATCAGATGCAGCCACATTATTGTCACCTGCACTGCTCGTGCTCGAAGCGACAAGTGGAGCCCCAGTATCAATGCTCCATATTTGCTCTCCCGTATTTTCATGCAGAGCGACAAGCGTCCCATCAGCCAGGCTCACGAGAAGGTGGTGTTGAACCTCCAACACAGACCTGCACAGCACGTTACAATCTATATAATAACGAGTGCATAAATTTCAATTTGCAAGAGAAAAGTTGATCATGCCATATTTATTCACGGATCCAACCTTATACAGCCAATCATTTCCAAACAAAATATTTTGATCAACATAACATTCGCCATGCATCAACGCACTTTTTCCCAATTGCATTAAGAATGAGTTCATTCCTCCTGACCACATCTGGATCAACCACCACCTGTTGCTCTTTTGCCACTTTATCCATCAAATCCCCGACATCGTCAATCTCTTCTCCTATATCTCCATCATACAGCATCTTCCCTCCAGGATAATCATGAAGCTCCCCTTGTCCCCCCGATTCAGCATTCACTGAAGATCTTGCCACGGCAGGAAGAGCACTGGCACACAGCACCATGCTCTGTGCTCCTACACCCATAGCACCTCTTCCCACGAGGAAAGCTCTTGGCTGAGACCCTCCCAATGTAGACACATACCGACGCCCCAATACCGACAAAAATACGCAGAGTATCGTTAGCATCGGTATCACCCCATGAATCAGCAGCAACGGCCCTGGAGCAACCTTGGTCGATTTGTTTGTCCTTCGGCAGTCCATTACGACGTACAGTGAACAATCACCATAGATCTGTCAATTCGAAAGGTCCCATGAAGCATCCCATTCCCATCAGATTTAATCACACCCGTCAGTCCTGTTTTCTTTTGAGTTCGTTATGATTACGTGCCAATGTCAAGCTCTTCCTGCCGTGTTGACCAAATAAAACAGCATTTTCGGTGACAGGACCCCCAAATCTATACAACAAATTACTCAGTTATCAAAATAAAAAATTTCATGCCATTCAGACCTCGGGAGGTCAGTGCCACAATTGCAATTTTATGAGCTTTAAAGCTCATGAACACTTCACAAGCGTAGTACCAACTAGTACTGAATACTGAATCGATGCTATTTCAGTGCATTGCCTGGCCATAATTGATTGCAATTTAATTAGAAATATAAGGCAGTTGTGGTGGGTATAGTCCGGTGCATCGCGAGGAAATCTTTGTACCGGGGCAAGTTAGTTGTTGACTGGAACTGGGCAACCTCGGGAAGGCTCAGAACAGGGGTGGTTCAGTCCATGGGTAGAGCTGATTCATGTATTTTAAACTGTATAGTTTTCAATCATTCATGTGAATTGAGACTATAATGAGAAGATGGATGGGGAGAAAGAAACTGCGCAACCAGACGTATTTTGTTTGAAACTGAATGGCGTTAAGAAAAGGAAGGAACGCTCTGGTCACCGAGAGGAAGAATGGATTCGTCAGTTTGATCTGTTAGATGATGCATTGAAGTGCTCCATCTGCTATGAATGTATCGACACGCCGCTGCTGGTGAGGACGTGTGGTCACTCTTGTACGTACTTTTGCTCTTGGTTATCAGTTGTTGTTTTGAGAATGCACTGTCATTGTTGTGGTTGAGATATTATTGACTTTGCGTGAGACTACTGTGCGATACTATAGATTGTAATTGTTTTCTGTTCAGTTTGTGCGGGTTGTGTCCGGCAAAATTTGGAGTTTCAAGGGAAAAAGTATGGGAGTTCATGCTGTCCTACGTGCCGGAAGCAGTGTGATACGAGGGATTTGGTGGTGAATACAATGTTGCGGGGGGTTGTTGAAAAATACGATGGGATCTTGAGATCATTCAGGGGAAAAGATGGAGGAAAAGCGGATGGTCTTGTGGATTTGATTCGGTCAAATCTCAAAGCAATGGATCAGGGGACTGGAGAAGAGATGATGCCTGCTGATAAGGGGGATGGAAAAGAGAGAGACAAGGCTCGTCTGCATGGAAATGGCAACAGTATGATACGTTGTAATGGTGAGGTAAATGCATCTCTTGGAAAGGATGTTCCAAGGCGGAATCCGCCCAGACGGTCCAAGGCTTGGAGATTGAAAGGTAAAATGGAGAGGGATGATGCTGAAATAGAGATTTTGGAGAGTGATACGGATGAGGCGGGTCCTTCTTTTAAAGAAAACGGTCTATCAAATAGGAACGATTTTTACGAAGAAGAAGAAGAAGAAGAACAGCCACCTTCGAATGAGGACGAATCTTCGGATGAGGAGTTTGCTCCTGAAACGGATAGGGACCAAAGTAAGGGCACCAAGGGTAAAAGCAGTAATCGTGCAGTACAGAAGAAGATGCAAAATGATGCCATCTCTATTAAAAATGACAAGCCAACAGGTAGCGTACGTGTATATTTATGTATTATTTACTGATGGAATCCTCTTTCATTCATTACTTTCATGTACCAACTACTAACAGAGTAAGATATTCTCAGTGGCACTCGTCATTCAATCAAAATATCTGATTTGTATATGCAGAAATTTGTTCATTGCCCAATTTGCGGCAAATCTGTCTCAGAGTTCTTCATCAACTCTCATATAGATCAGTGTTTAGTAGATATAGACGGACAGAATGCAAACGGGACAGCTGAAACAGGTACAAAAAGAGGGCATGCTATGGGAAGTGAGGCATTGGAAGGCAAGAAGGATGGACATGCGGACTGGACTCCTTTACCGGTTCCACCCAAATTCATTGGGAATCTTGTGACAGAAAAGATGATTCGGGCGTCTTTAAGAAAATATGGTGTCGCCACGGATGGAAAGAAACCAGAGTTGATTGACAGGTACAACAGATTTAGGTTGGAGATTGAAGTAGCCAATGACAAGCAGGAAACGACAACATATGACAAGATTGCAAGCAGGATTTCTCAGAAAGAGAGAGTAAGAGCCGCTGCGTCTTTGTTGAACAAACCAGTTAGTAGCAGTTCTAAACGCCAATTCAATGATTCAAGAATGAAACTGGCTTCAAATCGACAGGAGGCTCAGGCCAATATCCTCCCTCAGGCACAAACACATAATGGTGGACCGGATGTTGATTTCTCAAAAATCGGTCATCCAAGAGAGATTGAGCTGCACGGATCCAGTTTCGCAGAGTTGATAAAAGTCACTTTACTGAGGGATAGGTTTAGAAAGAAGCAGAGAGAACTGCCAGGGAACCCTGGTCAGGATCGTCCTTGCACTAATGGAGACACAAGTTTGCCTGATAAAATACCCCAGCAGCATGATGACAAGCACTCAGACACGCAATCGCTAGAAGCTTCAAAGATAGAGCAGGAGTTACAGGATGTAGAGGAAATTATCTTGAACTCTGAAAACGAGGACGATATCTGGTGATATATGCCACCCAATCCATACAAATTGTATGTACATACAGGACGTGTCCTGCTTTTGATCGACGTTGGGGATCAACCCAAAATGGGGTGATGGAGATATCACTTGGTAGAAAGAGACATTATTTATTTATTAGTAGCAAATCATTTTGAATCCAAAAATATACCGTGAGTGCATCTTTCGATGCCGCGGTTCGGGATCAACCCCGGAATGAGACTGCTGTTGGATACGTTGTCAATTGATCCCTACTGGAGATTGTTGGTCATATGGATTATTTCGGTACTTCTATATTTTTTCGTACGTTTTATACAGCCGAAGATTGTCTCTCACTCACGGAGTAGGCGAAAGAAAGGCAAAAAGTCTGTTAGTACTTTTCAAAAATTTCGAGCAGAGTCGTCCGGGAAAGAGACTCAGCTAAATCATCACAAAAACTGCCAAGATGAGAGCCGTAAAGTGTTAAATCATGTTTCAGTTCGGCATCCGGAAGCCAGCAGGTACAAACCGACGGTGTATGGTTTAAGGCCACATGAAGTAGCAGCAGGCTGCACATCTGAAAGTGATGATGACGAAAGTGGCTTGACTCAGATTGAGCTTAGAAAACTGCAACAGACTGATGCATTTGACCAGTGGCGTATCAAGAAAAACATGAGAACCAAGGATGTGAAGGAGGAAATAGAAAAAGTGTTTGTTTACAAGAAACTGAGGAAATTGCACCCGGAAAGCTTTTGGCGGTTGTGCAGACCAGACACCTTGGTATCGGTGGATACAGTAGAACCAGGGAAGATGGTACTTTTCTGCGAATATATGGTATCTCGATGCATTGATATTGCAGTTTTTGTTCTGACCTTCAAGTACTGTCTGGCATATAATGGAGAGAAGGTCACACCCCTCCAAATAGCAGTGTGCACAAGTGTATTATATTGGTTCTGCGCAAGACATTGGATCACCGCGAGACCATCAAGCGGTGCATTATTTTCTGCATATTATAATACATTGGGTGCAGCAGACACTGCATGCAAGAGCGGACCTGCAGAGGTGGCTTTGACCAACATGATGGAAGATGTCTTTGTCATCGGGACTCTAGGGCTGGGACTCATTCTATCCCTACATTCAAGGTGTTTTACGACTCACGCGCAGAGTATTGCAGAAAAGATTTTTGGCATTCAGCTCAAGATAGAAACGAAGACGAGTCTGAGTGGTTAATTGCTGCATGTGTTGCAGTTGAACAATAATTGTTTGTAATTTATTTCATTTCATTTTAAACGATTAATAATATTAAATAAATATACAATGTAAATATCGTATTTATTTGTTTAACATGATATAAATAAACTCGCATGCTTTGCATGTAGAACATGAAATCCCCCCCAAAAAATAAAACAGAAAACTTCCATTAATGATAGTAATAATACAGTCATGCAAATCCTATGTTCTTAACATTAATGCTGTCCAGAATATATCAATGCCAGCAACTGTGAAACCATATTCACGCTTTGACGAACAGCATCCACTTCCGCCGGATCAATAAATTTGCCAAATTGAGACATGAATTTATCAGGGTGCCATCGGACGAGATGCTTGCGAACAACCTTCTTCTTTTCCCCAGCCCCCTCAACATCACTCCAAAGCATTCGTTCCAGCTCTTCTTTGGCCCGACTTGAATGCAAAATCTCCATTGGTACAATCCACGGAATTTGGGGTTGCTTTAATGTACCCAGATACTTTTGCTCACTGCAAAAGAATTCCCATTGAGCTTCGTATCTTGCCTTTTTTGCAGTATAGTCACCCAATAGTACTGCTTGTTTCCATGATTCTTCCTCGAGCATGGGCCTGGCATATTTTTCTTTTCCTTCGCGCACGTCATCATTACTCTTCTTTTCTTTGTGCATTCGTTGCTTCTTTGTCGATCTCGGTAATTTACGATAAAGCTTCTCCTGCATTTCCCGCCAGATTCGTTCAGCATATTCATCTGCTGTCTCGTATTCAGCATGATGCCAACTTGACCCATAGTAAATATCCTCCTCTTGTTCCCATTCCAGCTCACTCATTATTTTCTCCATCCACTTTCCCTCCCTGTCCTTCGATTCATACTGTCTATGCATTTCCTTTTCTTTTTCCCTTTCAAAAGTCTCCCTTTCCATCACACTTTCCAGAATCTCTTCAGCCCGGACACCATCATCGTTCTTCTCTTCCATACCAACCATAGCTTCCTTCGGATATTTATCCAGCACCCAAATAATCAATTCATGGTTCCCTCTTAGAGCTGCACAGTGCAGCGGCGTATTCCCACGCAAGTCTTTATTCTTAAAGCTGCTGCCATGTCGAACAAGAGTTTTCACCGTCGAGATACACCCAACGCGACATGCAGCATGAAGAGCCGTCGAGAAATCACTTCCATCACTCCAATTAGCAATTAATGTGCTGCTGTAATCGGACTCGGCCCTATCAAGAATCCTCTTGCAGCGCTCAGAATCTCCCAGGCCAGCTGCAACAAGCAGCTTTCTACCAAGTGCATCAGTACTTGCATGTCTCTTGCGTCTATTGTCTATTCTTCTGCTCATTCTTCTATTCCTTGCCTCACGCGAGCATTCGTGATCGACAAACTCCTCTTCTTTCCCACCCATCTTTTGCATGGATTAGTGAAGACATGTAGTTGCATGTGCCACCACAAACACGTTCATACTAATCCTCTGGCACATTTACTGAGGGCATGACCTTCATAAATATTATAAAATTATTTATAAACTAACATCTAGACTAAGGTCAGACTAAAGTACTTCCAGTATGATCTGACACTGGCCAATTCTGTAGATTCGTGAGCTTTCGAATCGGATAATATGACAATGTGGGGCAATTATATATCAGATTTATTTTTTTAAATAATTTGCTGGTTATAATCGAAAGGATCTGGGGAAAATTTTGACCAGTTGGGTATCCATTCGTCGTAAGCATGTAACGGTAGTTGCAAATTTATTTTCCTTTTTTGGTTTGTGTTTTGTTCAGCTGCATCACAATGATGATTTTATTAACTAATAGATGAAATAGATTTCGTTGAGAAGAGAGATTGGGAAATGGTGCTGTACACGGTGAAAGTTGATACGGAAAAGCTTGTGGCACAAGCCATAGATCAGATTGGAGCTGTGATAGTGTCGGTGCAATTTGATAGCTTGGATGATCTTTGCAGCGCTTCATTTGAACAATATATGCGTGATGCAGTTGCTACAGTTCTGGAAACGAATGGTGGCGATTCCGAATCCGAGTCGAATGATGTTGATGGGGAGTTTGAGAGTGTTTGGAGGGAGTTTGAGTTGGAAGTGGAGTCAAGAAGATTAGCAAAGAAGATGGAGGATGAAGAAAAAGTTGTTTTAGCCACAAAAAAGCGACAAGAAGCTGCTGATCTTGCTGTTGCGATGGAGTTACAGGCAAGGGAAGCTGGTGGATTGAAACCAGCCAAAAAAGTTGGTTGGGCAAGTGGATTGGATGAACGTTTGAAAGGGAGGGTGAAGCCCAATGAACTAGACGATGGCTTGACGGCAGGGTTTCCGGCTCTTCCAAAAAGGATTGAATGCATGCAACATTCAAAAATAGAACCGAATTCAATTATACAAGGTCTAAAGAAGACAGAACGCCATGGCATGTCACAGGATGAGGGAGATGCAGATGCTCAGGGTGTAATGAAGGATTGGAGAGTACATTGTGGGGATTTAGATGGTGTTTTAGGATCCAAGATTAATGATGCGGATCGAAGTTTTATCCTGGGAGCTGCAGCTGTGGGGAGACAGGAGGAAAATGGTGGCAAGAATGGTATCTCGCCGAACTCCTTCAAGAAAATGATGAGAGCAACAGATAAAACTAAGCAATCATCTACAGTAGTTAGTTCTGTCGTTGATCGGGACGGGGAAATCGATCGAGATCGCTATTCAAGAAAGAATATTCGAAAGCTGGTTTTGGACATGGTGTCTGCTGGGTGGAGACCATTGACTGGAAGGGGAGGCGGTCATTATATGTACGAACGCGTTGTGGAATTGGATGATACGACAAAATATAAACAGTTATTAGTGTTGGCATGTACTCCATCGGATGTTAGGAATATTGATATTGTGTACGCTAGGCTTCTGAAATGCGATAGAGAAGCTGAGGAATTGAAACGTTGTCATAGAGAGAACTCATAGAGAAGGAGTCTTAAATTTGCATTAACTTTTATTCATTGGTATTATTGTTGCTATTATTAAAGTATATAGTTTTAAAAAACGCATGAAACAAGAGCTACAACTATTCAACAGAAACAGAAAAGAAAAGACTACTAAGACTGCAATGCGTTTTCACGAGAAAAGAGTTTTGCTATGCAAACCCAATTTGGCGCATACGAAGGATAGAACGTGCAAATGCGAGCAACCTGTACTGTTGTTAGCATCTTATACAGGCTAGTCACAAGCTTCAGTATCATCTTGGCCTGGCTATTGTGTGTGTCCTCCAATGAGAAGGTGACATGCCTTAATGCCAGAGAAGATCTAACGCCCTTGTGCATTCCAGAAGAGTATGTATTGGCCCAGCTCGATCCAGATGAAATATTGTCAATGCCTTTATTATGAAAACCTGCGGCATGATTCCAAGACGAGACAAATTCGCTCCAAATTTTGCTTGCTTCAGCAAGTTGAGGCTTGGACAGATTCAGGCTGGAAACGAGCAAAGAAATCGACACTTTATCAACTCTGATGCATACTTTGCCGACAAGGGTTTCATCAAAATCCTCTTCCACCCACCCATCCAGAAGTCGAGACAGAACAAATCTGGGGGCTATTTCTACTATATTAAACGCTAACCGCCATCTGCTTTCAAACACAATGTTCATCTTCCTGGTGATGGCATCCGTCACATCATCTGATGAAGGATGGGCAAGATATTCCATCAACCAAGCGCCCACTCTCCTTTGAAGTCGCAGAAAACAATCTTCTCTTCTCAAGCTATTCAAGTTCATAATCAGAAAGGATGCGATTTTCTGAATCGACTTCTCATCTGGCTCCTCTTTGGACTCCAGAAAGGGCTCAAGAACCTGTTCCACTGCCAGGACAACACCATTCTTGGCGACTTCCTCTTTTATTCCAGTATCTACACGTCCATTGGACAAGGTTGGATCCATTTTTCTAAGGATTTCTCTTCCTCCTGTTTGTGCTATGGATTCTTGCCAATAATCCGCCATATTTGACAGCCCCTCGTTTGTCATTTTTATTCTCTCGTTTTCTAGACGTATTTCCTGTATTTCTTGCAGACACTCTTGAATACGCTTCTCAATTTCGAGAGCCTTGGACTTTTTGTTTTTACGGTACCTTTTCTGCCTCTCCAGCATCTTTTTCCTCTGCGAGTCGCTTGATCTCTTTTCCTGACTTGTGCCAGCAATATTGACCTTCCCGGTTTCTTCTTTGACTGGTTTCTTCTTTGACTCGCTGTGGAGACCATCGAATTCGCTGCACGAAGCATTATTGACGCAAAATTTATCCGAATCTGCCAGTTCTCCACCCGAGTATGGCGTGGCAAACGGACGTCTATTATATGGTACCGTATCAGATACAGCACACCAGTTATTTTCGTTACAGGTGTCAATTTCCAGGCCCGGCAGTATAAACTTGCTATCAAGATCGAATCCCAAAAGATCATCCCCCGAATTTCCCATATTCACGAATTCATCAATATTTAAAGCTTCAATCTCATTCATTTCAAGAAGAGGAGGGAGAGTCTCGTCATTTTCACCCAAAAGGCCCTGGTCCTCGTAGGTGTCAACCACGTTCAGTTTCATCCTGCTACTAGACGTAAGATCACTGGACATACAGTCTTGCACTGCTGCTACTAAAATTATGCATTAAATTACCCTTGGAATGGCAAATAAATGACTTTGACGCCAGAGGAAATACAGATGCGCAGAAGAACTGCTTTTGCCTGAAAATCGGGCAAAACGAATGTTTCTATGAAGACAGTTCGTTGATAGTACAGAGCGTCTTTTGCTTTTGCTTTTCGATTGTCTATTAATTATTCTGTTTACACCGCCTTAATTCCTTAAAATTTAAAAGTGTGAAAAATCCCGTCTCTCGGGGGGGTCGTATCGATCACTGACTTGAAGCGCTAGCCCTGGCCCATGGGCCATGGCCATGGCAGCTGCGCATCTTGTGGCCAGTACTGGACTGGTCCAGCAGCACTCCAAATTCTGAACAGTGACACTTGAGGGGGCATCGATGACGGACAGTTCATCCCTAGTTGGCTGTCTCGAAGCAGTGAATTCAATTTCATGCTCCAGGTAACCGGGGCCCTCGAATTTGAGGGCCAATGGGTCTGTTCCTTTTAAAGGAGAAGGGTGTATAGCACAAAGCGTTGCCATCAATCATTACAGGTAAAGAATAGGAAACAACAGACTGTCTACAACATGGAGCATCAAGCAAAAACAGAAGCAGAAACAAAGAGCAAAGTCAGCCGAGAGTGAGTTTGGTCTCCATACATTGACCGAATGGTGTACGTTCCTCATCTCTGGCAGTTAGGAGGCATCGAGATAGGAGCTTGGATAGAAATACAATGTTTGGAGTTCTTCCTGGGTAATATGAGAAAAGCGTAGCAGTTTGAACAGGCTTTAAAGTCTCCAACACTTTGAATGTCAGGTTGAAAATAGCATTCATCTGATCTTTATTCAGCGACTCGATCGCAATTGCTGCAGCCATAGTGTTCATGTGTCTTTTTGTATTTTCTCGGAGGGACCTATAATTTGTTGAATTCGCCTGTACTGCCACCTTGAAGGGTTTATGATACTGATCATCAATATGATTCCACACGAGCAAAAACTCATCCCATTGCTGCTTAAACTGCTTACTCTGAGATTTGGATACCTCGAGTGCCTCCTGAGCAGTACAAGAAAATCGTATCAGCTCAAACATGGAAATACTCTTTCGCAGACACATTGGTTGTCATTGACGCTATGAAATCCAAAGACACGGTATACATACCTGGAGAGATTCCAAGGCTTCTTCTTCCAGTCTTGGAGACTCTTCCAAAAATGGACCCTCGGAGAAATTAACGCCGACCCACCCCATCAGCATTCTGTACAATGCCAAAGCGGGGTCAAGGGTGGCCAAGATCCGGGTACATTTGATTCGAAGGCCAATCACCACATCCAGCCTTCTATAGAGAACTTCCTTTTCTTCCGCTTGATAATACTGCAAACATTGTATAAAATAGTGCATAGTAAGTGTCATAAAACGCGATGAAATAAAAGCAAAATCTTTGCCAAACGCAACAGTTGCAAGAGTAGCATACGTACCTCCATCAGCAATCGCTTCAATCGTCTCTGATATCCAAAGTTAAAGGTACGGCAAAAGATATTGCGCCTATCTTTAACCATATTACTCACCAACCATTGCAGTGCCTTCTCTGAGGGAGCAGAGAAATATGTCCACAGGTACTGTGCCATGTACCTTGCAGCAACCAGTGCCCTTTGACTCGCTGCCAGTTCAACTTGCCCAAAGAAACCACCGTCAGTCCTGACCTGCGCCTTTTCTTTAATCTCAAAACCATAATTTCCACTGACCAATTCTTGGCTGTACTCACTTTGCTGCTCCATGGCCTTATTTCGAGACTTGAGATTCCGATTTTCAAAACGCAATCTCTCCAGTTCTTCTCTCGCTCTTGTAATTGCCTCCTCGACATCCTTCGCCTTGGTTTTCACTCTCTCTCGATACCTTTTCTGGATCTCTTTCCTGGTCCTCTTAGCCTCATCCAAGTCATGACTTTTCGTTATCTCATAATCAACATCGCTGTTTATGTTGTCGAAACCTACATTGGTATGCTCTGCACCACTACTGTCCTGGTAGTAATCGCCAAACACTCTTTCCGCAGCATATTCTGACCCGCCAGTATACAATGAACTTCTCATATCTTGAATGCAATTAAAATCGCCTTGACCGTTCCGACCACCGGCAGCTTGCGGACTTCCATGAAACAGCAGGCCTTCTTGCAGCGGTTTGTTTAACAAAACAGCCCCATCAGGCACATCCCAAGTCATATCCATGCAATCAGTGTCAACTATATGCTTTGAATCCGATTCTAGGAGCAACTGATTCAAATCTTCGGGCGTGTCCGGCGTCTTATCAAATTCAAGGAGAGACAAGTCAAAGGCCCCCAAGGGGAGCTCTCCTAGTTTGGAAGGGCTCATTTTGCTTGTTTGCATCGCTCTTAATAAATTGATCAACTGTAAAGCCTCTTTTCTTATTCTCAATTTATTTTATATCTTTGGACGATTCAAAAAGCAGCGAATAAGGTCTCAAATTCTGGCAAGCACTCTGTATCGTCACGTTCGACCGACTGCAGACTGCGTTCCTTACTGCCTTATGTTTACGTATCTTTGGCGACTGTCTTTCTGCGAATTCCAACAATTTCGAATAATTCACCCCGCGAAAGCTTTTTTAACAATTTTTTAACAGCAATATCGTGTTGCTCGGTTTGGCCTTTGAATGACAACAGCCCAATATGCTGGATCTGGCGAATATTGGCTCTTTGCAAAGAATCCGTGTGCGGAATTTGCCCTGTAGAATAGCGATAGAGCAGATTGGGCCGGTGTCCCGATGCACATAAACAGCAGCAAAGTCGTTTTTTTGGTATGCAGTAAATTCTTCGCAGTCGACAAGAGGGCACCCACGCTGATCAGTGTGAGAATTTCGCGGCTGGATTACGAGACGGGGCCCCAATTTTACCCTAAATCTCCAGCGCCCGGCACACCACAGGACGACCTGTGGACCACAGGCTGTGGTTATAGGGTACTTCCCACAAAATGTGTCTTCTGCAGTTGTTAAAAGGAGCCAAAAAGCAAAGAGATCGAGATCATTCATCGAGATATAACATGTTGTACATTCAGAGTAAAGAAGAGAAATTCAAACCCATGTAAAAATTGAACAATAAAGTTATATATCTAGATGCTGAAACGTTTCACTAGTTAACTAGTAGCTGCGGCCCAAAAGAACCCAATTCTTGGCAGGCTTTCCTGAGGCAAAGCAAAGTGTTCCCTCTGGAAGCTCTGGTTGATCCAGTGGAATACACAAGCTCTTGGCACCCATGAGCTCTGGAGTTGCACTCCGTGCTTTAATGTCATCTTCAATGCTTTCTTCGTCTGCCCATGGGGCCAAGACCATGTGCTTGCGGTCAAGTGCTGCCATGAAATCTTCCCAGGTAGTGACTGTTTCAATGCACGAGTCAAATTCTCCTCTTGCCTTTTGATACATTTCCTGTTGAATTCGATCAAGCATTGCTGGCACACATGTAGCAATTTCGTCCCATTTTGCATCTGTTTTCTCTCCGGTATCTCGTCTAGCTAACATGACACTCTGGGACTCAAGGTCTCTGGGTCCCAGCTCAATTCTCAAGGGTACACCCTTGACTTCCCAGTGGTTGTACTTCCATCCTGGGGTGTAATTTTCACGACAGTCAGTGGTGACCCTTACGCCTGCATCCTTTAAGGCTGCGGCAATCTCAGCCACTCTGTCAAGCATGGTTTGGACAGTTTCAGGGCTCAATTTCTTGTTTGGAATCGGTATTACTACTACCTGCAGTTGAGCGACACGAGGAGGCAGGACCAAACCTTTGTTGTCGGCATGCACCATGATCAAGACTCCAATCGATCTAGTGGATATACCCCAGGAATTCTGCCATGGATGTGCTTTATCTTTAGTATCAGTCTCAAATTCGATGCCAAACATTTTTGAAAAATTTTGCCCCAAACTATGAGAAGTTCCTCCCTGGACGCCTCTTCCAGTAGATGGAACAAAAGCTTCAACACTCGTAGTGTAATCAGCACCTGCAAACTTTTCCTTGGAGCTCTTCTTTCCCTTCACAACAGGGACAGCAAGAAGCTCTTCATACACTCTTCTGTACAGATCAAGGATTTCCAATACCTCTATATCCGCTTCTTCTTTGGTCGCAAATGCGGTATGCCCTTCTTGCCACAAGAATTCACGGGAACGAATGAAGGGAGTTGGATTGCTGAACTCCCACCTCACAACATTCGTCCACTGGTTCAATCTGAGTGGGAGATCCCTGTGAGATCGAATCCACTGTGCAAAATATGGATACATTGCAGTTTCAGAAGTTGGTCGAATCGCAATTGGCCTATCCAAGTCGTTTTTACCACTCTTTGTCACCCATGCAACTTCTGGTGCAAATCCCTCTACATGATTTTGCTCAGTCATCAGCACATCTTCAGTTATAAACAGAGGAAAGTATGCATTTTTCACACCCAACTCTTTTATTTTACCATCAAACCATGTCTGTAATGTTTCCCAAATAGCATAAGCACCGGGTCTGAGGATGTAGCATCCTGACACATCATAATAACTAATGAGCTCCGATTCAACTACAACCTGAGAATACCATTCCCCAAAGTCCTCCTCCTTTTTAGCATGGAGACCAAGTTTTGTCACACCTTTTCCAGTACCTGTATACATGCATTTCAATACAATGCTGTGGAAACATGATTCGCTGGGTTCACATTCGTTACGGGGTTCCTATTCGATTACAAGCCGTCAGCCAGACCTGGCTTCCCAGTGCCCCCTTCAGCCGCTGTAGGGCCGATCCTTCGCAGACGCGATTGATCTATGGGCAATCTAGATGCAATTATCTCTATTAACACAAATCACTATATTCTGGTTTCGTGCATTTTCAATCCATTTCCACGATGCAAATACACGTCGACTCCCTTGCCGTACCCTCACCCCTCTTGGAACCAACGCCGTACCTGGCTTTGGCTTCTCTACTTTCTCCTTATTCTTTTTCCCACTTTTTCCACTCTTCTTTTCTTGATTTTCTTGCTCCTTTTGAGTCTCCAGTGCAAGCCTATCGAGCTCTTCTTGTGGTGGCGTCGCCATTGAGCAAAATAAAAAGAGGTTAGGTGTAGGAAACACAGCCTATTCGGGGCACCGACTGGGAATGTAGTCTCCCAATACCCCGAGAATATTTTTTTTTTGTGTTTCAAAACTATCGGATGATGGGATCGGCCAGGACCTATTTGCGAAACAGGCATCTGGTGCTGGGCACCGTCCACCCCATCTCATGAGGTTCCCTTTTGGTGGACTTGTCCTAATATTAGGTTAATGGAGACATGTGGCGAGCGAAGAGCAATGACTAGATGTCTCAATATCTGTGAACAGACCTTATAACCGAAAGTGCTGAGGGAGCGTTGATCTCATCTTGCTAAATTCAGCCTTTAGAGGTGCCCAAAATTGTTCCTTGCAGAGGATCAGCTGCCTGAAGAGCATGGTAGATGTGCCGCTGAAAACTTTGATCGGCTGCTGCGCACCAAATGCGAATATGAGTCGGTGTTTGCAAAGTAAAGCACTAAAAAGAATTAATATAATGGTATAAGTGTATTCTAATACAGTATTGTCGATAATATCTATGAGAAAATGCTAAAAGCGTTTCAAGCATCCCAAGCATGCATGCCTCTGTCCCATGAATGAGTCAGTGCCCCGATCTGATGGCCATTTTTTGCTTCGGTGATTTCCAATACTATTTGTTTTCCAAATAAAGTCTAATATGTATCACTGACTGAGTCAGATGTATATTATGGTGCGTTCTGGGCGGTGTGAAGGTTGTCCTGCGGTCTTTCTGCCTGGTTAGAACAAGCAGTCGAAGTGATAATCGATGTTTGTGTGTTTGTAATTAAATTTATTTTCGTGACTAGGGTCGGTTAAGGGAGTGGATGGGCACATATTGGAGTCGCGGGGGTGGGAGACGGCGACGGCTTATTGTCCTGTCACAAACGCAGGGTGTTCCTTTTGCACCTGGGGTTTACCCCTAAATGACTGCGTAAAAAAGGCCATATCCAGCGTGGAAGAAATATCTGGGCTCCCTCTACTGACACTTTTGTGTATGAGGAGTAAACCCTGCCGCATGGAATCGATTTAGGCGTTTCTGAGCTGGACATTTTTGACACTGGCAAGCATGAGTTGGTGCCCCTCTCTGAACCGATAGTGCGTTACTCTGTCGCCCTTCTCGGTATGAAAAGGAGGCTAGAGGAACGCGGCCTAAAGAAAAGGCTACTGCTATTGGATAAAGGTGGTGCAGTTTTTGTTGCATTATGGATCTAGGCAGTCACATACATACTCTTTGACCCCAGAATATGCATTGTGATTGGCACTATAATTGTAATTTTAAAGTGGATGTGGAGAACTTCTTCGAACTGGTCTTTAATAGGCTTGTTTCTGATGATTGCAGTTTGAAGTCTCTTGAAGAGAAATTATTGGTTGCATGTGAGTTTTCTCTGACGATTCAAATATTGTGAGAGCCTTTGCCACCATTCATAGTTAGGATAGTATCTGATTCGATGCTGCGTTCGGAGCTTCAGATATTGATGGCGGCTATAAAAGTGTAATGCCAGATAAAAACCAGCGACTGCCATGTTTTGATTGCATTTGCTGACCTGTCTCGCTGGCACATGCCTTATCGATAATGAATTTAGTCACGAACACTGATTTGCTTATACGTAGTCCGAATGAAAGTAATCTCTATTAGGCCAATAAATTATATAATCAGTCCAATTTGTTTGGTGAAAATAAAAGGTGCGACGCAATGGGCATGTGTAAGCATACACAATACCCCGGACAGCTGAGAGCGCTAATTCTTTGCATGTCCCTGTTATGTATGCGAGAGTAACGCGATGAGTATATGTGTTGCGATGTCACTTGATTTCTGGTCTCATCGTGTCAAAAAGTGCTCTCACATATTTATGCTGTTTTCTCTGCATACTCACATCGTGTATGTTGTGTCTGCAGGTGTACACAAATGATAGTCATCCTCATGGTACTCTAACTAGATCTCTACTATTAGCCACGCAAACCAGAAATTTAGCGTACGTTACAATGGAAATATGCATATATTCGTATGTATGACGCCTATACAGGGTAGCAGCAGTCTTGCCACGGCAATGAGAGCTCTAGAGCATTGACCTTTTCAAGCTGTCCAAAGATTGCTGAAAACACCTGGCACGTAGGAAGCCGTTTGAAGTCCTTAAGTACTTCTCAACGGTGCCGAAAACGAATGCCAACACACCATCGATCTTAATTTGTAAAGGCTTTCGTCTAGTCGTCATTTATTGAGGAATTCTATTGTCTCAGGATTTCCATTTTTTTTGTACAGTGGTTGTTGCTCTGTATTATTCAAACCAGTATACATCGAATGGTACGTTTCGGTAAATTATTGCCTAGATTCTCGCTCAATGAAGAAATATACTACCCATATTTAATTAGGAAGTGCCGTCTGACCTGAGTGATTGATGCTGGGTCTCTGAGAGTTTGGAATCTACTACTTTTTTCCTGTTGCTTGTATCAGGACATTGATGATTCTTATAATCTGTCAATCCACCGAATGGGATGCACAATTTGTCATTCCTTGGGGAACGACAAACCCTCTAAGAAGTACTGAGTCCTTACGTTATTCGGATTGATTGGCCACTGAGGAAATTTATTTAGACTGGAATTACCGTCTGACTTTTTGTGAGGACAAACTTGCTAACCTGAGGCCACTGACTTACGAAGGAATTTCTGAAAATTCTTGCATGGCATACTTTCAAGGTTTATGATCAGTATCACATTTTCTGCAGGTGGTTGTATTGTCTTTCCAAGGAGACTGTTCATTGCCTTAGAGCTTAGAGCAGGTGGGTATTTCGCATAACGTGTGCAACAGTAGCATTGCCCATTCCATGTCAATGGCTTGACTATTTATGCATGCCAGCAGAGATGATTGGCATATCCGTGCCAAGTACAATCAAATGGGCATACATGTAATTCAGTCGTTGAGTCGCATGCTGACATTTAGATTTGACGTTTTGCGAATTTTGAACTGAGACATTTCATCCGGTTTGTTCCTTATAGGCTATCTCCTTAACAAATGGATCCTTGATGAAGTACCAATCTATTTTTTGTTTCATGTGTACGTCCCTTGCATGGTTTCTCATGCAATCATTGGTGATGTTCCTCTGGGCAATAATGGGAAATGAGGACACTTTCCCCAAATGATCGACGCTGAATACAACCATTGCTGTACATTTTACTCAACAATGCCAGTAGATCTGATCCCTAGCCACTTTTCTGTATTTGACTTTCTTGTCTGGTCAATTGATGTGCTTTTAGATGACGAGACTGACGCGTACCTCTATGGCGTTTTGCCATGGAGCATTGCGCATCTCATGAGCGACAAATCGAGGCATTTGTCTGATGACCATCTATACTATGGATTTCCATTGATTAGATCATGTGCTGTTGATGCAAAAGCTCTAGGGCACAACAGACCAAAAAGAGCTCTGCCCGCCTGAGCGCAAGCTGATGGCTTATCTAAGGGTCTGAAGCACGATCTAGTCTATTTGTTGCTTTCCTTGTCTCATCGACCAGGATCCACTCTGTCATAGAATTTTGTTATGTGGCGCCACATTGCCCCTTGTTGTTTCAATCAATGAAATAAGAAGGCTTCCCTTTAGTTGGCGTATAGAGACTATGACAGAGTCTCCTGGGCATGGCAGGGCAGCGTACCCATGAAGCTTTTCGCCTAATCATGAGGCTCATAGTATTCAATTGATGCATTGCAGATTTATGAATGATGATTATGAGGAAGAATTCAAGATCTTTGATCCCTATTTTTGTTCTCCTTTCTTTGTTTTTGGTGCCCTTTGTGCAGGCCAATCATTGGCAATTGAATTGCCCTCATCATTGTCTGTATGATCAGGGTATCCTCACGGGGGGACCATAAAGGCTTGTACTACCCTTACTCGTCTCTATTTTAATTTTGTAAAATTTCTGTATGAGAATAACTTTTTACAGCCTTGACGCACTCTAGTCTCAGCTAAGGGCTCTGAATCAAAAGATACTCGGCTCCTTTGGGGATTTACGCATGGCTCGGGTTGGCCGTTTCTCGTCTATCATAGCGTCCTTGCGACGATTAGGCACATCATTGGAGCCCTCAGAAATTTTAACAAACCTCAAGCCCGAGAATATCTCTCGTATTGGACGCTCCGGCCGTCTGGCGAGCGATGCTGCATATTCTACTTGGTCAGACGTAAGGGCAGCAGGCGGAGTTCCATCATTAAAAGAGGGGAGAAAAGTCACAATTTATGCGCTATCTAAAGCTCCGATGCAGTCTGGATCAGCACAGACTATTCAAGGTGCGTGCTTAACTTGCCTTGTGTAACTTCTCTTGCAAGGTTGCGAAATTGCCATCATTTGGCTTTTTGATCGAATTTTGTTGAGTAAACTATAAATTTAATGATATTATCTGATGATTGAATAATGCTTCACCCTGCCGTTGCGTAGGTGGCGCCCCGGCTTGGAGGATCAATCTTGAGACTGAGCAAAAGTGGTCAAACCCTTTGATTGGCTGGACATCAACCGCGGATACTGACGAGACGGTCAGTAGACAATTGTGGTTCTTTACCAAGGAGCAAGCTATTGCTTTTGCTGAGAAGAATGGACTAGAATACGAAATTGAAGAGCCGGCGAGGGTTTCTAAAAGGAGGCCAAAGAAATTCCAAGGATATGGAGCTAATTTCGATGTGAAACGGCTCCCAGGAGGCAAGCCTATTGGAGGTCTCCGAAGCGAATTAAAATAGATAGTAGATTTATGAATAGATAGAAAGCAATTTATGGTTGAATTGTCTCGGTGGCAAGACACATGAGTACTGTTCACCGCTGATTCATCAATGTAAACATGCAAGCAGTATTGGAGAGCAACTGAGAAACCTACAGTTGTCCTTTGCCACCGAGTAAATATACAGCCGTAATACAAGGTCTCGATGGAGGTGATGGACCATGCTTTTTTCATGCTTTGGGTATTATCAACCAATGAAATCATTATCTTTTTTCTCTTTCAACAAGAAAGAAAAGAGGAGATTTGACACCCACCAGATGAAATCCACGAAATCTTGTTCCACGAGAATTCTACAACGCAGCAGTATGAAAAACATTATTATTAAGTGATGAATAGAGCAATAGTAAAGTCTGACTCAGACGAAGAGATAAACTTGGTGGATTCCGATGGAGAGGAATTCAAACAACAGTTTGACTTGCCGGATGGTCAGAAGGTGGGATGCGGACGTTTAATACGCCCAAAGAATGAGAATTGTAAATACAAAACGTCGGTATCTTATGGTTTGGAGGATATAAGTGACAGTGGAGGCGAGGATGGAGAAAGCCGCGATGGAGTTTTTGGGATCAGTTCAAAAGACAAACGGCAACGTGCTCTAGACAGGCTGTTACTGACGAAAACAGAGGAGGATAGACGTCATAGACGGACATCTTTTCAAAATACTCGATCCAAATACATCATTAGCGATGACGATAACGAAGAGTCTGAAGGTGCTAATGGTGAGGAACCTGGGGGTGAAGAAAAAAGAGAAGAAGATAAAACGTTATCTTCTACAAGAGATGATGATACCCTGCGATTTCCATCAAAGAGGAAGAAAAGGAGAAATATATTGGAGAAACCAGAGTCGGATGAAAAGCTTAAAAGACGATCTGGGGGGCAAATTGTGCTGGGAGAGAGGGATTATTATAGTGAAGCATCAAGTAGCAATGGTATGGTGTATGGATTATTTCTACCCTACGAGGTCAATACTCAAACTGTCTTATAATTTAAAATTCTCTTGATGTTTTGAAAGAGTCTTCGTATGAATATGAAATGCTCTGGCGCGCAGATCTATCGGACTTTATAGCAAGTGAAACAGATGATGAGAATGGTTCCTGTGACCAAGAGAAGCAAGATGATGATCACAGAGATGCCAGTGAGGTCGAGGATCCTAGCGTAGCAACCTCAAGTGATGGAGATAACAATAAAGACCCTATAATAATCGTTTCCTCTGACGAGGAAGATCTTGTTGCTAGAAGAAGGAGGAATAGAGCACACAGCAAAACAAGCACAGGTTCTGAGGATGAGTTTGTTGCAAACAAGACACCAGTCAGCAATAGAAAAGGAAGGCTACGTAAATTGAAAGAAAGTCGTATTGAATATAAAATGGATCTTCGAGAAACTACGAAGCAGAAAATTAGTCCATTGGAGAGAATCAAGAAAGCTCAACAGTCCATGTTTGAGGACGAAAAGGGATATGATACTAAGCAAATGTCTGATATTATATCTCCTTTGACCGACCAAGGGGAATCTCATTCAAGTAGCGGTAGCTCTAGAGAGGAAAAAGAGATAATAATAAATAAAAGATTTAGACCTGGGGTGAGAAGTCATGGGGTTCAGTCTGAACCCGAAGCCTGGGAAAGGTGTGCATGCTTGTTACTTGGTGACGTCTCAAGCAAGGTTTGTGAGCATTATTTAGTCGATCGTGTTTTTTATTGTAGAGAGATAAATTCACTTGGTATCAATAAAATGGCAGAGGAGGATGCATTCAGAGCATACATGGAGTATTGTTTTATGTGCATGCTTGATGAAACCTATGAGGATCAGGTCAAGCAGAGCAAATCGCATGAACAATTGTATTCTCAAGCGATAAGGCGAGTGGAATATCTTTTAGCGACCGCACAAGACTCCGTACACTCAGAAGTTTGGAGGAATTGTGATGTAGAGCTTTTGGAATCCCTGAAGAACCTGTCTCAGATGGAATGTGGATGGAGGGACGAGCCAGAGAAGTCTTCATTGTCATTGCTCTTTCATGAAGATGGAGGCCTTTATTGCGCAGCATGTGGGAAAGACAAGTAAGTCAAATATATTGTATGTTTTAATCGTGACTAAGGTCTTGTTAAACTTGAGCGCGAGTTTCTTTTTCACAGATGCCACGTGACAAAGCCAATATGCTTCTTTGGCAGGATCTCAAGGAAGACAAGCGCCTCCGCTAGAGATGACGAGCACATTACCAGCCAACAAAATAATCTTTCATATCGTATTTATCAGAGAGACTGTCGCTTTCAGCTCGGGACTCGTGTTTTGGCACCAGCTAGCGATCAAGTGGTAAAAGGTCTTCTTCAGCATGCTGACAGTCGTGGATATATCAGAAAATGCTTCGATGTAGGCGTCACGTGCTCAAAAAGACTCGCTCTATTTCACGCATTATTTCATTTCCGGTATCATGCTATGATTTTCTTGAAAGGAAAGTTAAAGAGGGAGATAGGTAGGGCGAAGGTACGAGCAGGTTGTAGAACACATCTCATGTTAACAACACCAGGTTTACCTGTCCCTTCTTTTGCAGTCATCGGACCCACAAATCGAGCATGGTTCTTTGATTGACGCCACTCTTTCTGATTATAACATGGAAGAATTGTACTCAGAATTTAAAATTCTTCTGAGTTCGGCACAAGCTTACCAACTTAGTGGAGGGGAAGAGGAACAATCTCAAGACTTTGCTGGCCCTGGCCGAAAAAACTCTGACCTACCTCAGGATGTGCTGCTAGGACCCCGAGGAACAGATATTTCAAGTATCGACTGGGGTGATTCTGAATCTGGAGAGGAGATTCTGGATGACGCATAGAGTTGCCATTCAATGCATGTAAGAAATGACATAGCAGGTCAGCGGCCCTGACAGGGCAGTACGAATTCGTACCCGCGTTATCATGCCAGATCAAGTGATCTCGCTCCATGAATCAAGGCCCATGATGGCGGTGCAGGCCAGTTTCATGCGAGCACCGCGGTGGCGTATCACAAGGCGCCATCTTTCTTTATCAACACTTTGAAATATCAAAGTTTCTCTCAATAGAATCCAAATTCGGGATCTCGCTGCTGCGTTGTCCTCTATTCGGACATCAGCACGCTGACTGCCGTTAGTTCCGCCAAATCACGTCAGTTCCTTTGATTTCACTTTATCAGCCAGGGATCACGATTTTAAATTGCTGCAGTTGCATTTAGAGAGTGATCAGATCTTTTTATCGAAGAAAAGCGAGATTATGGTCCACGTGTTAGAGAAGGCAGCCGTACAGACAGGTGAATGCGTCAATGCATGCATTATGTTTCTAGACTTACTTTTCGGGGCATTCTTTATCGAATTATTGTTTTGAAACAGGCTCAAAATCAGTGAGTTTCCTCTCTATAAGGAAATATTCTCTAGTCCAGATTTTGCTCGGCGCAACCATTGGAATATCGATAACCCTCTTGGCTTCTGGGTTTGACATCAGATCATACGGGTCAAAATCGGTTGGAACAGGCAAGATATTTTCAGAAACTAGATTTAAGTTAAATCAATAATAGAATCGTTACTTGCAAGTAATCTGTTATATTCTTGCTTTGGCGCAGGGGAGATGAATCAAGGTCTGCAACTGCACTTGGAGGGTTTTGATTGGGGCAACCACGCCTTCTTTGGCGAAACATACATGAAACGGCGCTCCAACTACACATACTACCTAAGAATTCTTGATACTGCTAGGCGGTATGCGCCATCTGCGAAAAGTGTCATAGATGTCGGCGCACCATGGCCTTATGTGACTGCATTTGATTGTGAGTATGCTACATGCACTTGATTCTGTGGGCGTTGAATTGATACTCTCCTGCCTTCTTCAGCCTTCAAACCAAACTCATCATTTTCATATTTATATAGATACCTTTTACAGAGTTTGTACGAATCTGATTATGCAGGGATTCCGGAAAAAAACATGCTTAATGATAGATATCCAGACAACATTGTTGCTCCCAAAGGCTTAAAACTAATCCAAGCCGATTTTTATGATTTTTTTCCAAAAACCAAGTATGATTTAGTTCTGTGCAATC
Organism: Picochlorum sp. 'soloecismus'; assembly: GCA_002818215.1. Classification (NCBI taxonomy): domain Eukaryota; kingdom Viridiplantae; phylum Chlorophyta; class Trebouxiophyceae; genus Picochlorum; species Picochlorum sp. 'soloecismus'. Next base: position 107,267 of record PJAJ01000017.1, on the reverse strand, counting down.
AAGTGCTTGAGCATGTGGATGATCCACGCGAATTTGCTAAAAAACTGCTGTCTATCGGAAAAGTTGTCATTGCCTCTGTGCCCTACATGTGGCCAGATGATATCTTTGGACACAAACAAAATTACATCAACAGCGAGACATTAATCGATTGGTTCAAAAGAAGAGACTATAGTGAATTTTCTATTGTGAAAGAGACCGGAAGAGTTTGTCAAGGAGCTTGTAGACGGATATATATTGTCTATGAACCCAAAATTGACAGAAGCTTGTTGGTCCATGAGCCCTCTCACACTGGGAAATATATGCAGAATGGAGATGGCAAGAAATCACAATAGTATTTAATGTATAGAATGTCCATACTTTTGAATTGCAATGCTATAGTTACATGTATCTATTTTCAAGACTGAAAGAGTGTAATAACCCATATCGTGTCATTTATTCGCTTGCTGCATCATTTGCTGCATTTGACTCTCTGCTTCTGCTGACAACTCTCCAAATCTCTGCCCAACTCTAGCAGATCCCTTCATGAACTTTTGGCAGCAGTTTTGAACGCACTGCAAACGAAGATATACAGGCTTAGTCTAAATATATTGAGGCTATCAGTGACCTTCTGGTGAAATGCATATTCTTACCCGTTCTTCCGTGGCATCCAGATCTTTTCGACGGAATCCATCGACGCATTCCTTAAAGCATTTTTCTACCAGACTATTGTACATTCTTAAGCTGCATATCAAAGTATTCTCATTAAGGGCCGCCGTGATACCTCCCTCCGACGATGCGAACAAACATGTAGCAGTAGTAGTAATTGGCAGAGTACACCCTGCACTCTAACAGAAGCAGCATAATCTTTTATTCGTACCTATCTCTGACTTGCATTGCTTCAATTGTCTGCATCAGCTCCTTTTGTTGCTGGTCTGGGATTGCACCCATGGCAGCACCCATGTTGTTCATGACTATTTTCGAGATCCTTTATTCGCTCCCAAAACGACGATATAACGCGTGAAAGAATGCTGATATGGTATTAAACTTATGATAAATGGAATTATTATTAGAGGCGAGCTACTCATCTGCCGTCCTTTCTTTCGTTAATGTGTTACATTGAATTGAATTGAATTGAATTGCAGACCAGAATATTGCATCAGAGACTTGTTCCACATAAGGACAGTCAGTGGCGATTTTCCTACACAGAATATGATTTCATTACGCTTATGGAAGACCAGACCAGGCACCTGCCTTCATTCCTGAGCGCTTGCTCTTGTCCGCAGCAGCAGCAGCTTCGGCTGCTTCCTTCTTTCTTTCCTCTTCGGCAGCTTCAGCAGGGTTTAGAATCTTTCGCAAAGCAATGAACACCTTTGCACCATTGTCAATCGGATCCAGAGGATCCTTTCTTAGTCTGTGATTCAAACAAAGCATCGCAACCCTAACCACGTCATCCATGGTCACCTTTTTTCTGCCTTCCAATGCCACAAATGCAGCTGCAGCCCTATTACAAACAATATCTCCACGAATGCCATCAATATTAACCATGGAGCCTAACTGACTTATCTTCAATCGCACATCCCGAGGAACCTCTACTTTTGGTAACAGATCTCTGGCCTTTTGCAATTTTTCTCTAAGGGCATCCTGTTCCTCTTTCACACTTTCTAGAAATTCGTCTGCATCTTTTTCATATGCCATCCTATCCATGACCATTTGTGTTCTTGCATCGGCATCCATTAGGGTGGATACATTGACGCATAGACCAAAACGATCCAAAAGTTGTGGCCTTAACTCTCCCTCAGCCGGGTTCCCCGATCCAATCATGATGAACTTGGCCGGATGCACGATCGAAATACCTTCACGCTCTACAGTGTTCTGACCACCTGCTGCAGAGTCCAGCACCACGTCCACCAGACCATCATCCAACAAATTAACTTCATCTACATAGAGAATTCCTCTGTTTGCTTTTGCGAGTAGTCCTGGCTCGTAGGCTTTGATACCTTCGGTAAGAGCCTTCTCAATGTCAATAGTCCCACAAATCCTATCTTCTGTTGCACCCAGTGGAAGCTCTACCAAAGGAGTCCTTGATTTAATCGATGGCAATTTTTCTCCCTTCAGATACGTCTGCAGGCACTCTGGACCCATGAGTTTTGGATCTGTAGGGCTTGAGTTGAACGGATCTTCGGGCACCACGTCTATTTCAGGCAGCAGATCAATGACGGAGCGCACAGCTACAGACTTGCCACACCCACGGTCTCCCATGATCAACACCCCACCGATACCTGGATCCACTACATTCAAAAGCAAAGCCAATTTCATATCATCCTGGCCAGCTATGTGGGTGAAGGGAAAGCTCGGTCTACGCTTTGCCGGCTTTATCTGCACTTCCGCGGTTGCCGCTTGGATGGAAGTCACAATTCCTCGGGCAGTCATCCTCCGGCAACCCGACCTTTCAACTTTATTCAAGCCTTTAAACTCGTTGTGGCCACTGATTGAGTAAGATTGTACTGGGTACCCACTCAGCATTGCCAGGGTTCCATGACGATGCCCGGGCTGCACCGCAGCCAAGTGGGAGTCGTGACCCTGAAAGGCAGAGGAAATCATTCTCTGCGACATATTGATTTAAATTTATTTTAATTGCTCATTAATTTATATCAATGGGGCATTAAATGGCTCAGATTCTAAGGAAAATATCGACGTGGAGACAACGATATCCGGATTATCCAAGGCAATTGCGCAATTCGGTGTATATACCCTAGGGTATAGACATGATCCAACGTTGGCATGTTCACATGGCCGTGCCTGAGATGCAGGCATGTTGAACAATCTGGTCCTTGTTCAAAAACAACGGTTCCTTTCTCTTTGCGATTAAAACACATTTCCTTAATTGATTTCTGAGTTTGACAAGGTATGTGCCGTTGTAACCGTGTCTTTACCCTACGAGATTTGATAACTTACCGCCGCAGTTTCTGTGCAGAGGTGCCAAGCGTCAACAGCAACAGAAAGTGTCCCCTGTAGTTGTGAAGAAGATTTTCAAGGTAAGAAAATAGGCTTGGTAACTGCCCCCCTGTTTGTTTATTACATATACGTATATAAAAACCCAATTCTACCCAATCATGTCGGTGAAGACACGATATCTGCAGCGAGGCGCACCCGACGTTCATTCAGAACGCTAGGGTGCCATCACGGTGGGCGACCGTCGCCCTGGAGTGGAATATCTATAGTTTGTTGTTGATTCGCTTCTGATTCGCTTCTGATTCGCTTCTGATTCGCTTGGACATTTTGGATTTGCTTTTTGGTTATTAAACGTGATTACTTTAGCGTCCCTGTGATATTGATAGTGCGGTGTCCGCGTCTTAAAACTTCTCCCTACCAGGGAAAGCGTGTGTGTCCTTTTGCCTGTCGTCCAGTCGCCGACGACGCTACAATTTTCGACACGACGACTTGTGGGGAACGAATCGGCACACTAGTGGGACGGGAAAGCGCGACAAGAGGGGGAACATTTCAGCAAAAGTCAAAAGACGTTCGTACGGGTGAATACCTCAACCATTTTCACTTAGATCGGTTTGCACTCATTTAATTCTTGGTAATGTGCCCATGCAGGTTGTCACTGAGACTGTGCATCTCGATCGCTGAGGAAGTTCCGACATTGAACTATTATCACACGCAGAGGACAGAGATGGAATCCCATGGTTGCGTGCAATCTGTCAAAATTGTTGTCCTACGGATGACAAACTGGTCAGCGTGGGTCCCTGTGGCCATGTATTCCACAAGAGTTGCATCGAAGACCCGAGACTTCAAAGGAGAGAGTGTCCTACATGCCAAGGACCTATCAATACGACGGAGCCGATTTACCTCTGAATGGAGATACCATTAAGTGGCGGACAGGCCATTAATGGCCACTGCATTCATTGGACTTGGACAAAAGGTCATGGCTTGCATTCTGCATGCTGACACTCCAAGTTACTCTTGCACTTCTATAATATATTTCGTATTGTAGAATCTAAATACATGAATTAATTTGTCCAGATATCTTGCCTGTTGCCGGCAGGGCACATCATACCTTTATCCCCGTAGATATTACGTTCAAAGTAAATACTTCCCAAAGATGTATGTACACACATATCACCATTGTCTCAATCCCTGGATCGTCAAGAATATCCAAAGTCTAAGAAGGAAAAATATTCACACTCTATGAAATACCTGTCGAAATTCAACACGGCCATTTGGAGTGGATACAGTGGTGTCCACATGCATAACTCTGTCATTGGGCCATGAAAATTCCTCCTCCATGACACCGTTCCACTTCCCTCCAAACTCATTCCGAATGTAAACAACTGGCCTTTCGTCCGTAGCAACATTCTGCTTTTGTTTAGATTTCTTGTTAGCACATTTATCCAGAGGCAAATGCTTCCATGCTGCCTTGCCAAATGTCCCACCTGGCCTAAAGTCTCTGCGTCGATGACGCACCTGCACATACGGAGATGCGTTCCACAGACTCACCATCGTTGCCAATCATGACAATAGCACTCAAGATGATCAGGCAAACATACCTCTGTCCAATTCATGGGATATTTCTCTTTGATCTTGAACCATAAAAATCCACTAAGAACATCGAATTTAAACACAGGTGTTCCGCTAGACTCTTCCCTTACGACATCCAACTCTGCCCCTTTGATCGTGTTTATCGCCATCCTCATGACCCCGTGAATAGACATCAGGTCACTAAGGGGATCCATGCTTTCAGAACAGTCATAATCCTTTCTCCATCTGGAGCCCAAAATAGACTGGAAGTAATCAAGTTCCTTATCGCTTATATCAGACCGGTATTTTGACTTTTCGCTGATCTCGGAATCGTCAGCCAGGCCTCTGGCAGAGGAACAGCCCCCAACACACATCCACACACACACGTGTACAAGAAGCAGCAACAGAGAGAACAGACCTACGGCATGCCCCCAAGCCTCCCCAAACATTCCAACCCATACACCCATATCCAACCCTGACTTGGTCTGAGTAAAAGCGTATACAAACATGCTCGCAACGAGAGCATGGGCAACCAGTAGGCCAGAAGACGGTTTCAGACCAGGCCAAGACCAACGTTCCGGTGGCCTGTGGCTCATCATAGCGCCATCCTCTTCCTCTGAAATTATACTTTCAGTATCTATTATATGAGAACCTATCTTTCTCACTGACGAAGACGCCGAGAACAACTCCCTCTCCAGCTTTTCAGCGGAACGAAGCCTCGATTGCCTGCTCGCTTGGGCAGCAAGGCCAGCAGCGATAGCGCTCACTGCGGCCACGAGAGACTTTTCTTCATTCCAAGCCATCTAATTATTGTACATATGGATCATTCTTCTGCTTTGTTGAAGCGTGAACGTCAGTGATACCCCACCGTGTTGTTTATTAGTTTCCTGCGAACTAGGACTGTGTTACATTACTAGTTTTTCATTCTGTTTGAATATTCAATTCAAAAGGGGACATTGATTTTTTTTTTTCCTTCAGATCGTGCGAAGCTTGATATTTGAACGAATCAGCGCTGTATCCATCTGGCAATATTGCAACCACTGGGCTACTTGCACAAAAATTCCGTACGGAATTCTTCAACGCCACTGTGATTTGCAAATCGTCATCAATTGGGCATACAATCTCTCCCATGTCCTGCTAAGTTTCGTGATTTGCATACATATGTACATGTATATATGTCACTATTCAATTTTCCAAATACGTACGGCGTCCTCAAATGGTAAGAAAAATGGATTCTGACAGTTCAATAATTCAGTGTTGTTGTATGGCACTCCTACGTTTTCTTCAAACATGGGACCTGGATATGCAGGATAAATCCAAGGATGCCCTCCCCTTGATGGGGCAGTGTGCTCTGAAACCATGTTGTGGGCTCTCCACCACCATTTGATGTGATCTTCTCTGCTATCTGATGAAGGAGGGATTCCAATGTCGTGGAGCACGTCGATGTTCCAATAGCCTCGACAGTCTGGACAGATGAAGCTTTGTGCAAGGAATATCGCCAGCTGTTGAGAAGCCTGAACTTGTTTGTGATCCATAGTCTGCTTTGTATTCGTTATCAAAGAGTGAATGGTGCTCCACACTCGAGGAGTCTGACTCATAATGGACTTGGCCTCCTGCGCTGTATTGTTCCAGGCAGATGTATAAGGAGGCCCAGTCGTCCGAGGATCAGGGATAGACAAGGGAAACTGCGTCGTGTTGCGATACACTTCGGGCCAGAGTGTCTCCACGAGATCTTGAATTATATTCCTGGTCCTATTTCCTAGTTCAGAGTACCAGAAATTTTCCTCGGTAGCCACCATATGCTCCTGGGGCAGTTGCAGTAGCAATCCTTGGGCAGCTTGCTCCAGGACCTCTTGAGGTAGACCACTTTCGTACTCTCCCCCTGCCCCGCCTCCCACTTTACACCACGAACTATCCCACCAGGGACCTGTAAAGCATACGTTGGGAGGTCGCCGCTGCACGCACGTATGTGGGGTCGGTCCAACGTCGCCTGTACATACCAAATCTGGACGACACCTCAGAGGCCTGTGAAATGGTCTACCATCTGCTTGCAGAGCGTACTGAGGGCCCATGTCCCCTTCTGTCACCATTTCTGCTTGACAAGATTCTTGCTCATTTCTGTACGGAACACAACGCCCTCTCACAGAGTCCCAGGGCCCCCAACTCGAGTTTTTTGAGCACACAGATTCCCACCACCATTCCATGCCAGCGTTTGCAGCAGTCTCACACTGAAACCCAGCTCGGCCATCCGCGCCTGGGGTCTGACCACCATTCCCCATGGCCCAAGGACCCCACATTACCTGATTATCGAGCATGCACCATTCAGTGTCGCTGCATACAGAAGCATCGTAGTAACAATTCGGGACCGCCGGTGCTGGACACAATATCGAGGCGCACTTCAAGTCAATAAGGTCGCCTCGGGCAGCAAAGACTAGATTGGACCCATTTGCTTCTGGAGTGCTTCCTGTCGGAAGATACAGAAAATCATTAGAAGCAATAGATTGAGAGGCTGCCCAGGCAAAGCAACCGGTAGTCGTCTGCCCCGTCGAACCGTTCGGCACCTCGGCTGCAGCACTACGCCCGAGCCATTGTAATACCAACAAGACACCCAAGAGCACAATGCAGTACAGAATCATAATGCTATAGCTGTAGTCAACTAATTAAAATGTCTATTATATTCCAGGGCGACTCTTACTACTGTATATTCTCTGTGGGTCGCCTGTCGTGAAGGAGAAAAAGTTCTTCGCTGTCAACTAGCACAGTCTCGTGACCCTGAATTTAGTTGAGTTGAATACGGTAGGGGTGCGGAACGAACAGAGAAAAAAATCAGAAAATTTTTTATTGCTTGGAGGCCACGTGCTTCCGCCAACGTAGGGTGTCCCACTCGGTACGTGTCTCGGGCCAAGATTGATCTCGTAACCACGTTCATACCGACTCAGAAAGAACCAGAATTCTGGTCCCCTGCGCGCGCAGGCCTGCGCTTGTAACCGGGTAATTACCTGGGCAGGTAGCACTATATATAGTAACATGGGCTGGGTTTACAATGATTACACTTCATCATGCAAGCTTGGACTTAACAAAAAAGAAATTGGTGCAGGACTGCTACTAGCCGGCTAATTTCCTGACCTAAGGGACTCTTTTCCATTTGAATGCAAGTGCTTTGAGCGAAAATGAAGCAGTGTGGCGGGAATACTCGTCGTCTGCATTGACTGAAATAGATCCAAAGGGGCTGAGAAGCATCAGAGACTGGGACTGTTGAGCGGCTGCTTGGGAGTTCCCCCTTCGAAGGGGAGTCTGCAGACCACAGCCTAGCAACTATAGTTGGACTCAGCAGATCTGCTCTAGAGCAAAACACCAGATTTGTTTCTAAAAATGTCCTCCTCGCTCAATTTTTGAGCGGTGCGAGTTTGAAAGATTTCTCCCTCAACTCTGGCTTTGAGAGGCAAAAGAAATTGTAATGTACTTGTCAGCCAATACTATTTTATCACTACCGTATACTATCATCATCCAACAACAGTCTAAGGATCAGAATCAGAGGGAGAACGGCACGCTCGATTGACGGACAAATGCCACTTCAGATACGATAACGTTGGCTTAAGCTCCGGATTATATCGTCAAGTTCACAATAGCATGATTGTTGATATTTATGAATTACATATGAAATACATTCAGCGCCGATGGCCGGATAAACCACCTGAGGAAGAAGATTAGTACGCTTGGTAGCAGTTGACGATGACCTGCTTGCAGCAGCGGTTGCCATACTTGGGTCGGTATTTGAAAGATGCTGTTCTAAAAAATGTTTCAATTCGATTGAATTCGATTGATTTGTGCAATCTGCCGCTGCTGAAGGAGCAAAGCGGCCATGCGTGGTCACGTATGGTGAGAACTGTGAGCAATGTTGCTGCTGACTTGCAAGAAGAGCAGGAAGGATTTGTCAAAGGGAAGTATACATTATCCGATTTTACGCCAGAGAGGATTCGTAATTTCTCAATCATAGCGCACATCGACCATGGGAAGAGCACACTCGCGGACAGGATGATGGAGTTGACGGGGGCTGTGAGAGTTGGTGGAGTGCAGAGGAGGTTGGACACGCTGCAAGTAGAGAAGGAGCGTGGTATTACTGTGAAAGCTCAGACGTCTAGTCTAGTGTACAAGATGGATGGTGTTCCCTATTTGCTGAATTTGATTGATACTCCAGGTCATGTTGATTTCTCGTACGAAGTTTCCAGATCGCTTGCTGCTTGTGATGGAGTACTGCTGTTGGTGGATGCTGCTCAAGGAATTCAGGCACAAACGGTGGCTAATTTCTATCTAGCGTTTGAGCAAGGGTTGGAGATAATACCGGTGTTGAATAAGATAGATATGCCTGCAGCCGAGCCCGAGAAGGTTGCAAAGCAAATGCGTGATGCGTTTGATATTGATGACAAATCTTGTCTGCGTGTTTCAGCAAAGACTGGGTATGGGGTGGATGCTCTACTGCGAACTATTATTGAGACAATTCCAGCCCCAAAATATAATGCTGGTGCAAGGACGAGAATGTTACTGTTTGATGCATACCATGACGAGTATAGAGGCGTCGTCTCGTTGGTTCAAGTTGTTGATGGCAAAGTGTCAAAAGGGCAGAAAATCGTGTCTCTGTCATCCGGCGAAACTTGGGAGACTGGGGAAATAGGCCTTTTGACTCCTGATTCTCAACCGACTGGGGAACTGTTGACAGGGCAGGTGGGATACGTTTTGACAGGCATGAAGAATACAAGATCTGCAAAGATTGGAGATACATGGTGTTTGGCACAGGACAAAGCAGTAGAAGCCCTTCCTGGCTTTCGAGAACCTAAATCTATGGTATTTGCTGGTATATTTCCTATTAATGCAGCAGGTTTTGACTCTCTATTGGCTGCGATAGAGAAACTTACTCTGAACGATTCATCGGTTTCTCCAAAGAGGGAAAACTCTACTGCTCTTGGGGCTGGGTTCAGGTGCGGATTCCTAGGCCTACTTCACATGGATGTTTTCAAGCAAAGGCTGGAACAGGAGTATGGAACAAGTGTAATTATTACATCGCCTACAGTACCAGTGAAAATCTATACATCGAGTGGGTGTGTTGAATTGAAGAATCCAGCAGAATTTCCAATAGATGAAAGAGTCCATAAAGTTGAAGAGCCAACTGTGCTATCGACGATCATACTACCTTCGGAATTTATTGGTAGTGCTATGCAATTATGTACAGACAGAAGAGGAGATCTTGTCGAGCATGTTCCTCTTAGTTCTCAGAGAGTGATGCTCCGTTACATATTGCCGCTTGCCGAGCTGGGAGGGGATTTTTACGATGAGCTCAAGTCTTTGAGCTCTGGTTTCGCCTCCTTTGACTACGAAGAATTCGATTACAGGGAAGCAGACTTGGTGAGGATGGACATTCTTGTCAATGGCGAGCCAGTGGATGCATTAGCCAGAATTGTGCATCGCAGTAGGGCACCCAAAGTTGGCAAAAGTCTATGTGCTAATCTAAAGCGGCTCATGGATCGACAGCAATTTGATGTTGCTCTTCAGGCATCAGCGGGGGGGCGCATTGTTGCGAGGGAAACAATAAAATCGTACAGAAAAAATGTTCTCGCAAAATGCTACGGAGGAGACATTAGTCGAAAGAAGAAGCTTCTTGAGAAGCAAAAAGAGGGTAAGAAAAGGCTTCGAAAGCTTGGTGCAATTGAAGTTCCAACAGATGCCTTGCACGAGATCATGCAATCTAAATAAAGTGGTTTGATTATACAATAAAAATTTATATTTATTTATGACGTCGAAACTATTTAATACATATCATCAATTTGATCACTCAGGTGTGTCCTGAAGCTGGCTCTCTCTTTACGAATCTGTTTAAGGGCTGGCTTCAGAGCAAATGTCTTCTTCAGCCAGGTAGCAACTTGCACTTCTACGGTGCGAATTTGCGGCACCAAAGTCCTAACATTCTTCACAGGCAACCAGTCAGCCAATCCTTGGCCCCAAACAAGGGTGTTCTCATCGATAATACCATTCACCCAGCATTCCCTAAGCACAGGGAGCGAGCAGGGCCCTCGAGGAGTACTAAGCCGATCTCTGCGTACATTGCATGCGTTAATTATATGTATCAGAATTAAGGCAAACAGAGACTGGGATTTGAACACGCCGGACCGCACCTATAATACCAGATATTTTTTGCCGTCGCTGTTCTCACGTAGTCTACAACTTGTCGTTCTTCATGACCATATTTCGCTGGCTTACGAGCCGGCATTGTCTTATTTTTTGATTTAGATTCTTTGGCATTCCCTTCTCCCTTCATTGACCCATCGGATGCTCCATTTCCAGCAAGTGGCGGCATCGTACAACTCTGCTGTGCCTTCGATATGCACTGGTTATAGCGATTCAGCTAAAACGGACTTTTAAATAATTTTAATTGGATAAGATCGATTATTGGCACGGGAAAATCAGCGATTTTGTTGGCCAAATCCATGGATGCACTGGGCTCAGGAAAAGAAAGATCTCCATATATGATTTGGGGTTCATGAAAAGCAGCCAATCTGCAATTAATGGCCGAAATTGAAAAAGCATATTAAATAAAGAAAGGTAAATAATCAGATGAATATTTATTGATGATTGAAGATGAGGAGTTACGTTATTGAGATGGAAGATGTGCACATGCATGTCAGTCAAGGACTCTTCGTGTAGAAGGCCCTTGATACACATGCTATGGAGAATCAAGGTAGAAAATATCTATTTGTATTTAATATTGAATTATTGAATGAAAGCATGCCGGTGGAAGACTGTGAGTTGGACGCTATCAAAGAAAAACAGCACTGAGGAAAGTACAGGACATGCTGACTCCTGTGTAAGTGTGTGGCGATTTGTACTGAATGGAGCATCTTCGAAGCATTATCAAGGAGCTTCAAGTTGTTTCAAAAGATGAGACGGGCTCGAAACGAGCGATTCAGGAGCTGGTTAGTGCTTTGGAGGGAGAAGATGGTGAACAGGCATGCAGGAATTTGTTGCAATGTAGTCCAAAGCTAGAGGAATTGTTTGCGTTGTGGGACAAGGGGGTGCTGAAGGTGCGCAGTTACTACTTTTCAATATCTAGCTTTTGTATCCTTTCTTCGTTAAGCGCACGGGTAACATGATGAGACGTGTATACTTTGCAGAATGCTACCCATCAGTATGTTGAGACTTTTTGCCTCGCCTTGCGCCATGTTCTGACACTAAGCAATGCATGTAGAAATAATAGAACTGATGAGGAAACTTTTGTTTGCGACTTGGGTGCCCAATTAATTACTCCATCCAGGATAAAGACATTCTATGCTCTTCTGTCCTCTGGCAATAGGACAAAAGTCTCCTCATCTCTACTCTTGCTAGATCAAGTTGCTGAATCTTGCAAATATGGAGTATATGACATCTTGAAAACTTTTGACTTTTCTTTGAGTAGTCTCAAGGCAGCAAGTGCTCCCCCAAAATTGGCAGGTGGGAAAATGGGGCATGCCCAGGGTGATAAAAAGTCATTTGAGTATGTTGAGGCATTATGGACGTCAAACGACCTATCAAGAAGGCCCACCAGGCTGGCATTTCTTAAACTTTTCATGAGTCTTCTGAGAAATTCTGGAGATTATACATTGCCTAGACTGTTGCAATTGAAACCTGTATTCGCATATGCTTTGCAATACATGTCAAAAGATCCTCAGTGGGTCCAGTATGAGCTTGTTCTCTGTTTACAGGATAGTCTCCTCAAGCAGCACAAAAACATAGTTAATCCAGGAATGCGATATGCTGTATTCACTGAAAAGGCTTTATCTGAATTTTCAATTGTCGTGCAGCAAGCAACCCATGGGGATAACGAGATGTTGGCTGAAACTGCTGCCCGAGTGATACAAGTGATTCTGCTTGATGGTATAGATCAACCAGATCATGGTTTTCGTGCGCTAATTCGTAGGAGGAATGCTCGATTTCTGTCGAAAATTAGACCATGGGAGTCAAGTCATTTTATGCATATAATTCAAGAAACTACGATGCATGATCATTTGCTAATCCCATTGTATTTGAAAGAGATGAAGTATGATTTCGAGCCCAAAGAGAGTCCTGAATGGGTCACTATGACTGGTGTATTATCAATGCTACTCAAGCCTCTGCATCAGAAAGGTCTTAACTATCTGAAGAAGAATATTTTTGACCTGGAAATTTTGTCAGAATTACTGAATGCAATTGGTAGTATTCGTTTCTGTCTTCGTAAATCGAGCATGTCGAAAGGTTTGCAGCATTCTAGTATGCTTGTTGAATGCATTGTTGCAAACTTGCTATCCTGCATCTTAATTGCTTTAGAGCCGATAATAAGGGTACTAGAAAAGTTGAAAACGCAAAATGTTCTTCAGAAAAGGCGCAAGTCGTTGGAAGGATCGATATCCAAAGCCATGGCCTCTTTAAAATCCATCATGCCGGACTTGCAAACTGCAGTGACATTCCATGGTAAGATATTCGGTGCTCAGGCCAACACTGGAGCAATTCAGAAACAATGGTCGATCCAGCTTTTAACTTCATGGTTTAAAATGTACCCTGAGGATTTCATAGAATCTAATATACATAGAGAGAAGTTTGTTTATGACAGAGATGCATTGCTGGATCCATCAGTAAGGCAACAGTACATCAATTTCATAACTACTGACCATTATCATCACCTTTTGTCATCAGAAAGCACATCTTACAAAATCGATGACAGCTCTCAATTCAGCCACATCCCAGCCTGTCTCTCTCAAGTACTCTGTTTAGCCGCTAGCAGAGATCTTAAGCCAGATCAGGTAGCTAAGATCAAAAGGTGGACATTACAACAGATGCACACTACAGCAATTTTCGATTCATTCCCTGCAGAAGCTTCTTGCTGGGTGGATAGTATTCCAAGGTTTGTGAATCCTTTCTTGCTGCATGTTTCCATTTGATATTTCTCACGTTTTCTAGTAATGGCGCAGAGAGGGTGATTATGAGTTTGTAAGCAATTTTTTTGTGGATGCCTTGAAGACAGTGGTAAAAAATCCTCTTCCTTTTTATAGTATTATTGATCAATATCAGGTAAAAAGTAACGGACCTAGTTCCTCGAGAGAACATATTAGTCCGCTGCATATTTGTGTGGCTCAACGCTTATATAGAGTGCTGAAATCCACAAAGAGAGAGGCATCAGAGAAAAGGAGCCTCTTACTTTTCTTCATGGCTTCTTTTATTCGAGCAATATGCCTGATTAGAGATCCCCTGGAATGCGTTAATCTCCTATTTGACATCTTATTATCTTCGGAACAAGGATCTAGTGCAGATGTTTGTGGTTCTGGGAAGAGGAGAGCACATTCTGAGGGTCTCAACTCGGAATGCTGGGGACTTGATGGAGCCGATATTGACGTGTTCAACGCGTTTTCGAGGTCACTAGTTAATCTTTCTGGAATATCAACTCCTTTGAAAAAGCGAGGAATTGAACGCCTCATAAATAAGCCGGATGGTAAAATTATGGATGTTCTTACAGTGGCGATGCATCCAGTTTTGTCATACTTTCCTCAGGAAGCATCTCGTGACATCACTATATTACATGAAATAGGAAGCCTGAAGCGGCTCTTACTGCACCAAGATATACAATGCACTGTAGAAAACGTTTCAGATTCCATAAAAGCGATTACTGTCCTGGCAGAAGGCTGTGCTCGAATTCTAGATGTGATAGCTGAACAATTCCTGGGGATTGCAAGTGAACCATTATGGAGATCAATCTTTGAAAATCTGTCTACGCATTCCTTTGAAATGACATTGATGCTATTGAAATCAATTATGGGCCTCTTATCAGCAAATTTTGAAAAACATGTCCCATACCAGTTGTCACAGCTACCAGTAATAAAGATGTGCAAACTAGCAAATGGCACTCAAGAATATTTTAGAGATGAGGTTGAATACACTACAAGGCTGCGGTTATGTGATCTTCTTTATGATTTTCTTGGAGTTGAACATAAGAACGGAGTTCAAATGCTCCTGGATCAATATTTGGAGCGAGTGAAGTCCTTTCCTGAGTATAAACTGCAGCATGTCTTAAATCTGTGCAAAAAAGTACTATCAGAGAGTCTTCCTGGAACTCACAGCATTGCGTCAAAAATAGTGGAGATATGGAATTCTCAGATAGACAGCAAAGAAGATTATGGAGATCCAGGATGGCATTTGGATTTCTTGCTTGCCAAAATGTATTCAGACATGAACTTTCAGAGGCTTTGCGAAGACTTACCAACTGGTGTATCAGATAAATTGTTGAGTAAGCTGTTCGAAATATCTGACATATCTTCATGTTCCTACATTTCATCCATTATAACGAATGGCTACGGCAGGGAGAAATCCATGATTCTCTTATTGCAATCCATGGAAAAGGCAAAGTTGGAGGACAACTTGTACAAGAGAAGACTTTCCCTCTTCAAGATGTGTACCATAGCTAACGCCCTTTTACAAAGAAGCGATCCAAATTCTTCACAAGATGTCCAGTCCCTAAAAGAGGCTTTATATGGCCCTCTTCTGAGCTTTTTCACTTCAAGTAAAAAGATATATTCTGAAGATGGACCACGGAAGCATTTGGAATTTTCAATTGGACATTACGGACTGCTTCTGCTACAAGAATTTCTCAAACTTGATAGTAGTGATACTATTTCCATTTTAATAGTTGAGAAACTAATCATACAGATTGACCAAGGGAATAGTGGATCTATTGTGAAACCAGTTGACCACTTGGCTCCATCTGCTGTGGATAAGTTGCACTGTGCTTGCTTATTGGTGAAAAAGGCATGTGCTGTAGAACATGATCCAGTTATTAGACTTAAATGGGAGTACATTGCATGTAGGTGTTCGATTGTAGCAATTCGCATGCTATCTGCGGCTTTTAAAATGAAAGGCGATGCCTCGTTCTGCGCACAAGAAGCATTGAACAAAATACTTAGTCATGAATTAGGAGACTGCATTGCCGAACTATCAAATTCGTCTAGGGAAGCGCCCTTTTTTCAAGAGATGCTTTTTTGCGTACATAGTGAATGGCTGCACGTGCTCATTACTTCGGAAAATTACAATCCAGTATTTTGGACGTCTTTGCGTCGCTTTGAGGCATCTCTTCTCCCAGAGGAGGATTCGGTTATTTTCTCCAAGGATGCCACTGTGCTGGTAAATCTATATGGCAGTACTTCCCATGCATTCTTGGATCTTATCACAAGTGATTTTATGCTTGACGCACTGAGAAATATTGAGAACTGTCCTCCTCCATTGTCGGTGAACGCAGCTAAAGTCAGTCTGCCTTTGACCTCAGTCCTCTCATATCACACTAGTGTGCCACTGGAGTATGATTCAACCTTGAGCAAAGGAATTGGGAATAATTCTGAAGTTAAATTACAGATATGTGAGCTTGTTGAAACATATAACGATTTCATGGTTGTTCTTGAGGAAAATATGAAGGATATTGGACAAGAACATCTGGTGGCAGAGCCAAAATCTTCAGTCCTGAATGGAATACAGGCATTAATTCCTTATCTGATGGCGTCTTACGGTGCATCTCTCAGCTCCACTGATGTTGCAATGTGGAGTCTACTACGATCACTAAATAAACGCGTTTGTACCGTGAAAGATAAGCGACTCAATGGCAATGAATTGGAGCAGAGCCTATGGGCTCTTTTCCACGGCCCCTTGTCTTTGCACAGGTAAGTTGAGGTTACGTTCCACAGAAATTTTCGTTTTCAATTCCTGTTGTTTGAATATTTGCCTCTCTATTTCTTCAGATTTACTTGGGGGTCTGCTGCGTTGCAACTATCAAGCCGTGGTAGTATAAAGTTCTCAGAATTAGGCTTTGAAGCCAGACGCTCAGCAGTGTCCACCTTTCATTTTCCTGAATGGAGAACCCTCATTAGCGACGATCGTCTTTCAGATAACATATCGAATGATTCATCTGAGGTGCCTCCTGAGTACCTACTGCCAGTTGACCCTGCTGGGTATGATCCTTCTTTCATCCTTGCAACAAGCCTTCACTGGTTGACTACGGCATCCATTAAACCGATTCAAGTCGTTGAAGCAGGCGTGTTGCCTTTAATGTTGAGAAGTCTTGGGTCATCAGATCCTTCTATGCGCATGATATCATTGGAATGCTTACACTTTTTTGAAATTGGTATCAATTCCTGGAATCATAATCAGCAAACAGACATTCCTGCAGATCATATTCGTTTCTCTTGCAAAGAGATGAAGCAGTTAAGGTATCGAACATGCATTTTAGGGCTAGTTATATGATTCTTCTGCTTCTCACTATCTTGAATATAATTGCAGGTTTCTCCTGAGTTGGGTTAGAAATTCTATCACTAGGCCAGGGCTGGAGAAATTGACAGCAGTCCATGCATTATTTGTTGCAGAAGCTAGCGTGGCCTTATTGAGCCCTGGATCCCCGTCATACTCGATTATCTACAAATTTATGCTTCGGAGTCCATTTATGGACCAAACCCAGCTTCCATTGAGACGGCAGATTCTTGTTAGTGCAATATACGAGGAACGCTTCCTCAGAGCATGGTATTTCATGCTCTTGCTAGGTGGATTAAGATCCTCACAGGATGTTTCAATCTATGAAAAAATGCATATCTTTGAAATCATAATGCATACAATAGATTTTACTCCGGAAACTGGGAACGTCAGCGATCTTGAATTTGGTATCCTCTATCGAGCTTGCCAAATACCAAAGTCTGCAAGGCTCTTGGCTCATTCGGGGGGTGCGATGGGTTGGTTCGCAAGGCGCATGCTATGTGAGATTTACCAATCATTGAATAATACGAGTGTGATCGGACATGGACCGCTTGATTATCTTTCTGCCTGGCAAACATTGTGCTCCTGGAAGGGGGTAACAAAGAGAGGCTCAGACAGGGATAGAAGGCAGGTATTGCGAGACTCTCAGTCTTCAGTTAGGATTCTTAGGCTCGCTGAAGCCATGATTAAAAGAAATTTGAAGATTTCAGATGCCACATGGGAGCAAATCGACGAGGCAATTTCACATTTGGAGTCGACACTGCTTACAAGCTCTTGAGGAAGCACCAACTGATAATTTTATGCAATTCTTACAATTATACAGAGATTATTCTTATGAATCGATAGTCTTGCTCCGAAACAATTGATTGGAATAAACACACTTGTGTAAATACATTCACCATAGGAAGCTATACTTCAGCTTTCCTCCTATACTTTCCTGGATCTGTCTGACAAGTCCCCTGAGGAATTTGATGGAGACTCTCCATCACTGTACCTAACCGGGTACACAGATCCAGAGGCGTGTCGGCCGTGTGAGTAAGAGTTTACACGACTGACAGGAGGCATACCTCCTGGGCCTAAGGAATTCTGCTGGTACAAAGTACGCTGCTGTTGCTGGCTCAGAAAAGACCTTGATGGGGAAACGCTTCTCCCTGGAGTATATGGATTTACTAGGCTGCTGTTTGAGCGTTGGTGTTCGATAGCAGGACTCTCCCCCGGGTTACCCCAATTGCCTGAGCTTTGTTTGGAGTGATCCCTTTCTATCATACTGCCAGGAGTGTAGAGCCCTTGAGGATATATCTCACCATTCTCGGATCCATTCATTACCTTTAAATCTCTTTGTGCCGTAAAAGAAGCATGTCCTCCAGCTTTAATGATTCTAGATTGCATCCTTTGTCGAGCGGCCGCAGCCTCTGCCTGTTGCCTTGTCAGGGCTTCCAGGTGCTTGCGCTTGTTTCTCTTGTATAGAATATAGGCTGGTATAGGGATGAGGATAAGAATTCCTCCGACAATAGCACCAATTATCCATCCCGGCAAATCTCCTCCAGTGCTCTCGTTTGGATCTGGCACACTGTCGTACGGCACAATTTGTGGATCTGTAATCAGAGTGATATTTTCCACAGGCGTACCAAGTGCCATGCTCAAGGATTCTGCCAACTCTCCACTATTGACAGCTTGGATTACTGATTCAACCTCGCTTTCTACCCTGATACTATTTGTATTTACTGTCACTCTCATCTGCACCCCAGTTTGCATCTCTGTACTCTCTCCGGCAGATTCCTTTCTTCCACTAGTTGGCACCTGTGATCGGTAACTGTCGACAACTCCAGCCTCTATATCCTCCCTTTTAATGTTAGCAGATTTCAAAAATGGATCGTTAAGAACATTCACAAAAACCCATGATTTTGGCTTAGTCCAAGGTACCAGCGAAGGGCCTCGAATTTCCATTCCAAAGATTATTGTCTTATCGAGAGGTAGTGCTTGCCAATCTAATGGAGGTCCTGGAGGTGCGCCATCGGCCTCTTCCTCTTTATCTGATCTCTCATCTTGATCTACTGGAACCTGGGAAGGAGCTGGTTTTGACTCCTCAGATGGCTCATTCGTTTCAGGTTCAGGGTTGGCAGGCTCTGTTGGGGTTGTTTCAGGCAATGCTGGTGTCTCATCTGGTTGCTGCTCATTGGCTGCAGGACTTGCTTCCGTGGGCACAAGATTTGCTGGATTTGTCACTATTTCTGCAGGAGTTGCTGGATTTGTTGCAGGGGTTGTTGCAGGAGTTGCTTCCGTGGGCAGGGGAACCGCTGCCGGATTTGTCACAGCTGCACCAGGATCTGCTGCTGGGGTTGTTCCAGCATCTGCGACACCAGCATTGTTCCCAGGATTTGCCTCCACTGCTGGTTGGGCTCCACCTATGGGGAAAAATGGATTTGAATCTTCTGCTATTGCCGCTGGAGTATTGGTTCCAGCAGCGGGATCTGCACCACCTTCAGCTACAGCAGGATTCCCTGTAGCGCCATCAGCAGCCCCAGCCCCAATTGGAACAAGCCATTCTGGGGGTATATCTGCAGGAACTTGGCAATTTATTGCCATCATTCCAGACAAAAATATTGCTAAGAATAAGGATATCTTACATCCCGAATGCCGCTTCATTTTCTGCTTTGTCTTCCTAATTTACTCTCTGCTACAAAGTATGACCGGGACTTTCTCTCTCCCTGCAGCGACACGTCCATTAATTCAGACAAACTACTCATCGGCTCCTCTTTCTCACAATTACCCATTTATTTTATATATACATTTAAACAGGTATTGATGCCTGGATACCAACCGACCAGAACCAATCAACAAAAGATGCCTCACGCGAGAGTATCTGGCACTGCCTCGACTAGCCCCCACTTCACTGGAAGCTGCGGCATCCTGGGCATCTACCTCGTTCTCAGACCAATCCACTCCCCGTTTCACCCATATAAAACTCAAATCAGACAAAAGATACCCTCTTTGTTATCATTTCATGGACCATACATCGGCGGTCTACTCCGACCGACAATCCCCGGTGCAACCCCGACCACCTGCCCCACGCGTTCTTTCACATTAGCCATTAATAGTATCCCAAAACCGACCTATAAGTTTATTAAATTGTTTTTGCAAAATACGAGGAGACGATGCTTCCTGGATGAGCCCGACCCTGTCAATTCAGCGGTTGGCTGCCGCTGAGATCTGGCAGCATCGAGTCAGCGTCTTCGCCCTAATTCCCATTTCTCTCGCTATCTTTGGAGCCTTTAATGGTTTTAAGTCTTTAACTAAAATCATTAAACTGCTAACTATGTTTATATCTGTTATAGCTTGCCGCACACAACACGATATTCTGCTGATGGTGGAGCAATGATGACTCATCCTTCATGAGCCAACGTCCATGAAACACATGGTGTCCTTCGGTCAAAGTGACCCGAGAATGGGATTAAATGTATGTGAGATACACTCAAGACGGACAAGGAATCCCTAGCATGCAGCCCAGAAGTCCGTGTCCAAACATCTGTGCAGGCATCTTTAATCGAGCAAAATTGATCGAGTACTAGGATTAGAGCTCCAATATAGAAAAGCTGCAGTGAAGATCACAAACGCTGCCACATACAGCTTGTGCAAAAGAACCATTTCGTTCTCCTCTCGATATCTTGGCCTTCAGGTCAGAAACCCTGCAAGACACCAATGGTGAAGAAAGGAATTGGAAAGCTAAAGCTAGGTTCGACATCGTTTCTTCGTCTTGCACCTCGCGAGGACGATTATCACGATCGTGGGGTGTCTCGGTTGCCCTTGTCAGGTTGACAGCTGTCCTCTGCAGAGGATGAACAGATATCGTGGCAATCAATAGATCATGTGCGCCCTTCATTCTAATATTGGCATGGCCCACATCGATGAAGACCTCGATCAAAATTTTATACGCTACACTGGTCATTTTATGAAATCTTTTGAGGCATTTCTTTGCTCAGATTTGGTCAGTTTGCTAGCAAGGGAAAATTCCTCGCAGCACGCCCTACCAGTCATAGTACAAGAGGAGCTTTGGCTTGGCCAACATGTTCGTGTCAGCCTCTCAGATCAACATAAGCTAGCAGTAGAGGCAGGCATACCGCCTTGGCCTATGCATCCATCATTCTTGTTGCGAAGCAGGGTCTATGAGATCGATCTGCAGATCTAGGTTGGGTCATCAATTGACGCTTGCAAGCGGCCACGGGACGCGGCGGAGATATGCCCTGTCGCCGAGTACTTCCCACTAATACTACACTTGTGCTTGTACTCACAAAATAATTTAACGTACAAGAACTCTTGAAAGATTGAATCTTTGCTGCAAGCAACGCTGCAGCCATACGAGCAGCCCTTTCGCGGTCGATGTGTTCAGAGGTTCAGGACGGGGCAGTATATATATGGTAGAGAACGCAACGCAAATGAAGATATCGGATTTGCTGAAGCAGGATGGAATCTCTCCTTCACTGATCAAACGTATTGAAAAGGCTGACGTGGACCAAGATGGCACACTTAGTGTTTTATTTCCACCGGCAGCGGCGAGGCCACCAGCACAGGGCAAGCGGTAGACAGGCTGGATGTTACCCAACTGTACCTGCAAAGATCCCCAGGCCTCGCGAATCAACTTGAAACCGTGGTCATTCCCAATGAGTCTAAGGATGATATTTCAGAGTACATACCATGTGTCAGGAGTGCAGTACCAGATTCACTTGTCAAGATTGCACCAGTGAACTGGCCATATGGCTCTGGTGTAGTCTCGGCAAGACCATATTCGACAGGCGACGATACGGCCGCATGCCTCGAAGAATATAATACTTGTATACCACAGATTGCAAGATTCTGCAACTCTAACATGCGTCGCTCTTCCAAGAGCAGTCTGGATTGTGAGCCAGGCCCTACCAGATCTTGTGCGTGCATCCTCGTTGCAGATGGATGTTCCAGAGGACTGGAAGGGCTTTCTCAGGAAGCTATCACTAAATTGAAATCATGCTATAGTGAAAATCCTTCAACAGGCAGCAATCACAAGGCAAGCTTCGAATGTGTACTGAAAAACTTTGGCTCTGACTTGGCTTTGGGAACGCACCCGTTCCCGGATAGATTCATGATTGGATTTATTTCTAGCCCCTGCATTCGTCATTGCTGGGTAATTCAGAATCGTTTGGATAGTTTCCAGAAATGCATATGGATCTATCAAGTCCACTTTGATCATATCAATTCGCTTTTGATTGTTTCGGCGTTAAGATAAAGAATGATGCCTTGTCTATATTGTAAATGGGCTTGTTGTGCAATACAGTGGCTTGCCAATCTTTAAAGTTTACTCTGAGACATTCAGCATCTCGAACTCTGCCATCAGTATGTGACGTTATTTTATAAGAATTGTGGTCCTCTGATTGTGTTTGCACTTTCTTTTGGTCCCAACGGTGAACAGCATTGACTCCTCCAAGAAGACGTCCCAGAGGGATCCCTCTCTTCGCGCTTCCGGAAGCTGGCCACTAGCAGCTGCAGCTGGGGCAGCACATGTCCGCGCGTACGCGTACGTGAGGAACCTTGTCCGCCGTTGGCCCAGCCAAGAACGTGTTCGGCCTGAGCATCTTTGTTGTCGTGCAATATATCAGTCCTTGTATTGTTAATTGATTTCTCATTATTGTCGTTTAGGGAGGAAATACTGGCATACAATCTTGTTATCGCATTTCGACAATAGGGCGCATATCTTGGCCTGAGCATCTGAGAGGACAGGGTACCCACAAGCCAGACAGTGTGTGCTAATCAGATTTGCCAGAATACACGATTGGCCGAAGCACATTGTAAATAGTAATAGGGGGTGGGGAGAGAGAAAGAGCAATATACGGCCAAGACCTTGCTGCGCACAGTACGTTCACGAGATTGAATGCGAAGAGCTCAAACATACCCGGGGGCTTTTTTCTAAAAGGTATATTCCAGCAACAGAAATTGTGATTCTGAGTGTGTGTGTTTTATGCTTTAGGATAAAGGAGGATCGATACTTGCTAGTTTAGTTTGAAACAAAGAAGAGTCATCTGTGCACATGGGTATGACCTCTAGGTACATTACTGGTCTTGCAACTGGATCGGGAAAGATGAGCCTGGTGCTGTTTATGTTGATCTGCGCGGCCTGCTTCTGGAGATGCAGCGCAGAAACAGTGGTACCTCTTTCTGAATGGAATGCGGGAGTTGTAGCCAACTTTGGTGGACCGGCTGACAGGAAGAATCCACAAGAAGCAAGCTTTGGGCTGCTAGATGGCTCGTGTGGTTATGGTAAGCAGGACAGGAATACATGGCCATTCTGGAAGGTCGCGGCCATTTCCCCGGACAATAGAATAGCTATAAAAGACAGGAAACCCTTGGAAGGATGTGGGGCGTGTATTCAGATTGCATGTGGAGATGATTTGGAAGGAACCTCGTGTATTGGGCAGGGTCTTGTTGTCCAAGTTGTGGATACTTGCCAAGACTGCGCCCCTGATACAATGGTGATTCCATATAGTCTTTATATACAAAGTATTGGGGAGCAGGGAAGTGGGCGTACTCCCATGGTGTACAGGCAGGTGGAATGCGAGCCCCCTGCTGGTGGAAATATCAGAATTGATGTGTCTGAGTTCAGGGAGGCTGAAGGAGGATTCATTAAACTTGCATTGGAATGGGTCGCCGGTTCCGGTGCTATTCAGTCTGTCGAACTCAGAGAGTCGGTATATGGAGGAGAAGATGTGATCGAAGTGCCGACTTATGGATGGCAGCCAATGGCTAATGCGTATGGAGCTGTATGGGAATTATCTGGGATACCAAACGTCCCAATTGACATGAGAATTGTTGGAGATGATGGACAAGTCTTGATAGCCCGCGAAGCCATTAAAATTCCTGCACCTGCAACATTCTCCACATCAATTCAGTTTAAGACAGCCGGAAACTCGAATTCTAATCAACCTCCTTCAGTAGAGCCAGAGACACCTGGCATTGTTGCAGTGCCTGAGGATGCATTTGATACTTCGCGCAATTATGACTGCAATGATACGGTCATTGATGTGCTCAAAATTCTACCAAACGCAAGTGCCATGCTGCAACTGGTGGAAGCATCCGGAGTCGATACCACTCTTATAAAATCGGTTGACAAAGCCATCACTCTCATTGTCCCAACAAATGAAGCATGGGCCAGCATCCCACCTGAACTGAGATTGGATGTTAACGCAGACACATTTCTGCGTGAGATGATGCTGTATTTGTTTTATGATGGTATTATTTCCTTACCCAATCCTTCTGATTTCTTGCCCGAGGACAAGGCACGTGGAGGCATTACAATTCCAGTCGAAAGTGTTGGTGGGTACTCTCTAGACGTGGTGAGCAATGGAGAGGAAACATATTTTGTCGATAACTACCCCGAGACTAAGAACGCAACTATTATAGATGCTATTAGTGTATGCGACTCTCTAGTTCTTATTGTTGATGCTGTTCCTATTGTCCCTGTCATTCCAGAATGAGCGTGTTGATGAATTGAATATATATTTTAAACATGAGTCCATTCCTTACATGCCTTCATTATTCGCTTATAAGGTGGGACAGAACTGTAACATAAGGCAAGAACGGATACCTGAGAGAATGAAAACACATGTTTCAATCTGCCTAGCTTGGCTTCTATGTAGAAGAGAGTTATCTTCTCTTCTCTTCGAAGAGATCTTCCCAGCGCGCTGAATTCAAATCGGTTTATTGCTGAAAACGATAAATTGTGTACGACAGATTCAATCAGTTCATACAATTTTCATAGAAAATTGAAATCATGAATCAAGTTGGGATATGCCGTGCTCGAAGTGAAAGTCTCTCTGGAGTTCCCACGGGGAGTGGATACCGAAGATTGGTGGATCACGGCATGGTAGCACGTTATGGGGCTACTCCTAGAATATGTCGTCATACTAACTCGATGGTACCTAAATACTCATCTACATATCACACGATGTCATCGATGGATATGCCGGAGGAAAGCACCAGATCAGAAATGCTTACGTCTGAACCCGTGAGCGCTGCTATACTTGCTCGAGCGTGGGATTGCCTCTTGAAATTAGTTTTTAGCAAGCAAATACTTCTCTCCTGCATAACCCTTGCGGTTTTGCTTCTGGCAACGCCTGATCAGGCGTTGGCCAGGGCGACAGTAGAAGCTGCAGTTCAAGAGCCAAGCTCACCTGTTGGCCTGGTGGAAATGGCCAAGAAGGCTGTGGCATTCGTGCTGCATCTGGACGTCCACCTAGTGGACCTTGTTGCGAAATATGGTGCTGCTACATATGCAATAGTATTTGCCATAGTGTTTGCCGAGACAGGATTGGTCGTGACTCCCTTTTTGCCCGGGGATTCTCTATTGTTTGCCACTGGAGCTCTGGCTGGACTGGGGAAATTAAATGTGCTTGCATTGTTGGTCCTGTACGCGACAGCGGCAACCGTTGGAGATGCGGTAAATTACTCTGGTACGGACACGTTAATTTCTCTGGCATGCTATTCTTCACTTATCTTCGTGTACCCCTAGTACGTTTGTCTGCGCATGAAAGAGAATATATGTTGCAGTTGGGAAATATTTTGGCAAGAAAGCAATCGAATCAAAACTAATCAAGGCTGCATACATTGCTCAAACTGAGAAATTCTATGTCAAATATGGAGGTAAAACAATCGTGATTGCGCGATTTGTCCCCATTGTGAGAACATTCGCGCCATTCGTTGCTGGAGTTGGCTCAATGGCATACAACACGTTTGCTGTATACAATGTGCTCGGTGCCTTGCTGTGGACTGGAGTCTGCGTAGGAGCAGGGTTTGTATTTGGAAATATCCCGATAGTGCAACAGAATTTTTCGCTGGTTGTTCTTGGCATTATTGCAGTTTCTGTCCTTCCAATGCTTTATGAAATTGGCTTGGCCTTGAAAGAACAAGCAAAAAAGATGGCTGGAAGGCCAGGTACTGTATCCAGAAACGGTGGTTCGTTGCAAGTCTCTTTTCAATAAAAGTGATGTATGCATACATCAGAACTGTTGTTTTCGTTTCTTTAAAAAACTTTTGAATTGTTCTAGTAATATGCATTACTTCCACACTACTAGAAACAAACAGATGCCTTTGAATCAAGCAATATAAATCTACTACACATCGAAAAAAAACAACATCTCTATCACTGCATTATGCCTGACTTTCTGCACTGGGCGCTTGCAACTCAGTCTGTACGATATCTATTATGGACTGAGCTGGCAAGAGGCCTTCGGTACGAAGAGCAGGCTTTGACGGATCCATACCCACAAAAATCAGGGTTGGCAATCCTTGGATCTGCAGGGCACTGCTTATAGCCTCATTCTTATCACAATCAATCTTCAATATAGTAACGCTGTCCCCCAAAGCCTCGGCAACTTGTTCAAGCTCTTTCTGCAGCATGAGACATGGCCCACACCAGGTGGCAAAAAAATCTATTACAAGCGGTCGATCTCTGTTCACAATCTCCACTTCTAGTTCTTCTTCGTTTACTTGACGAATCTGTAGTACAATGTGAGAATTAAAAGTAACATACAAGTCACTTTCGTGTTGTCCAAGCACAGGCACGTTGTTCTTGTCGAAACCTGACATAATATCCAACCATGTAGCCTCGATAGTAGTATATTTGGTATACTACTCAACGATATAGTACGATAAGGATATATAAACGCAAAGAAAACACACTTTACCAGCATTCGCTACGATACTCCTCCTTTGACACGAGTAGGATGCAAGTTTTGGATGCAGGTTAGTTTGCATGTCCAAACCCTGTACTGCATAGTGCTTTGGGACCGTACAATCAGTACCATGGTAGCTCACTCTTGAATTCCAGGTGAAAAAATGCATTGAGGACCTGAACAGTGGCAGGGTCTGCGCGTTGCTGCTTCTACAATTGACAGTCTTCATCTCCAGGCTTTTCCGTGTCACGTCAAACAGTTTGCAAATCCCGATTCTAAACAGAATGAATTTCAGATTATTATTTGTTTCAAACTAATTGATCGATCAATTGATTACAGATGAATGAATGCTACTACCATGGTGGCATCAGTACAGCAATTTTTTGCCCTTGGCAAAACAATACCATGTCCAACTGGAAAGTACGTATAAGAAACAAACCAAACCAAAGACAATACCGAATCCCGATGATATAGTGTGCCCAGCTATCAAATTCCCCAAGATGCCAGCAAAAATACTGCACGAGTTTGTGATTGATAGAACAATGCCTGCATTTAACGGCGCAACGTCCTGGACATACGAATGGAACCCAGGATATGAAAATCCCTGACATGCTACAGCCAATGACAGAAGGGATACGGCAGCAAAGGATGTGATGTACTCCACGTAGACTACCAATGGACACAAGAAAACAAAGGCGCCCAGGCTCGATGATATTTGCATCACCCTCCTTATGCGGAGACTTTGCCACCCTTTACGAGTCTCCAGGTACTCAGAAAGTGCTCCAGACAGGGATGCAATTAGAGCTGTTAAGAGCCAAGGGAGCGAACTCCACAAACCAATCATATTCAATTCGTTCTCTCCTGGATTACGATGCATACATGCATGCAGCAAGAATGGAATCCAGGACTGCAACACGAAGAAACCAAAACCAATCACCCCGTGAGTCCAACACAAGAGCAAAAGAAGGGGTCCATTTCGGCGAAGTGTAGACGATACGTCCATGTATAGGCCACTGATATCTTTCACTCTAGACTCTGTTATGGTAAATCTATGCGAGTCTCTGATACCTTGGCCATGCCTTGTTCCCAGTGCAAGCCAACTTGCTACCCCTAGTAGAATCCCCACTGTACCACACAGGCTGAATGTCCCCGACCATCCAATATATCGAGATATATACGGTGAAACCGAGAGACCTACAACAGTTCCAAAGCTGTAAAAGGCATACACCGTGGCCGTCTTGTTGCCTCTTTCACTCGCTCCGAATACTTGTGCTGCAGTTGCTGATACACCAGGCATCAGGACCGACTGAGTTATGCCCACTGCGAATCGTAGAACCATCAATGCCACAAACGCAAATGGCTGTACAAGATGCGTAAGCCCCATACCAACGAGAAATACGGACCAAAGAATCATCCCCAGGACTAGCACATGGATGCCTCCCATTCTATCTGCAAGAACCCCAGACGGCATCTACAACAGACATGTCTTCGTTGCAAGTCAGCCCATAAAGTGATTCAAAATCAATACTAGTCAACAAACGAGATGGCTCGAATGTATAATATCCATGCGTCATGGACACACGACTTACCTGTCCCAGCATATACCCAAGCAAGAGAGAACTTTGAAGAGCCCCGACATCTTGCATCTTCAGACCCAACTGCTGCTGAATTTCTATCACCAGCAAGGAGAAGGAAGACCGGCTCACTGCTGCCATCATAGACACAACACAAGAGATCCCAAAGACGATATTCACAATATTTTCATTGTTACTTGAACTATGCATTGATTTACTGGCACCCGAGACCGATTCATTGCCAAGCGATTGATCCTTTTGCTCCACAGAGGACAACCTGGCCATGGCCAGATCATAGCCTGACTGCTCATCCTGATCCCGCCCTTGTGCTCCGCACACATACTTTGGCCTCAATTGCCTTTTCGAAATCAGCCTTGGCCTGTCCTCTTGGAGAAGGAGACCACGAGAGAATATTTCACTCTTACAAGACGATACATTGATGCGAATCTGTCTCATTGATGCGAACTCGTTCGACTGGTTCGCACGCGGCCATGAGATTTTGAACGACTGCATCCAACTGGACTGTTGCACAGACTATGTATCTCTATCGAACATGAAATATGGTTTTATCCATATAAGTAGGTATAGTCAAAACCACTTTACATCGATCATCATGAACACATTCTGGTCGGTTCTCAACCGAACAGCACTAATATTCCAGGCACATGCCCTTGAGGGCTACTAAACTGAACAGGCAATCAGGAATCCACATCATGAATGTATTAGAACAAATATATTATTTAACATAACTGTGTATTTAATACACTTAAGATCCATGGAGTATATTTGGCAATGCAAGTCAGATTAGTAGCCAATTGATCTGCCTTGCAAGTGCAAGGCAGATATGCTGAAACACTGCATGCGATGGTTTGGTTGCATTTTTAAACTGTATAATATTTTTGATAGTATAAAATTTCTCTGGGAAAAAACGAAATAGTGCGAGATTCTCTAGATAATGAGGTGGACAATGTCATGCATGTTGAAGGGCATGCCAGGAGAGCACTGTCTTTGCCACGAGTAAAATGTGATGATGAGAATTGGTCGATTGGTGATGGTCTTTAATGCATACTTTAATATTCTATACATTGACTGAATATACGCCGTCAAGATGGAGGGTATTTGTCGTTCGCTGGGCTCAGATGGGAGTGTAACTGCCCTTGCTATGGTGACCGATATTCGGAAATTACGATCAAATGGTCACGGTTTGCATGGTATTCAAAACAAGATCGATGTTATCGAGAATGATCGAGAATGTAAAAATAATGATGGTGGCCCAGATGGGCGGATGGGCGGGGATAGTTTTGCCTTGGTTGGCCTGTGTTCAAGACTCTTGGTAATTGATGTGTTTTCTGGCAAGGTCGTGGCATCCGCGGTGGCTCTGCCTTTTGGATTGCGGATTCATGGGATACAATGGATACCGTGGAGCTTTTTCGAGGAGGAGGAAAATTCGGATTCGATGCCATCGGTGCAATCTGTGCTTTTGGTAGTGCATGGAAGAAATTGTCTGAACTATTGGGAGTTGAAAGTTGGAGGATCCAATGGTGTTGCGAAGCTTTGCAAATTGTTTGAATCCAAAGGAATTGAAAAGTGGATTTATAGTGTTTCTTTGAAAGTCTTGTTTCCGGGAGATTCGAAGAATAGGTCTGTGCTGGCCACGGTGGGCTGCATTGATAATTCTGTGATGCTTTTTCATGTGAATGTGTGGGAGAAGACAGTGAAACTTCTTGGTCATGCATACGGAGAAAGTCGTTGTCTCTTGTACTCGATGGATTTATTTGATAATCTATATCAACTAATTGATTATAAGAAGGAGCTTAGGAGCTCGCCGGGAGAAAGGGACGAGATGGGGTATACCTGCAAAGTTGCAGGTGGGACAATATTGTGGGATATAGCAGTCTGGAAACTAAGAGCTGACATTCTAGCGGAGAAAGATGGTGCTATTGGTATTCGAAATATTTCAACAGAGACTCTTTTTAGGCTTAAAGGACATCGAGGATCCATACACTGCGTGAGGTGGGGCTCGTCTGGTCAGATTCTTGCATCTGGAAGTGATGATCGTTTGGTTAAGATTTGGAGACTCAATGAGATGTCCGACAATCATGATGGATCGAATAACAATAAAAATACAATAGATGTATCTAGTGAGCTATTTGGCCATAAGAATCGAATATGGGAAATTCGTTTCTCCTCTGATGATTCTCTTCTGTTTAGTGGTGCTGAAGATGGCTGTTTGATTACTTGGGATTTGGCTACCTCTACACGCATCTCAGAGATCAAGGTACTCGATGAAGCATTTGTTTGTGATAATTTTAATCTTGATAAAAATGGATATGTTCGTTGATTGAAAGGCGCACACTCATGAGATGCTTGCATCCTTAAGGATGGTCATGCCTGATTGATAGCAAGTACCTGGTCTGGAATAGATGTATTTCAAATGATAATTATTGGTTGTCTTGACTCGTTGTAGGCACATCGCTTTCGTGGTATTTGGCATATTTTGCAACACAATAATCTATTATATACTGGTGGTGCGGATGGTGCGGTGAAAGTATGGAACCTTTGGGACTGGGTACCAAGAAGATGTATTGAACCTCTACTGTGTCATCTCGATAGGTATAAAGATGCAAGATCTCTATGCAAGGGCTGGCAGATGTCAATATGTAGCTCCGAGTCATTCTGCTCATCAAACATTGATTGGAGTATTCAACAACATCTCAACTTCTTGATTTCATATGGCAAATGTGGAGCTCTAGCGAAATTTCCATTGGAAGATCAAATTCCTATGGAAATCTTGGAGACCAAGAGCAGGGAGCCTCCGAGAGATAGCAAGAGCGAATGGATTCGTTGTATGGAATTTGCAAAACATGGACAATATCTGATAATTGGAACGAATAGAGGAAGATTGCTCATTGTAGAGATGAACTTAGACCTAGGTGTAGAGCAAAGTAAACCACTATTTCTCATCTCAGAGCCCAAGAATTCTGATGTCTCTCCATGTATCTCCCTAAACGTACTTGATGGGCCATCATTTATTATAGTGGGCTCGACCAGTTTTCGGGGAGATGTAAACGTTTTCAGAGTGGATATACCATTCTCCAAATTTGAGGTGACGCAAATTCAGTTGGATACCAGTTTGTTGGCAAGCAAGCCAATGGATATTCACTTCATCAGAATACATGACAAGCCGTACATGCTTACAGGATCTTTGAAGGGTGAATGCAGCCTTTTCTCAATTGACTCTACGTCCTCAGAAGCCTTAGCTGCTGGCAGTTTTCAATGCCCCAACCAAGTCAGGATTACATCCTGTGGGCAGTGCAATCTTGGAAAGGACCAAACTGTTCTTGCTCTAGGATCTGGTATGGGAGGCTTATCAATATGGAAATTGTCACCACAAGGGTACAAAGTTGCTATTCATAATTTAGGTTCTCACAAGAACTGCCATGATAAGACACCTGTGCAATGGATTTCACTGAGCCTGTCAACTACAAGGAGGATGTATCTGCAGAGTGCAGCATGCAATGCGTGTATCCAGCATTACTCGCTAGAGCTTTTCGATGACACCAATGCAGCTAAATTTTATAAATTGAATGAGCAGCGTTGCGATCCTATTGGAGTTGTGGGAGAGAAGCTGACTGTTGGAAATCAGCCTAAGGATGTAATTTGTGGAGTGTATACCACTAATTTTGCTGTATGGGATGAAAGTCTCGACGCAGAGGCTTGCTCAATATATTGTGCAGGATGGAGAAGGCCTTTTTCGTATTATGTTGATACTGAAAGTGGCCTTGTTGTGTTTTGTATGGACAGAGGCCTGGGGAAAGTGTGCCTGTACACACACAGGCTACCGTCCATAATTCCTGAAGCAGAGAAGCCGGTCCAACCTCCAGATGCACTGATTCGGCCCGGTCATGGTCAAGAAATTAATCGTATCCTTGCTTTTGGCAATATGGGATTTCTCACAGCTTCAGAAGATGCCACAATAAGGGTTGGAAGGTGGACTAGCATAGCTGGGAATTGTCCTGGACTTTCAGGGGGGTCAATATTTCGCGTGCAGTCGAGATGCCTCAGCACACAGCCAGGTGGTACTGCCATTCGAACTATGGATAAAATAAGATTGTTTGAGGAAAGCCGCAAGTGCTGGTTGGTGGTGACTGGGGGGGCAAAAGAAGTTTTGACAGCTTGGATATCTAATGGAATGGATGAGGAGGATCTTCATTTCCACAACATATCAACGCATGCAGATATTTCTGTTCGAAAGAACTATAGGAATCAGGTAATTTCGAAAGCATGATTGTTTCAAGTCGATAACATTTCACTCAGCATCATCTGTTTGGGTACAGGAGAAAAACGGTCTTGGAGATATTCGTATCATAGCACTATCCTTGATTAGCTCGCCATTCCATGATTCATTATCCCTCTTGGTCATAGGAAAGTCTAATGGTAACGTCGAGCTACGATCAGTCCCTACAAATGCTCCAGAATCCTTGAGATATCACACATGGCCACTACTGGCCCAGCTGAACAACCCTCATGAGATGGAATGTCCTGTTCTCTCATTGTCTCATGCGGCTCTCGAGAAGAAAACTATTATTTTTGGGGGTACTACAAATGGGGACATAATCGTATGGGAAATATCCGATATTATCCATGATAGAGAGGAACTTGATGTCAGATCTCTGGACCCTATAGCTTGGCATAAAGGTGTTCATCAGTCAGGCGTCAATGGAATGTCTGTCACAACGCATACTGAAAATCACAATATATCCATCATAGTGTCTGGAGGGGACGATCAATCTCTGAACGTAATGATGGTTGGCTCTGATGGAGCATTATTGCAGAATGTTACCTTGCCCAATGCTCACACTTCTGCAATTAGAGATGTCTGGGCGGACAAAGATACTGTGTTTAGCATAGGACTCGATCAACAGATTCGGATTTGGAGAATCAGTGCCAAATATGGCTCGCATAACCTTGCTGGGCAACTAGACAGCAATGGCATGAGAGTTCTCAAGTTGACAGAGATGGTCTGTAGATACTTGCAGGTTCTTGAACCGGCATCTTTGGATGTCTGTACTGAACAAGAAAACAAGGGGAAGTCTTACATTATACAAGTAGCTGGAAGAGGAATGGAAATAATTTATTACGAATAAAAATCAAGACGAGGAAATGGTTGGAAAAGCCTGCTTCCCACTCACGAGTGTCGACCCTAATGGACTTTTGCCATGAAAGGAAAATCGACTGCAAGCCGCTCACATCTCTGCTTCAATTTTTCTTTATTTATGGTATTCTTTCCTGGAATGTGCGCTGCAGCGTATTTACATCGCTTC
The DNA here is from genome assembly GCA_002818215.1 of Picochlorum sp. 'soloecismus'. NCBI lineage: Eukaryota > Viridiplantae > Chlorophyta > Trebouxiophyceae > Picochlorum > Picochlorum sp. 'soloecismus'. The sequence continues at coordinate 73,890 of PJAJ01000017.1, read as the reverse complement.
CCTTTTGGGTAAAGCCCAAGAGTCTCTCCATAGCAGACTTCTCCATCCCAGAAATGGCACCTCATTTCTTTTGCAGACTTCTCTTTATTCCCTCGGTTTGCTTCGTTATATTGATCGTCTTCTTCGTATAGAAAATCTTTAGCAGACCAATCTCGATGAACTTGCCAATCTGGTGGAGGGCGCCTGAGGAGATTTTCAGCAACCTGTTTGAAAATGCCCTTGTTCCTGAGGTACATGATAGCCTCGAGCACTGAGACATCTTCTTCAGGCAGATCTCCATGTCGCTTTATCTTTTCCAATCTACCTCGTCGCGCTTCCCACAGCATTAAGGAAGCAGCGACGCTAATATTATAAGATTCTACAAACCCGTCTATAGGGATCATGCACTTTACATCTGCCATTTCAATGGCTTCCTTCGAAGCACCTTCTAATTCATTTCCAAACACAATAGCAGTTGGAATACTCCAATCAATTTGATCTGGTGTAACAGCTTGCTCATCGAGGCAAGTTACCACGATTTGAAATCCATTAAGCTTTGCCTGCTCCAAGCAATGCTTGGTTCCATTGTTATGCAGCTGAACATCCAGCCATTTCTCAGCCCCCCCTGATGTTCTACTCGACTGCTTATACTTATCATGAGCCGATTTACGGATGATGTGAACAGCGCCGCAACCTAGTGCGTCAGCAGTCCGGCAAACAGCAGCCACATTACCCCAGTCGTAAGGATATTCAATTATTGGCAATACATTAAACGTCCTTCGTCTACAAACGTGAGCGATTCTTTCCTTCCTCTCGTCACTCATCAATGGACCCAACATTCTCAAAATCGTGGAGGCATCGACCACCGTATCCTTTGATATTTCAAAACTATTTTCCCAGGGAAATCTTGACTCACCTCCACTCCCTTGTTGCTTCCGAGCAATACGATAACTGGGGAGAGATCGACAGGGAACCAACCGATTTGTAACCCTTATTCGAGAATATTCAATAGATTTATTGATTGCAGGTAATCCCAGCATATATCGGCCAGCCGACAACGAGACAAGCTCTCTGAACGGCGTCAGGCAGATTACCAAGGACATTTCGTCAAACAGTGGGCGTAGCTTCCTCAGATTTCAATATTCTATTGATCAAAATCCTAATTCATTGAATTCAGGTGAAATTACACTTCAGGACAAAGAATGTGCTTTCCAAGAGGTTCCGAAAGCATGCGAATCGTTCTGTACAAACGTGACTGAAACTAGGCCATCAAGCGCAAAAATAACGAATCTACAGAATCTAAAATTAATATGAAATTTATTTATATTATTTCTCATCCTGTTTGGCCTGGAGCCGCATCTGCATACATTGGATGAGTGAAAAATTCTTTTTCTGATCCAACAGCCAGATGGAACGAGTCTGTTGGATTTTTTTTGGAAATCTTTGGTTCAAGAATCTACTTTGACCCATTAACTTTCTAATGGAAGGTGTAAAACATATAATAGCAGTCGCATCGGGCAAAGGAGGCGTCGGGAAGTCCACGACAGCCGTGAATGTAGCAGTTTGCCTGGCGCAAACGCTGGGCTTACAAGTTGGTTTGCTCGATGCTGATATTTATGGTCCTTCCATTCCTAGGCTTTTAAATATACACGAAAAACCCAAAGTCGATTCTGGTGCGTTGATGAACTCATGTTGAATGGCAATTGTCTCTAAACCTTGTTGGTTGAGCAACCTGTACGAGTCTTCCTTCAGATGATAAGATGGTGCCGCTCGAAAGCCACTCGGTGAAATCCATGAGCATTGGATACTTGATAGATGATGCAGCAGCGGCAGTATGGCGTGGACCAATGGTCATGTCGGCGCTGGACACTTTTATTAACAAAGTCAGTTGGGGACCTCTTGATGTCCTTCTCATTGATATGCCGCCAGGGACTGGGGATGCTCAGATTACAATCACACAAAAGTTATCCTTATCTGGAGCTGTTATTGTCTCGACGCCCCAGGAATTAGCATTGAGCGATGCCAGGAGAGGTGTCACCATGTTCCAAAAGGTACATGTGCCTATACTTGGAATTGTTGAAAACATGAGCTACTTTGTATGTGGCTCCTGTGGAGCAGAATCGCACATATTTGGCAAAGGCGGGGCAGAAAAAATCTCGAAAGAAATGTCTATCGGCGTGTTGGGCAAGATTCCTTTGCAGACAGATATCCAAGAAGGCTCTGACAGGGGCCTTCCGCTTCCTGTTGCTCATCCAGACAGTGCCACGGCAGCAGCCTACAATAACCTTGCAGCTCTCGTTTGGAAGAAGCTTATTGATTACGATAAGAAACGAGAGTCTTCAGGACCTAATATTAGAATGACCTAGTCCTCCTGACAAGGGCAGTGTATAACGAACATTAATAATGGAAACTTGTTTGATGATGGCATCTCTCCCATTGCTTCAATTGGTACCAGTTGCATCTGGTCAACGCCTCATTTTCCCATCAAACGAGTGCTTGGAAGGGTGCGGAGTCCCGACAATCGCCAGGTCGTCCAGACGAAAACCCAAGTAATCGCCTTCTCAGACGCATACCGCGGATGAAACGTGATTGATAAAATCAATAAATCTCATTACAATACTATTTTATAACATTGGATAGTGTAAAGGTACCGCAGAATACAACAACAGTTGAGAGAACGCTAGTCCTCATGACCGCGGATACAGCTACCGTCGTGGCCTCTCTTCAGGCTGCGAACGACATTGACTCGTTGAAATCAGCCATTCAAAGCGCTCTTTTTCTGGATGCGACTCCTGGAGATGACAGGCAGAAGCTTCGAGGTACGTCGGACTGAACTTTGATTTGGTTGGCTGGTTGGTCAACGAGGGAAGTAGCCACGACGATGTCTGTTTTTGTTGAAGATGTTCAATTAGAATTCAAAGATACATATGTCATATATAAAGAGTTCATGTCGGCATTGATGCAATCTTTGTCTTTCTTGGTTGATTCATCAACATTCCCTTCCTGACAACCTGACCATTATGCTCATACTTTGTCTGTTATCCACCCGCAGCCGCAAGAACTAGGCTCAGGAAATTACTTTCGGATCAGTCAGCAGCCGAGGCAGCTGCAAAATTGAGTGGTCCCGTCGAGAGATCTCCCCATGCCAAAGACGTGCGTTGTGTTTGGATTGTCGTTGTCCTTGTTTCCTGCATCTGTCATCCAATCTCTGTAAAGAAGAGTCTGATGATGCCCAGAAATGCAATTCTCTTTATTTATTTATTTATTTATTTATTTATTTATTTATTTATTTATCATGTGGAATATGCAGTCCTATGATGCTGGGGAATTCGATGTCTTGGCCGAAAAGTATGAGAAGCTCAACTGGAGAATCATCTCAAAACCTGGAGGAGCAACTGTCAAGCCTCCAGAATTTTATTCCCTGTATGCATACCATCAACAGGCTGTGAAGGGAGACAACACTGAGGAAAGGCCAATGTGGGCTGAGAAGGGAGGAATAGACTTTGAAGGGCGTGAGAAATGGGACGCATGGGACAAAATCAAAGGCACTGCCGCAGACAAGGCTAAGCTGGAGTTTGTCAAGGAGTATTATGAGTTTACCCCAAAGGCCCTCTACAAGGATACAAGAGGCAATTAAAGGGTATGTATGATTGTACATTTGTGCTCAATAAACAATATGCATAGATGTTGTTCTATTTGAGTTCATAGGCTTGTAACTCAATCTACATATGTGCTATTTTAGCGAGACCTTGCCACTCCTATGAATTGGGCCTTGCAAGGCAACACCAGCAATGCATATGCCTGGGCTGCGCAACCAAGGTACTGCCGCAGTACCAGTATCCCAACGGCTTTTTTCACCTGTCCTCTCGTCCTAAATGATTGCACCTCTTGGGCCTTCAGTAAGAGTAAAATACGCTGTCATTAAATTCAAATTCAATTCAATGTTCTTATGATTCGGCGTTTCGTATAATCCAGAGTCAGGTGCATGAAATTTCTGCTCGTGTAACAACTCTGATAAGAAATCTCGGGGTTCATCGAACGCCTGAATCGATATTCTGAACAGAAAGACGCTGTAAACTATTAAATAAATACTTAAAATATAAATTGCCGAATTTGATTCATCTGTAGAAAGCAATCAGAGTGAGATATGGGGGTTCGAGGGGACTTTGTCATTCCCAACGACCCGCAGGAATTGTGGGACGATGACTCCGACAAGATGACATTGAAGGTGAATCGGCACATGGAATTCAGCAGCTCAAATGAACTGTCCAAGATATGCGAAGGTATGCGGAGTCTTGGCGAACTCTTGGCTTGACGGTTAGCCGGTCGGTGCGGACGGAACGCTCCGCTGTCTGGGGATTTGGGACGCCATATTGCATTGTTTTGTTGTTCATCTATATTTTATATTGTGTTGGACTTCCTGTTTCTTGAGGATAGGGAACGGCTGTCCTTCTGAACCTGAATTTCAGCTCGTGCTTTGTTCGATCGATGCAGACGTGTCGTACTCCTTGTGCGGCGATAATCCCTTGTGCGTATGCGAGCAAGATACATTTGATGGATTGAGTAATGTGGTGAGACGCTGGGACCTGCTACCGGGGCCCGGGAGGATGCAACTGGTGGATGCACTTGGGTCAAGTATGTTGTGTCTCGCAGCCTGGATGGATAACGTGCTGTCGTCTCCAGAAGAAACAGAAGACTGGAGAAATCTGGTGGGGGAATATCGAAGCTCGCTCAAGGTGTACATCTTTTTTATGCAATGGATTTCAAAAGTTTCTGCGCGGGAAGCAATTTCCAACGTAAATGCTGCGGCCATGAGCACCAGTGGTAGAGGAGGCAGAAGGCTAAAAAAGTCTGATGATGGGTGGGATTGGACTGAACAAGCCGGGAAGATATTAAAGTCTGTTTCTGGAGCAATGTCTCTAGATTTATGGACTGTGTTTCGTCCTGAGCGACCCGATGATGCCCTGCTGGTTTCTTTGATTCAGATCTCAAGCAACTGTATTTCAGTCGCTGGGTGTGTAAAGAGTGAAGACAGTGTCAAGTATGGGGCGCAGATTCTGGGGCTGACAGGATTGCGATACCAACAACTAGACGCAGTATCGTCAGCTCTTGTTGAGCTCTTGAATCAGTATGAACATACCCCTGTTGTTATTGCTGAAATATTGCGACACAGCGTGGCTGAATGGGATGACGGTAGGCTGGCTGCTGCAGTCATTCAAGAGATTTCGAGTGCTGATCCTGCAGAGTATGAGAGGCAACAAACGGCGACAGGGGAGAAGGCTGGAGTGAGAAGTATTGCTGCTTTTGTCGACGAAGTGTCAAACACGCTTCCAAAACTGATGGCAACCCAGATGGCCCTGCTGTTGCCTCACTTGGGTGGCAAGGCCTGGTCATTGCGCAGTGGCATTGTATCAGCCTTGGGCCATTTACTGGCGAAAGCATTCGAACCCAACAGCGACGCAAAGGAAGATCAGGGAGCCGTGATGGCAAGATTAAGATCCAAGCAACACTTGCTCGACATACTATGTGAACGTATTCGGGATCAGTCATCATATACCAGAAAAGCAGTTTTACAAACATGGCAGTATCTGGCCGAGCAACGCGCGATTCCTCTCGGACATTGGCTGGTTGTAACAACGATTGCAACTGGACGCCTAGAAGATAAATCAAGTTTGGTGCGAAAAGAAGCCATGCGATTGATTGGGTATCTGATGCTTCACAACCCATTCGGACCATCTCTTCCTCTGGACAGGTTCACAGCAAGTTTGGCAATGCACTCAAACATGCTTGATCAGGTTATGCCTAGTATCCAAGTCCCAGAGCATCAACATAAAGAATTAAACGGCTCGGATCCAATGAAAGTAGAAGAGTCAAGCGGTCCTGGTGATGCACAAGTGAAGCAAGAGCCTGTGGACCGAGAGGAGCCTGTCGAGGATGAAGCAAGAGTGGCCATGACTCCAGATATACAACCACAAAAGACCCCGGCAGAGGTTGGCTGGGATGGTACGATCGAAGAGTTGCAGGCTTTAGTTGCATCCTTGGAGCTTGCTGTCGATTTTGCCAAGAGCCTAACCGCCTGTATGCCAAATTTGGTGAATCTATTGGCCTCCTCGACTGCATCTGATGTCCAGGACTCAATTGCTTTGTTGCTGACTTGCAAGCAATTCGAAGTTGTTGGGGCACCTGAAGCCATCAGAAAAATGCTTTCTTTAATATTTTCTCGAGATCAAGGTATGGCAAGATGGTTAAACTTGTTATGTGGATTCGATGCCCAACAAACTAAACTGCATGTCTTGAATGTATTTTGCAGTGGTCAAAGACAAGGTGACGGAGGCTTTGGACCAATTATACCTCACTGGATGGGCTGGAAACAATTTCACATCCGCTCAAGCGGCACAAAACCTGATCAACTTGGCCACCGGAGCCACTCTTGGAGAACTTGGATCATTGGAAGAGGTTATTCACTGCTTTGCAAATAAGGGCCTGATAACAAGTATCACAGTGCATGAGTTGTGGGACCTGGCAGAGCAAAAGTCCAGAGATATCCATGAAAATACTGAGCATAGAGCTCGATCACTGAAGCAACTCCGCGGTGCACTAGCTGTTCTATCAATGGTGGCTGGTGTGATACCCGAAACCGTTGCTCCCTCTCGTATCAAAGGTCTCCTTGAGATTGCATTCCAAAGGGCTTGCAACGACGCATTGACTGTGCGACACGCATGCTTGACATTGGCAAAAGTTACAGATTTCTCATCTCAGTACGTTTTTCTGGTTTGTTTCTTTCTCGTACAGAATATCTAGCTTAATGGGATGATTCTTTTCCTACAGGAAGTATGCCACTTTAAGAGATGGTACATATGTTTCATTGGTTGGAGTGATCGTGGGATCCGAGATTCCTGATGGGGCATGGTTTACAGCCGCGGAAGCAGCAATAAATACCATTTATGGGATTCATCCAGCGCCAGAGAGGCTTTGCTGCGCAATAATAAAGAAAATGGCCCAAGCAACTTTCAGTGAGAGAAATCAAGACTTGAACCCTCCGCCTGCACGATTAGCATCCAAATTGTTCTTTATGGTTGGTCAAATTGCACTCAAACACCTTGTTCTAATCGAGAGATGCGCGCGAAATGTTCGTAAGGCAAGACTTGATGCCGAGAGAAAGGCAGCAGAAGCAAGTGCAAACCAATCTGGAAAGCAGGATGAAGACATCAATGCAGAGCTGGGTGTAGGTGGAGTTGCAGCTGATGCCGAACTTGACGCTACGAAGGAAGCAGCTGAGAAGCAAATCATTGGTTTTAAGAATAGCATAATAGCGCCGTTTGCGAAGATCATCATCAACACATGCAGACAGGCATCATTCTTGACAGCAGAACCCACACTAAAAGCATCTGCATTGCTAGCACTGACAAAGTTGATGGTTGTTGACGCCACTATTTGCGAAAGCAACCTGCAATTACTTTTTACCTTCCTTCAAAATAGAGTTGTGGATCCCAGCATCAGGAGTAATTTAGTCATTGCTTTGGGAGACTTGGCCCTGCGCTTCCCCAACTTGATTGAGCCTTGGACAGAGCATGTGTACAGACCCCTCAGTGACCCTGACGTTGGAGTGAGGAAAACCGCGATGATGGTTCTCGCTCATCTTATATTGAATGATATGATGAAAGTGAAAGGCCACATTGCCAAGATGGCAGTGTGTCTGGAGGATTCAGATGAGCGTGTTGCTGCCTTGGCATCTTTGTTCTTCCATGAGTTGGCTAAAAAGGAATATAAGGGCACCTCCCCGATATATAATCTTTTACCAGATATGCTCAGTATGTTGAGCAAAGATTCTACCTTAAACAGGTCCCAATTCCAGTCTGTGATGCAGCAACTGCTGGCACACATTAAAAAGGATAAGCAAGGGGATGCTTTGGTAGAAAAACTTTGTCAGCGTTTTGCATCTACCGAAGATGAGATTCAATGGAGAAATGTGGCTTTCTGCATCAGCCAGCTCCCCATGAGCGACAAGGGGATCAAAAAGATGGTTGAAGGCTTCAACTTTTATAAGAATGCTTTGGCAGACGAGGAGACTGCAGAAATTTTGTTGAGCATTGTAGCAAAGGCAAAGAAGAATGCAAGCAAGCCAGAATCTAAAGAGATCATAGAAGATTTGGAATCAAAGATGACCGATTGTATCGAGGAATGGGATGAAATCAATGGAACCTCGCACAAACTTGAGGATCAAGAGAAGCCTGAATGTCTCGACGAGTCTGTTATTGAAGGTATGGATCGACTTGGTCTTGAAGCAGGGGAGAATATGGATTCCAATAATGAAAAGACCATCTCATCTCAGAAGGACGGAAGAAAATCATTGTCTGAGCAAATGTCTGGCAAAGAGAACCAGAGAGTGAACCAAGATGAAGAAGATGACTCAAATCTCATTGCAGCTGTACAAGCAATGGCTGTTGAATAGTGAAAATATTGACCATTATTCCAATTGACATGATTATAACTCATGACAGCATTGTAAAAAATCAAGGCAAATTTATGCCTTGTCAGGCATGTCCCCCTTGGGTAATGTCATGTCATCTGTATCAGTGTTTGTCATGTGTGCCATTGTATTGTGAACGAGAGACATCATGTCAACGTGAGACAGGACCTCTGGATTAGCCACAAATTGTCCGTTCCCCGGCGGACTGCTCAAACCAATGGATCTGGATACATGCTGGTATTCTTCCATAACATTTGGTATGCCAACTTGATTCCACATTGACATTAGAGGATTCAACTGTGCCGTGGCTTGGACTGGTATTTGAGGCCATCCTCGAGAAGCCCATAGCGAAAGCAAGTAGGTCATAATGTCATCTAGAGTCTCACACTCTTGCAAAACTGGAATGAAACCGACATAAAATTGCAACGGATTCAGGAGGTTTGCCTGTGCGGACAAGGTTTCGAGTTTTGTCTCAGGCAATACACTCGATTTCAAAGCCTTCCAAAGACGCAACAGGTCAGCTGCAATTCCCATTTCCGAATAGATTGTACTCAAGAGCTGACACAGCTCCAGAAGGAAGGTGAACCCATTGAATATCTGAGACCCACTTTCATCTTTCCTTATATTTGGCATTGGCAAATTAGACATCCCTTGCCCTTGAATATTCCCAGTCAATATTTGCATTATATTATTTATTTGGCCACCATAACCCAAGTTTTGATTCTCCTCTTCCTTCTCTTTATTTTCCTTCTTCTTTTTCGAGCTCCTCTTCCTGCCACTTTTATCACCCTTTGTCTTTTCATAAGACAGCCTCTTTTCACCAGCATGACTGCCAGTGGCAGGCAGACTTGACTCCAACTCACAAAACTGAATACATATCTTCATATTTTCCACGAGCACTCCTGGCTCCAGAGGAAAAGATCGCTTCGCTGCAGCCTTGAGCGCATATATTACATCATCCCTCGATGCCTCTGCAATCAGTTTCAGCAGTTCTTCATTCCCATACTCCCCAATCGGAAAGTTGGTCGTATCCTTCACCTTTTCCTCCTTCACAATATCCACAAATCCCCCTTCTATCTTTTCATAAGCTCGCTTCAATATCAGAATATCAAAAGACCTTGCTGCATCCGTCACGTTTTCGAATCCATATATTTTTGGATGCTTTTTAGAACCACCATCACAAAACACAAACTGCACATCATACTTTGGAGCCCCATCCATCTTTCCATACGTTTTCGTCACCCCTTTATACTCCGTCTTTTCCCGTATCCGTCTCTTCTCGTCCCTATTGGCACCCATTGCCATCATTTCAGACTGACCATTTTCATCTCGACCGGTCGTCCCTTCCATTTCTGCAACACCAGATGTTATGTTGTTGTTATTTCTATATCTCTTATGAGAACGTGCAACATAATATTATATAATAATAACACAGGAGCAGGACGACCCTCGCACCTTGCTGGGACTGTTGATGGCTCAGGTACCGATCCCCCACCTCGTTCATCTCACTATCACTACTACCCATGTCTATTTCCCCTTTATTCATATACCTTTAGAAAATACTTTATCAGTTCAGTCCAGTATTATTCAAAACCAGCACAGGACGATCAAAAAGTTGAGTTCACGAATGATCCAGTCCAAGAAGAATCGTCAATCCAACCGTTCACTCCATGGCTATTCCTGCGTTTTTTGCATTATCAACACATTTCATTACTGATATATATTATATCTATAAACTGGTATAATCCCAAATGCTTCCATGTATTCCTCGACCAATAACACAACTCACCTGGCTCAAAGTCAGTGACGACGATTGCGATCGATCCAGCAACAGTTTCAAAACTACAACTGCTTATTAAGGCAGCAAAGTTTCTATTGGGATTATCAATAATACTATTCCTAGAATCCTTTTGTATTATTGAATACATTAATCATGTTTTAAACAATACCCGGGACCTGACCTACAGGTTGCTTATATTTTTGTGCTGGTCAGGTCATCTCCAGCAGTTTCCTCACCTTTTTAGAAGGCAGCAGCAGCACTGTTTTGCTGTAGCATCATTATCATCGTGTAGAGTCTCGAATAGAATGGTGATTGATTCCATATCCCGTATTATATGTCATTGCAGTGGTCACAGCTGACTGACCAAGTTTGTTCTTCTAAAAAAGATCCAGTGTCTGGAGTCAGCTGTCGTACCCTTCGGGATCCAGTCATGCCTGCAGTCAGCTGATCAGCTGGACCGTGGTTACGTAACCACGCGTATACATACATATATACGCACGCACGTTTTCAAAAGTGTGAGTGCATCTTGAGGTCTCAAGAATGTGCCATTTTCTCTATCAAGACGGAAAGCTCGGACATGAATCTCGACCTAATATTAGAATAATAGAATATATGCGATACCTTTTCTTTGTGCAAACATCAAACTGATAATAATAATAATACGTACCGTTGCACTTGCACAGCTTGAGTGAGTCGATACAATATCAACAACAACAGTAACGACGACGAGAGACCTACAGAGATTGCACAGGTAGGTATTGTCGGGGGTGTATAAGTACATGTTATTTATGGATATAATGTACAATGTGGGGTGCTGATAGGGCAATGCGTGTTTCCTGAGAGCGGCGAGCGACATGATGCGTTGCGGACGTGTCGGCGACACTCGTCGGGAGGTTCAAAGGGTGCAGAAATGAGGATAAAATTAGTGTAATTGTCATTTAAATATGTTTTATTGTGCATATCGGGGTTTGTATGCGAGGCATTGTTTGGGTTTCATGGCTATTGCTTCCGAGTGAATGAATCTTTCTGTTTCGGAAGAGGAGCGGTGAGGAAGGTAACGGTGGGAGTGCAGTGCAGTATGTACGAGAACGATGGGATTTCAACATCTTGCGGGAAGATTGAGAATGGTATTAAGGTAAAGCATGATGGTGATGATGCGGGCGTGATACGTGTTGAACGAGAGCACGCGAGCGTCAACGAGTCTGGACCGGTGTGTTTCCAGTGGAAACAGGAGGAAGAACTACCATTAAGCAATGATGATAGAAAGGCAACGGAGCGGAATAATAATGCAGCAGAGGCTCATGAAGGAATCATCGGTACGGCCGATGAAAAAAATGACAATGTGTGCGACCCACTCAGGGCTCATGCGTTTTCTGCTGATGCACATGGGAGACTGCACCATTTGACCCGGCATTGGCTTGCACCAGATGAGAGAGGAGGGAGGGCGATCGAGATATTGGGAGCATCCGATATGAAGACTGCAGAGGCTTTGATTAGAAATATGCCTCAGAGGGACCTCAGGCTTGCTTTTGAGCAAGTATACGAATCAAAGACCAAGAGTTTTAATAACATCTGGCTCAGGAGAAAATTGTTTGAGGCCATTGGGTCAAACTCTGCGTCATCTAAAAAGAAGAAGACTAAAAGAGTCATTGCGGCTGCTCCGCTGAGACGGACGAAACAGACACAGAAATCGCCGCCGACCAAGGAACGAGCCTGTCTGCAAGGTTTGCTGGATCATAGACGGTTTGATCCGCCAATCTTGTCATTGAATGACAATGCTGTATCACGCTCCCCCTTCCCACCAGCCCCTCCTGCCCCGCCATTATTCAAACAGCAATATGATAAGAAAGTTTCAAGAGCATCGAACATCGACACAGCTGCGCTGGAAGCTTTGGCCAAGCTCGCTTCGGAGTATGTCCCCATGTCTCCCACGCATGATCATCATCATCATGACTAATTCGTGTGTGTACAACTAGAACTATCCTACTGCTCAATATCGATATCTGTATTGAGAGGGTGGTTACGTGCAGTGTCTAGAATATGAAATTGTTTTTCATCTGTTTCTCGTACATGATACATACAGAGTGCATTTTTTTCTTCTTCCATGCTTGACATTTTGATGCTCTCTCTTTGATATTCGATGGTGTCAACACCAGCAATTTTGGCTCAAAATTTTCATTTTTTCCAACCTTGCTATTTTCTACACTTTGTGATTGTAATAATAATAACTATTAGGTATATTAATACTACGCAGTATTCAAACCGACATTGTCATTCTTTACGCATCTCTATTGTACGTAGCCATCTTGATGCGCTTTCATTCATACGCCAGCATGCCAAATGGCAAGGGTTGCAACAACATTGTGTTGCTGATTTTTAAATCAGTGTCTTCCACAGTGGAGCAACGACCCAGCACCCAAAAACAGCCCAAACACAGCTGCGCTACTCACAGTCGTCTGCCCGATATACCGCACTTTATACAAACCAGGAACTTTGTATCGAAAAGCTTCATACGTCCCGTACATGGCACCAATTGACGCCCCTAAAGCCCCTCCCACTGCAGCACCGGTTGCCACTCTATTCGCACATTGTTGATCTAGCAGCGCCACTGCATTTCGTTACTACTTGTCAGACACACGGCATTAACATATCATTCAATGATATATACGATACTATTGGTTTGCATATCACACGTACTTGTATTTGTTCAATTTTGTCTTCAATTGGAAATTCGCTACAGAGTATTCAATAGGAGCACCAGGATGAAGCGAGTAGGATAATAAACCGCTTGGTCTCTAGTACTGCTACTCTAATAATAAAATCACTATTTAATATAGTATACTATACGTACGTCCTGACAATTGACTGACTCAAAACAGTTTCGACAGGAGTCCTTGGTTGTTTTGCAAAGCAGTATGCTACCCTAAAAAGCAGGATACGATGACAAACCCAAACGCACAGTCTTTAATTGAGTATATTGTTTATAATAATATTATTACTGGAAGATTTTTTTGAGAACCAGCACAAAATCCATCATCCATCATCATGATGGCAGTGCCATGATGGAAATAGCCTTATAAAAATGCATCATAGCAATGATTGGCACTTCTTGAAGGAGCGTTTTAGGATTTAAAACAAATTACTAATTTTATACTTTGAAAGTATCAGTGCCAATCGGAGAGTTGTACGCAAGGATTGGCACTGTGTGTTGGAGAAGATTGAAAATGAAGCCTGAATCACTCTGCCCTGTCTGTTCACCTTGAAGAGAAAAAAGAGAGAGATGAAACGTACTAATAATGCATCGTCTATAATATATGGTTGCATGTATTACGTAAATAATCAAAAAGCGGCCCAATTGGGTCATCGCGTGCCCATGGCGATAAAGGCAGGAGCAAAGATGGCTGCAAGACATCACGGTCGCAGCAATGAGCCCTTGAGGGCTCCAAGCTCCAAGGAGCGAAAGGGATTTTTAATCCGGCAAAGGATTGATTCGACTGAACATCATGTATCATCTGCAATCGGCATAAATCACTTTTATGGGCAATCTTTTCTTGGGTTGCTGTCTGGATCGACCCTGAGTGAGATGTTCAAAGGCTTGTCGATCCTTCAAGGTGGACTCGAGACGATTGGAATGCTTGCTCTGATATACATGGGGGCGTATTTCAGTTCTAGGATTATCAATAGATTAGAAGACGTAGCAAAGCTGTTTTTTTCTCCCGAGCACTCTATCGAAGATGATGGGGAGGGGAACATGCTTTTTGTATTTCTGGAATGTTGCAGAGGGCCGTTGGAAAGATTGGTGCCGTTTTATGCCTTAACGCTCAGTTTGACGCTGGTTGCGGGCTTTGTTGAATCTTCTCTGCATAAGGTAGAGTTTTCGAGTCGCATGTCTGAGGCTTTGACCAAAGCGATTGCGAATGGGCTGTGCCAAACAGGTAGCTACCTGTTGAATGCCACACAGGTGGTGGTTATTGTCTTTTTCATTTGGTCCCTGTTGAATCTGAAGGACAAGCTGGTCCAGGCAATTCTCAATGCAAACGGGTCGGATGATGTTAACATGCAAGAGGTTTCGAGGGTGTTGAAGCCCATGTCGCAGCTTTTGACGTGGGGGACGATGCTTGCTGGAGTGCTTGCAGTGTTGATCACTCTGGGAGTAGATGTGACTCCGATGCTTACTGTCGGTTCGGTGTCGACGATAGCAGTTGGGTTCGCAGCACAGTCTACTATTACCAATTTGGTGGCTGCCTTGGCACTCTATACTTCGAGGGCCTTTATTGCCGGAGACAGGGTACAATTTAAATCAATGTCTGGTTCCACAGTTGTGAGTGGTACTGTACAAGACATCCGGCCAATGAGCACGCTTGTCAAATGTGACAATGGCAGTTTGGTATACGTGAATAATAAAGATCTCGCTACTTCCTTGATGGTGGTGAATGAGAGTGAGCAATCAAATGCTAAATTGTCGTCTTCGATTCCTGTGTTGGAAGCAGTTTTGACAGTTCAATACAAATATGTGGATCTTGTAGCTGACATTGTCAACGAGATTACTGAGCACATGCAAACGCACCCTGATCTTGATCACAGTCTCGCTAGAGTGTGTTATGTCAACTCTTTTACTCCTGAAGGTACCCAAATTGCACTACAAGCAACATTGAGCAGAGAAGCCACGAGCAGAAAGGGTCAGGTGATTACAGACTTGTTGCTCACAGCCGAGGCTATAGTCCGCAAGTATGGTGCCTATCTGTACACAAAGAGAGGGCAGGAATTGCCTTCCTTGGCTTTGAAATCAACAAATTATTAACAACGTACATTTTTTAGTACTTTTGCATAATGTGTATGTGATGCACATTCGTTATTTTTGTAAGTGAGTGAGCGATTGATTAATGTGGATAAATAGGATTATACTCACCCTTTCTTATACAGTAGAGTAAAGACTGTGAGCTAGAGGGTACCAGTTGGATTTATTTTTAGAAATTAAAGAACGAAAATTGGAGAATTATGTGGGTGCGAGTAGGAAGAAATACATGCTTGTGCAGAGGTTGGGAAACAAGCGATTTCACAAGAATGAGGCACAGCTCTTTGGTGGCAGAAAGTTGGTCTGGTCGTGCTCTGTTGTCACGACAAAAGATGCCTCATATCCATGAGGATGTATGCTTTGTCAAAATCAGGCGGTGTGGAACAGAACGGCTCGATAAGGTGCAGGCTATGGCTGCTGGGGGGTCTTCTGTGCCAGCAGCAACCACAGTCTCTGCTCATTTTTGTGGGGAGTCTGTTCTGAAGGTTTTGTCCGGAGCGTCTTTTGGGGAGGCTTTGAAAAGCATGCCTGTTAAAAATGCGGCCATCGATACCGTGGCTATGCTTATTGTTATCGCGTTGGGGGTGTATCTCTCGAGCAGAGCAGTCAGACTGCTGGAGAATGTGATGATTGAGGGAGAGAAGAAAGCAGGGAATCCAGTTGATGGTGTATTGGAGTTGCTGCTCGTGTCTATGAGGAAACCTTTGGAACTGTTAGTTCCGTTTTACGGATTGTCCTTTGGGATGACGCTGGTTTCAGCATTCTTGGAGACTGTGCTTGAGAAATTCCCGTTCCAAAGCCATGTGGCTGAGATATGCGGTAGATCAGCTTCAGGTATTCTCTCTTGGCTGAGCATAAGGTTGAGTTACGCGTCTGAAGTCATGCTGATTGTTTTTATTGGGTGGTTTCTTTTGAATTTGAAGAATGAGTTTGTCACAGTAATTCTCAAAGGAACGGATTCGTTGAATCAAGTTGAAGTCACCAGGTTTGTCAAGCCACTTTCTCAGTTGCTGACATGGGGAATCATTCTGGCAGCTGGTTTATCGTCGTTGGCCACAATCGGTGTAGATGTGACTCCGATGCTTACACTCGGTTCGGTGTCGACTATAGCAGTTGGGTTTGCAGCACAGTCGACCATTGCAAACTTGGTGTCTGCACTGGCGCTGTACACTTCACGCACTTTTATTGCTGGAGACAGGGTACAATTCAAATCAATGTCGGGGTCTACGGTGGTCAGCGGTACGGTACAAGACATTCGTCCCATGCGTACATTGGTCAAATGTGACAATGGCAGTTTGGTATACGTGAATAATAAAGATCTGGCTACTTCCTTGATGGTGGTGAATGAGAGTGAGCTCTCGAAAGCACAATTGTCGTCTTCGATTCCAGTGTTGGAGACAGTTTTGACTGTTCAATACAAGTATGTAGATCAAACTCGTAATATTGTGAAACAAATTGATGAATATATGAAGTCTCATCCAAAGCTGGATCCGAGCCTGAAAAGGACCTGTTACCTGCAAGGATTCTGTGCCGAGGGTCCTCAGCTTTATATTAAAGGAACTTTGGCAAGAGAGTATGCAATTCAAGATGCACAAGTTTTCACCGAGATTATGCTAGCAGTAGAAAGAATTGTTAGAGAAAATGGAGCATTTTTGTACATCAAGAGAGACCAAGAGCTTCCTCCTGCATTGGCATGATCAACTCTAGTCTACCTAGATCAGGTGGATGCATTTGTATTTGGATACAACATAGATGATACTTTTAATAGAAATATTTAATATTATTTTCGAATTGATTACCCTAAAAACAATTTTGAATATTACACTCTTCAAAATTAATCGAAAAAAACTATTTGAGGTCACTGCATATCATTTCGGCCACTAGCCTTCCAGACTTTAATGCTCCATCCAGTGTTGCAGATGTCCTGTGATCTCCTGCAACGTACAGATTCTTTCCAAGTTTGAGCTGCCTATTTAAATTCGTTGGAGGTATCTGGTTTGGTTGCGCAAAAGGAATGCGGTATGTTTTCAAATGTGACCAAGAATCTACAGCATCTTTTCCAAACCAGTTCTCAAGTTCATTCAAGACAGATGTCTGCAGCTCGGTATCAGACATTTCTTCCCTGGTCCCAATTACAGATACTGATACCAAGGATTTTCCCTCGGGAGCGTACGATGGGGACACCTCAGATGGCACACAGCAATTATTTACAATGCTTCCTCTATTATCTCCATCCAAATAAA
Organism: Picochlorum sp. 'soloecismus'; assembly: GCA_002818215.1. Taxonomy (NCBI): domain Eukaryota; kingdom Viridiplantae; phylum Chlorophyta; class Trebouxiophyceae; genus Picochlorum; species Picochlorum sp. 'soloecismus'. The sequence continues at coordinate 56,623 of PJAJ01000017.1, read as the reverse complement.
GATAGTTTCCTTTCATAGGTGGCTCTGGAGCTGAAAAGTAGAGACAGCACGTGCCGACAGGAGTTTTGTCTGTGCTGGGACATGAATTTAGTGCAGATCCCAAAATACTGACTGCATGGGGACCATCAGTAGCAACTACTGCCATTTTGGCATGTATCCTATCGCCGTTCTTAAGGTTAATAACTACGCCTCCTTCGCTAGCGTCAACAGCCTCCACATCAGTATTCAAGCGGATGGAAGACTGGGGGAGTCTTGATGCGAGCTGATCTGCTACAGATCCAATACCCTTCGCAGGCAAACAGTTTTCTCCGGTTGCAAGCATTTTCATCACAAAGTCAAACAGTCTGGAGGTAGTATTCAAGTTTCGATCAAAGAATATCCCTCCCAGGAATGGGCGAAAGAATCGGTCGATTATAGAGTCCCCAAAACCTTCCTGCTTCAGTTTGTCAATAATCCTGATCTCGTTTGAATCAGCCAGAATATCGTCAACGCTCCGAAAGAGATTCTTTGTCCTTACGATCCCAACCATGATTTTGTCTAAAGGACTGCCTATTGGATTTAGCAAGCTGCCAAGACCGTCCATGAGATGACGGAAAGGGTCAGCCACGATTTGGAATTTGCCATCAAACCTGACCAAAGCGCCAGCGTAAAAAGGCCTCAAATCGAGCGCATTGTAGTCCAAGGCCATTCGCGCCTCAGGGTACGACGTTAAAAATATTTGAAACCCACGATCTAGGAGAAATCCATCCTGTACATCAGTTCGCACCCGGCCACCAACACCATCAGAAGCCTCAACTACAGTCACAGGAACTCCATTCCTCTGCAAGTTCACCGCACAGTTTAAACCAGCAACTCCGGCCCCGATCACTACAACTTTATCCTTTTCATTATCTACTGAAGCCATCAGTCGCAGTGTGAGCGTGCGTTGGGCCCGCTTGCGCGATATGTGGCTGTACCTTCGAACTGGTGAATTTGCCAACGGACCAGTCTTTGGTACCACATTGATGGCCGTCATGGTCGCAAATAAACAATCTAATCAAATATAAGAATAAACCAGATAAAAATGTATTACATCAGACTGAAATTGATTCAAATAAATGTTGACAGACCCAATGCTAAGGAAGTACAATTTGAAGATCTGGCTCAGATCTCCACAGTGATACATTTTCGATACGTGCCTTGGTCAGTTATAATGCCCGTACAGCAGTAACAAAACGATAATTTACATCGAATAGCTTCTTCCACGATAATGGTCTATGGCAAGCCGGAGCATCGCCCCCCACATGGCTGATTCAGATGAAAACCTGGAGTCATGGCTTAGCAACTGCAGCTCACTGTGGAGCAAGTAGGCTCCCCATTTCTGTTTCATTGCGCTAGTGTTCTTTCCATCCCATATTTCATTACTATATCTCATCAATACTGAGCTCCAGAAGTGTCTTTGCCTCCAAAAATCCTTCTCAGTCATCAGCAAACACACATGTTTAAATCTGGAATCTTTCATCAGAAACCTGATTCTCCCAACTGCGTCGTCGACTTCATCGATATTGAAAATATGGTGATCTTCGTTGGATCCACATCCCTCGACATGGATCGCCCCCAGTTTTTTAGCGTGTGCCTCGACAGTGATTGGGGACCCAACTCCAGTGAGACAAACGACTGCTGATTTCTCGAGGGCAGACAAACCAATAAAATCTCCGAGCTCAGTAGAATCACAGGACATGTCTAATGTAGGTTTGGAAGAGATAATCAGTCTGAGCATTATTGGCATCATCATAGATTCTATTCGCAAAGTGTGTCTGGGGATCCCAACATGCTCGATATTCCTCCGAGTTTGAGTTGACTTCTCTTCTCCGGCAATATCCACGTGATGAATAACAGCAGCGTCTGCTCTCCTTAATGCAGGTCTTGGTGATTCTCTCAGCGACCCTCGAGGTCTCAAATGGCCGTTACCCAAGGGAGAGAAGGCATTCAATGTTATAATATCTAAATCTCTCATAAGGGGCAAATGCTGAAGGCCATTGTCCAGGAAAACTAACTCCAACGATGGATCGTCCAGTAAAATATCTCTAAGTTCGACAGGGTTTGACGTCTCAACTACTCGAATAGGAGTCCCCTGGAATTCGTGCTCCAGCATGATTGCCTCATCAACTGTGCCTTCCCCCAACTGAATAATTAAAGAGTTAATTCCATGGAATTGGTGATAATGGCGAGCCAAATGGCTCACCAGCGGAGTCTTACCGCTTGCTGAGGTCAAATTTCCTACGCTTATAACTGGAGCTGGCAATGAATATGCCGAAAACACTCCAGCTCTATACAAAAACTGACGTGTTGACTCCCTCAGTTCGTAGACTGAAGCCAGCAGGCGCAAAACAGGTGCGATCACCAAGGAGCTCGTAGCGGGTAACTTCCTGCACCAACGTTCGATGGAACCTTAGAATTAATTTCGTGCAGAGATGCGGCACCTTTGCCCAGCAACTACCAACCCATGTGATGGTCCCGGTGGTGGACCCCTTAACGTTGGCAAGATTACCAACCCTGGGTGCCAGACAGCACTTACCTTAGTTGAGCATCATCAACAGATTGAATTTGCTTAATTCGAAGCGCCAAAGCCTCCTTAAACCTGGCGAACATGGGAGAGCCAATTCAACCGACAACTCAGAGTTGATGCCGAGCCCGGTACAATTTCTGGTCGGGATATTAACGTCGATTAACCATTCTTTGTGATAAAAAATATTATTTATTGACTAATAAGATATTAAAAGTGTGATCTGACACAATATGCCCAGTACTACTCGCAGTAAATAAAATAAAACAAAACAACTTCTGCTGGAAGAGTTCAGCTTGTCACCATTTCAATACACAGAGGAAACCTTCCGATCTCTCTCGTTTTCTTTCGTGATGCGTTCTCGCACAAAACGTATGATTGCTTCGTTAACTTGTTCGGGTACTTCATCATGAGGGCAGTGCCCTGCTTGGAGTAGCTCGACTTGAACATTGCTGCAAGTATCTTCAAGTTCTTTGGCTCGACCCACAGCATCATTGAGAGGGTCAAGAGCGCCTTGAAGCACCAGAGTGGGCCCCCTGAACTTTTCTTGCACCAAGAAGTTTAGAGGTCGAGGTGGAGGTAGATAAAACACGCTGCGAAAAACGCCAAGAGCACCGGGATCGTTGGCTGCTCTGCCAATAGCTGATCCAAGCCATTGATCTGCATTCTCTGGTCTAGTAGGATACAAACGCTTCAACTGATTCTCGATATCACCTTCTAGGAACTTGAATAAAAATGAACTGATAGCATTGACGATAAAGACGGGAGGAGGCTTAATCTGTTGAACAGCCAGAGGATCGGGAGGCTGGTAGGTTGCATCAATCTTTCCTGCAGAATTCAGAAGAACCAAACCTCTCACCAAATGAGGGTAGTCAGCTGCCATGGAAGCAGATATAAATCCACCGATAGAGTTTCCAGCCACCAGCACAGGCTCCCGCACGACATTCTGCACAAATGATACCAAAAAAGAGCTCCAAAGATCCTGCCCATATTTTCTGGAATGTTTTTCACTCCTTCCATATCCAGGGAAAGTTGGGGCATAAACTCTAAAGCCATAATCTGCCAACTCCTTCACATTTCTACGCCAGTGCTCACCAAATGCACCAAAGCCATGGACCAGCAATATTGCAGGAGCATCATCAAGTGGATCACCAGGCTCTCCAACAAGATACTCTGTGAGAAGACCTTTCCATCTCCAATGTCGCATCACGCCACCCTGGACGTGTAGGCCTTCACGCTCATGCGCTTGTAGCAAATGAAAGTCTGCAGTGTCAGAGGCTAACACGGCTGCTTGTGCTTTGCGCACTTTAGCACGACGTGCAACTGCTCCTCCGTCACTGACCAGGAGCCAGCCAAGCCATGAGAAAAAGGTATTGCCTGGCTCGACAACATCAAAGCCTCCCCTTTTTCTAATTATTTTCTCAGCCTCATAATATATCCTTCTTCTAGACAATGTTCCAAGCTCAATGGCTTTTAGAAATATGGCTGGAAAGCATCCATCGATCGACGCATTAGTATCAAATGCTTCTATAGCTCTTTCTAGTGCAGTACTTTGCGGACTGTCAATCGTGTCATCATCCTCAGTCCCATACGAAACGTATCCATCGAGATATTCTAGAGCCCGCCTCTCATCCGTACAAAGTTCAATGGCAATCTCAGCGTCCCAAGATTCCAATGAAGCAGCATCTAGTGCAGAAGCAACATTCCCACCCAGCACAATACCACTTGGTACATCTCCATCTCTCGAAACTTCATCCCAGTGAGCATAGTCAAATTTCAGAGACACTATCTGTCTCCACAATAAATGCCCATCCAGTACATCCTCCGTTAAATCTCGGTTTGGAAATGCAGGTATTTCAGAGTTTGGTGCCGAGAGAGGAGAATTGGCCTGTCCTCTGATTGATTTCCATTCTGCAAGTAGAAGACAACAATAATCAAATAGAGGAGTCAAAATTTCACGACGACTACCCAGTATACATGTACACACCTGGATATAAATCTACATAATCACTAGAGAACAGCTGGCATCTCCATGGACACATCTCAACCTTCATTTCATTCTCATGCAATTTACTTTTGACCAATTCAACACCTTCTGACCAAATCGATTCGCATTCCTCCTCTGCGATTATTGTATGACAGCCAAATTGTCTTACCAAATCCGGAACCACGTCTTCCCATGATCCCATCTTAATGACGAGGTCGGATCCAAGCCGTTGAAGAGACTGCTGTAAAGAACTCACGGCATCCACCAGAGCTTGCACCATCTCCTCAGATTCGAGCAGACCAACATACCTCACAGGATCGAACACAAATACTGGAACAATCACATGACTTTCCTGTAGAGCTTTGTGGATCCCAGGATGATCGTCTAACCTCAGATCATGCTTGTACCACAGCATGGAAACCCTCTTCTTCTCTTCATCCATCATCCCTGTTGTTTCTCCCGGGGCTCCTAAAGCGCTACTCGAGCATACAGGCCGGTTTTGACCAATCCGCCTAGTATGCGCATGTTCTGATTTAAAAATACGCTGATTTATTGATGAAACTACCGGCCACTCCATGCGGCAGCCACAAAAACTCGCTGGTGGTACAAGCACGTTGGAGACATTTCTTGTGGCCAGACGTCTGGCAACCCAGTTTTGCTGCTTTGGGCAGGCTCTGTTACAACAACCCATCTCGAGATAGGTCTCAGATCCACCAAAATTCCCTGACTGAAGGCCCAGCGTTGCAACTCATTACAATTTTTTTCGAATTCATTACGTAGGAAAGGAGGGAAGGGAGAGCCCAAAAATACTGCTTGGGTATGAAATTGATCACTTTTAAAATGGATATTTGAGTAGATGCATCTGTCCAGCCATGATGATTTTATATATGGATATGAGTTCAAAGTGATGGAAGGATGACGTCAAAGATTGGGGACTATCGCACAAAGGCACGTTCTACGCTGCGTTGCAATGCAATTATGTCGACTATATGAAAATACTTCCGACTAGCGTTCACGCAGACTGGTTTACATACTTTTTTCTGAAATGAGTGAAACTAATGCAGGATATCATCGAGGCGCTGAAAATCGAAGATGATGTGCTGGCTCAGATAGAACGAGTGTGCGGGAGGCAACTTCACAGACTGTCTGTCGAACACGATGTCTTACAAAGGATGCTTCAAAATATGCCCAATGATGAGGACGAATCTGGGCAGCATCAAGAGAATTCTCATCAGGATTCACCTATCGGCAGCTGTCCTGGAGAAGCAATAGTAAAGGCGTCCACCAAGTCAACAGTTGCCAAAAAGAACCCTGCACTAGACAAAAAGTTACCAAGCCCTTGGAAGAAGAAGGAGAAAGGAAGGAACAAACGTAATGCTAGGAACCCTCCACCGTCCTTCGATAAAACGAAAAGAAAACGTCAAACGAAACGATGAATGTTTATTTTTTTGCTGGTAGGTACAAGTGTATGGATGTTTATTCAAGTCTTGCTAGTGGTATTCGTGCCGATGATGGTTAGAAACTTGATCTTATCTGATATCGTGGCAATTATTTGTCACATTGGATGGAAAGCTGTAGATGAGGATGTATTGGGGGAATAGATTCTCACAGACAGATGCCACTATAGAGATACCTCTTTTGTGGTGGTCCAGTCTTGTGGGCATTGTATCCTTTGATATATTCGTATTTATAGTGGCCCGATCCATGGAGAAATCGAGGTCTGAGGCACATTATTACTTTTCTTCTTCTCTTGTATTCGCATTATTAAATACCTGTCCTGTAGTAGTTTAATCCTGATGGTAATAATAATAATTTGCATGCAGTGATTACTTCTCAATTTTGCTTCATAAATCCTATCAATCAACATTTCTCTACGTATAAATATATTTAATCAATTATTAGATTACATATTTCACCCAGAACTGTTCAAATTCAAAGGAGAAAATACATCATCAAGTGGTGAAGAACAACGTGCATAACCCTTTGAGGTACATTGTTATCTCAGCCCCTCCCAATTTAGATGCACCGAATACGCGATCCACAAACACAATTGGTACCTCTTCAATCTTGTAGCCCAGACGCCGAGCTCTCACAGCTATTTCCATTTGAAAAGCATAGCCTTTCGAGGTACACTTTTCCATCAACACATTTAAACACTCGGCCCTATACAACCTAAAACTGCCTGTCAAGTCCGATACACCTGGCTGCAAAAGAGCTTGTGCCAGCGTATTGGCCCCTTTTGATGTGATTTTACGCTTCAAATTCCACCCAAACACACCACCACCTGGACCATACCGAGTCCCGGTCACAATATCAGCCCCGGTCTTCTTCTGCTTTCGAATCATATCTGGTACATATTTTGGATGATGCGACAAGTCTGCGTCCATCAGAATGACAAAATCCCCCTTGGCAACTCGCAGCCCATGCTTGTAGGCTGTGCCAAGACCCAGCTTCCCAGGTCGAGTTTCTAGCACAATTTGATCTTTGCCATAAATCCCCTGTAATTTTTTCACCACCTCCTGTGTACCATCCGGACTATTATCATCAATCACCACAATCTCATAGTCTATGCCACTGCATACAGACAAAGGTACATCAGCTTCTTAGAGAGAGAAGAACAACCAGTGAGTTGACTTGACTGCCAACTGACCGAGTGTAGACATCACATTGCCACGTACTGTTTCTCAAACATTTCTACCAACAAGAAAGTAATAATAGATATATTTTCCCTCTCATTATATGTCGGCAAGAGCACGCTATATTTCAGGGTACCTTTCGCCATGACGATCAAACTCGTTTTCCCACGAAGCACTACGATCGCATCGATCTGTAACTAACCTTGCTCTATTCCAACTGAAATCGAAGATTATAAATTTCCACTAGATCAAAAATGTACGAGAAGCGGTAAATATGAGACCATGGCGACAGTCTGTTGTGTCAATTTATGTGCAGATTGCCGAAGTGGCCTTGTTTATCTGTCTGTACAATGCTTCCCATTCAGTACCCTCTTTGACAGGATGGCATTCCCATCGTCGATGTATAACTCTTGTTGTTCTTGCATGTTGGCCTATTCCCCGTCATGATTTCAGTTTTAACGTTTCAAAACATAATTTCATATTTCGACCGGGTGAATAACTGATTAATCAATCAGTCTCATTCGGGTAGTCTGAAGTTCACTCGTTGATCGCGGAAAATTAAATCGTAAAGTATAGAGAAAGTTGATCATCGTGTGACGCGCAAGAGTGACAAAGAGAACGAAGTGCACCATCCTTATTTTTATTCTATAGGATTTCATTGCAGTCTTCGGACCAGTTTCTTGTGCTGCAGGAACACACCAGCCGACAACTCCATTGCACGGGGGTAACAAAATGTATCAACAACAGCAGCAGCAGCAGCCAGTGTATGGCACCGGGAGCTTGGGACCACCTCAGCAGAACATGGCGTACGGGCCAAACTCTGGATCGTATGGAGATCAGGGATATGCAACGATGCAGTATGGAGTGGGGGGACAAGGAGCAAGCTATGGTGGGGTGCAACAGCAGTTTCAGCCTGCTGTAGATACTGTTGTGGACGCTGCGGAGATTGCATCTGTGAAGGAAATTGATAGGACTGCGACCTTTACGTTTAGTCCTTCTGCTCCTTTCTTAGCGACGGGTAGCGTTGCAGGGGCTATTGATTTGAGCTTTAGCACATCGTCTCAGTTGGAGGTGGGTGGAATGGTGCTGTGTAATTGTGTACCTGTTTGGCGGTTATAATGGTAGTTATCGTAATGATGCAGATATTTGAGCTTAATTATTCCGAAACTACGAAGCAATTGCGTCGTTGTGGCTGTGCAGTGCAAGCTCCAGAGAGGTTTGCAAAACTCACATGGAGCAACCCTGGTGCAGAATTTCCACACCTCAAGGTAGGTATTTTGCTTTCTGATACTGCCTCGTAGGCAATGGTATGTATCAATAATGTCTATTAAATTAAATAGTCAGTTTTCCAGTACTGATGGAGCAAATGTATGATGATAAATTGTGCAGTATGGCATGCTTGGTGGAGGGCTGTCTGATGGGACCATTTGTGTGTGGAATCCTGCAAGAATACTCGAGACTGAAAACGATGCATCCAAAGCTTCACTGCTGTGTCGACTAAACAAGCACCAAGGTGCTGTGAGAGGGCTACAATTTAACCCTTTCAGTGCCAAACTGCTGGCCTCTGGTGCTGGGGATGGAGAAGTGTGTATATGGGATTTGGGTAATCCATCACAACCTTCCTTGTACCCGGCTATGAAGTCGGGGACTGGAGACATGCAGAATCACATTACTTGCCTTGAGTGGAATCCAAAAGTGCAGCATATCATGGCAACTGGGACGTCTTCTGGGTCTGTAGTTGTATGGGATCTCAAGAAGCAACGGCCAGTTATTTCCTTTACAGATTCAAGTAGGAGACGAAGGTGCAGCTCGATCGCTTGGAATCCCAATATTGCTACTCAGGTCATGGTGGCATCTGATGAAGATAATGCCTTGCAACTATGGGATCTGCGCAATGCGGCGTCCCCACTTGCTGAACTGCAGGGTCACACCAAGGGAGTCCTGTCTCTAGATTGGTCCCCACATGATGCTTCCATGTTGTTGTCGTCAGGAAAAGATAATCGAATAATCCTGTGGGATGTGCCATCAGGAAAGCCAAGTAAAAATATGTCTGCTGGTCCCAACTGGAAGTTTGAAGTACAGTGGTCAAATTCAAAACAACCTGGCGTATTTGCAGGTGCAACATTTGAAGGGCTTGTAAGCCTTCACTCTGTGTCGGCGTATCCGGATGAATCCATTGAGGCTGATAGTTCAGTCTCTGGAACAACATTATCAAGTGGAAAGCCTCCATCTTGGCTCGAAAGACCGGTTGCTGGAGCCTCATTTGGCTTTGGTGGCAAGATGTTGAAGATTACCAACACAAAGAGACAATTGCCCACAGGGGAAGTCGTGAATACCGCAGCTGCAGACATTGAGCAAGTACAAATACAAGGTACCGTATCTAAAATTTCGCCAGAGTTCGAAAATGTGATTCGCAGTGCAGATAGAGATTCCTTGAGGACACTGTGTGAGACGCGAGCAACTGCAGCTCAAGATCCCCAAGAGGCAGAGACATGGAGATTTCTCCAAACTCATTTTGAAGCTGACTCAAAACATCATCTTCTCTCTAGGCTTGGTTTTGAGTCTGTCTTGCCCAAGGAAGACGCAGTTTCGAATGAATATGCAGAGTATCAGGTTACCGAGCAGGCTGTTGATGCTGTACAGGAAAGTCTAGGGGGTATGAGTATTGAGAAACAGCAAGTTGCGGACAGCAATGGACTCTTAGCTGAAAAAGTTATAAATTATCCAAACGATGATGGTTCGGGATTTTTTTCTCAATCTCCTGTCGACGGTGACTCTTTCTTTGATAACTTGTGCTCTCCAGTTCAGCAGAAGAATGCAAGCCACATGCCTGTGCAACCAGCAAAAGATACCGTTGCTTCTCCTCCAGTTCTTAGTCCCAAGGCTCCAAAAATTGTTGATGGGACACCAGGTGAGGCTGAATCTACCATCCAAAAGCTTTTGTTTGTAGGTAACTACAAAAATGCCGTAGAAACGTGCTTAGAGGCTAAACGCTTTTCAGATGCATTGATTATCGCATCAATGATAGGAGGAGACGTGTGGGAAAAAACGAGAAAAGACGTGATGTTGTCACAACCTCGCCCATACATGAGAGTCATCCATGCTACTCTTGATGGTGATTGGAATGCATATGTGGAATCGAGGCCATCTCATGCATGGCAGGAAACTCTGGCAACACTCTTGACAAGTGCCCCTTATGATCGCTTTGAAGAGTTGGTTGGTCTTCTAGAATCTAATCTTGAGGCCTCAGGAGCGTTGCATCCATCTATTCTGTGCAGTATTTGCTCCGGGAATGTGGAGAATGCAGTCAGGCTCTGGAGTGAAAGCATTGGACAGGATGCATCAGCTCAAGCCAGAGAGGGCATGATGGAGAAGGCAGTAGTTTTGGGCATGGGGGTGGATAAGACTGGATCAAGCTCATCTCTTGGCGATCTTCTCGCTAAACAGGCCGAAGAACTGGCCTCTTCCGGTCAATTAGGAGCAGCTTATGATTTACTGTGCTTGGTGCCTGGGGAGACTTCAGTTAAAGCAGCTGATCTGCGTGACAGGTTGGCCCAAGGTGGAGCTTTAGATAATCCTGCAATGCCTATTAAACCACAGTCACTTCCACAGCAGACTTGGGAATCTAACACTCAGTCTATTTCATCAAACTTTGGACAAGAGCAGTATTCACAGCCTCCAGCTTATGCAGCTTACAAGCCTTCTCCTCCAGCAACGCCATATTCGACTGGATCTGGGAGCCAGCAATATTCATCAGGCCCCCCGCAGACAATACAAGGAGCGCCAAATACAGTATTTGTGCCACAGCAGCCGCAGGTCTTTACACCAGCACAGCCACAGCAGGCTGCGCCACCAACTACATTCTCTAGTTCAGCATTGGCACCACCACCAACAACAGTCAGTGCATTTCAGCCAAGTGCCACAGGTCCTCCTGTAGTATCGGCTCCTATGGCACCCCAGGCACAGTATCATGGAGCTGGGAATTTAGGAGTAGCCTCTCCAGGTCCTGCTTCACCAGGAGCGATGCATCCACCTCCTGTTCCAACAGTGTATCAGCATACGGCACAGGCTGAAGCGCCGCCAGTAAATGCTGTGAAGCCTTTTGAAATGCAGCATCAACAGGACTATATGCCATCGGCACCCCCTCCGCAAGTCTTTCAGCCAACTGTGACAGAACCATCCTTCCAAGGCCCGTTGGCTGTTGGTGCAGGAGTTTCACAGTATCAAGCTGGTCCGCAGCCTCAGGTGCCAAAATCACAGCCATCGACACCTGCCCCTCCACCAGGGCCGCCACCAAATGTTTCTCTTACGAGTGTTGATGTAAGCAAGGTTCCTGGGCAGCTTGGGCCAGTCGTAAACTCTTTGAGAGCATTGTATCAGGGCGCAGAGGCAGTGGTGGGTGCTCAGCCTGCCAGAAGAAGAGAGTTGGATGATGCGAGCAGAAAGTTGGGTGGTTTGTTGTGGAAAATGAATGCTGGAATGGTCAGCGATAGTGTTGGGGAAAAGCTGCACCAGCTTTGTACTGCTTTAGATGCATTTGATTATGCTTCTGCTGCCCATGTTCAAGTGATGCTTACAACAACTGACTGGGATGAATGTTCATCGTGGTTGACAGCTTTGAAACGCTTAGTGAAGTTGCGACAAATGGGATAAGATTTGTTTCTCATAGGAAGTAACACTTACTTAAACTAGATTTACACAAATATTCAAATAAATAATTGTTGTATCAAACTATCTATAACGTTCAAACCAACGGTTTAACGGCAGCTTGTCGTATTTTCTCACTATGACAAACGCTGCAAGGACAAGGAAGAAGCAAAAGCAGCCAGCTATAAGCATTGCAAGCCACACATCACCGACCGAATTCAAAGTCGTGCAGCATACGTACTGGCGGGCCTGCAAGTATTGAGGGAATGCTTGTTCGTAGTCGAGAAGGGCCATGGCACCATTGATTCCCTCAATAATCCTGTCAGCATGGCCTATGGCTTTATTTATCTCTGTCTCAAGATCTGGAGTCAATGTTATTCCTTCGATCTCAGATAGAATGTTTGTCTTTGCCTGTGCTATTTTATCCTCAATCTCTTGAATGTTGATATCAAAAGTTGTTTCAACAATCACTTCTATGCTTGTCCCTTGTCCCCCATCAAAGTAATAAGTGAGAACTTCCTTAGCTCCTTCATCACCAATCTCTTCTAAGATGAAGGGCTCAAGGTGATAACACGTGTCTGATCCAACTTTGAGACCAGCTGTATATGCAACAATCAGGGCAAAAATTATCATCATCAACAAAAGCATCAATGTCACAGATAAGGAGAGGGCAGCTGGCCAAATTGCAATTGAGGAGGATAGAGTCATAAGTCCAAAGAATATGATCAGTCCAAAGAGAAGGTACATGATCGCAAGCCTGTATGTGTCATATTTTCTAACAATTGGTTCGTATTCTCCTCTGTATTCCTGGATCCTGTTGATTGTCTCCTCTCTTGCATTTGAAATTCCAGGTTCAACAGAGCTGACAATTTCCTGCACATCTGCTCGTATGGAAGCTATCATGTTAGATGCGACACTCAATGCCCCTTGCAAGTAATTATCAATAGAGTCTACCAGCGAATCTGGAGGCGAAGGCAACTGCTGGAAAATTGAATCATATGAAGCAACTACATCTGGTAGGCTGGAGGAGTCAATGCTATCCGAGATTTGATCGATTTCATCAAGATATTCTTGAATTCCCAGATTTTGAGCATCCTTGTAAATTTTTGTAGCGTCGTTGATCAGCCCAGATGCGTCGACTAGCCAAGAATCGATAGCGTCTGCTGCAGTGGCTGCTACAGTTCCCAACAGTTTTATTTGGGGGAAAATTTGATCATACAGATCTGCCCTGGCAACTCCTGGCGGCTCCTTCTCGTATAAATCCATTTGTGTCAGCAGAGATTTAACTTGCGTATCTAGTGATGCAATGGCGTCTTGGCTCTCAATAAGTGGCTGCACCAGGGCCTGTGCACCTTCCAGTGAACCCTGTGTGTCCAATTCCACGATATCATTCACCATGCTCTCGCTCTCACGAATTATCTCATCTATACTATACATAACTGAATTCATAGAAAATGTACCGCTCTGCTCAAATAAATCTTTGAGCTGAACCTCAGCGTCTGACAGCAAATTGATATAGTCAGAATACTCAGCAGGCACATCGTTTCTCTGAAGCAAGGACTTTGCCTCTGTCAATGCACTTTGAATGCATCCTTTGGAATCTTCATATGCTTTCTTCTGCTTCTCGTACACATCAATCAGTGCCTGCACCTGTTCATCCCGAAGGAACTCCAAAGCTTGCTGTCTCAGTTCAGGCAATGTTTCTGCCAGACTTTGAACCACATCTGGCACTATAGATATGGAAGACGAAAGCTTTGAAATATATTCCTCCATACCTTGCTCACTCCCCGAATCGCCAAATACCTGAATCAAATACTCTTGAGCCTGTAATAAAGCGATACGATCTTCAACAGTTGGAAGCTGCTGTGCTGATTGTGCAAACAGTTTTGTCCCTTCCATAAGTTTACCAAGTTTTGCAGGAGCCCCTATGATACTCTCAATCACACTAGATTCTCCTTGATTCGAACCATCCGATGATATCACATCTCTAATGCGCTTTGATGCATCCTGTGCAGCCGACGCGAGGCCCTGTGCTGGTGGGAACACTTGATCAACAGATGACACAAGTTGGGCAGAATTAGGAAGTTGACTCAGCCAAGGCTTGATGCAATTCAAATCCGACTGTATCCCTAAAGCAGCAACTTCAGACGTTGATAACAATTGAATATTTTCTAATGAGGAATCCAATGCTTTGGCAGCATCCACACTCGACTGTACAGTGCCCAATATGCTGCCAATGTATTGTGTTGCATCATCAAGGACTGTCGAGCCTGTATCAACCAAGGCGGGATCGACACGAACCATTCCAAATATACAAGATCCAAGACTGCCTAGAAACATCACCCCCATAACTACCCACCATGTCCTGATGAATTTGAGGCCTTGCGGTCGACTGTAACTCATTTCTGGCCCTATCACCACCCCCATCTTTGCTGCAGGATTCCGAGACAGTGGAAGGTTCTTTTTTTTCTTTGCAACACAGCAGCATACACAGCCACAAGCATTCAATAGTCTCCATAGTATCCAAAAAATAAGTAGTACAGCAAGTACAGCCGCACCAATGGCTGATGGCCACACACTCGGAATTACCTGACCAGTGTAGTAGTCAACATCTGTCACATCATAATCACTAAACTGAACAGGGTCCTGATAGAGAGGACTGCTCCTCCACGCCGATTCAGTTTCACACACGTATTCTTCTGCCATATGTTTTTGCTATTTTACTCCAATCAGGTCACTTTGTCTAAACCAGGTCACTTTGTCTAAATCTAGCATGTCGTTCTTCATTCCCCTGCAAGTTCATACATTAATTCATGCACTTACTAAATATTTGAGAAAAGAACTAATGTCATACATCAAATGCGATCTCATATCTCGGCCTCGACACAAATTTGGCCCTTCAACCCACCACCTGTATATATATGCCTCCTAGCAACTCTACATGTACCACCGATACAGTCGCCCTGCCTACCTTTTTTATCAATCGCACACAAATACTGCCATTATTAATTCAGTAATAGTTCATATTTTATACAAAAATCGACGGCCCATTCCCCAATACATGTGACTTCGTCGTCGTTGACCTCGGTAGCATACTCCTCGGGCGGTCAAACAACGCGTTGCAAGGCGCCAAGATTTTGGCTCAAGTTTAAACTTTCCTTTTTCCTTCTTTCTTCTGAATAATGGGACTTTACAGGGTACAGAAAAAAAACAACAGGAACAAACTCGGGTCAAAAAGCGGGCAGCAATGGAGGCATTCTGCAACAACTGTATGTAAGTTCTGATATAATTGACCTGCAGATGCCTACAGATGAGTGTAGGAAGCAGTATCCCTACGATCCCTTGTTCAAACTGCAGACTGTAGCACGGTTACAAACTGTATGCAAATCCATCTGGACGAACTGGTCCATTGGTCTACAAACAGTATACAAATGCATCGATCTTTCAACCCCATTCTTCCATAACCGTGCCCGCTAACATTGACGTAGAGATTCCCTCGAAACCCAGTGGGTAGGGCATGGGGAGGCCTGCCTTTCGTTACGTAATAATGTCAGTAGGCAGGGGATCTCCGCCACCCGCCCCTATAACTGCGACTAAATGTAATCCGATTTCAAAGTACAGCCACCCCGATGACATCTCCTTTTCAATATGTAATCTATGTGTAGATTACGATTATAAGAAGTCGATATTGGGTCCAAAACCTGCCAGAGAAGCAGGAAAGGCTCGATGTCAAAATCCAGCGACATCGAAGCTTCCCTTAATAGGTGCGTTTTGAGAGAGATGTTAGCCGTTTGCGAGGCACGAATCTAATTATTAGTGTATATTTTGTAATATGGAAGTCAGTATGATTATCGAAAGTATTGTTTGACGCGATTTCCGCGTGACCCGTTTGAACCTCATTCCGTTGACGAGGCTGCGCTGCAGGGAAGCCCTGCACTTCGACGTCCACATGCTCTCGATATGCAATCACATTCAAGATTTAGTGAGGAATTATGGTGCAAACTATGCGTTGGTGTACTGGCTGAGTGATAATGATCAATTGAAAAAATGCACCACTGTGAACCTGGGCTGGAGGGATGCCATTTCTGATGAAATCTTTTCCGCTTTCAAGAAAAAGTCGACACTGGTGCTGCAAAAAAATACTTTGACATTATTTCCTAAATGTGCCAAGGTGATATGGGGCAGCGGGACAAGTTCGCCAAAGGAAAATGCCCAGGGGTGGTGGAACAAGAAAAGGTCCATCAATAGGAAAATCCTGAACTTTGAAAGGCTGGGATACCGCTTACCTGCAATAATAGTAGTTAGAGGAGGTGAGAGGTCTCTGAGTTTCTGCTTTCCTCCGAGAGACCAGGAATTAATGCGATTGGCAAAACGTATTGATGACCACTATGGGGTATCTTTGGAGTTGCAAGGAAAAGGGTTACCTCCCAACCCCCCCAGGCTGCCCTCTGCACCCAAAAAGCGTTGTATCTTCCCAAAATGGAACTGGAAAAATTCAGATAAGAAGAGGTGGAGGCCATCGTCCACTAGGCAAGAGATAGAGGAGTTTCTTGGCATGGAGCACATCCATGACCCTGGCTCCCTTGCATGGTACAGTAACCAGCTCAAAAGCTCGGACAGCGTGCCAGTGCATCCATTGTATGAAACAGAAAACTTATATCAGTGGGCATGCTTGGATGCGAGGGTGTACGGGGACAATTTGGCCACACATCACAACATGTTTGTCCAGGTGGATCTTAGCAAGGACGCTAATGCCACTATATCTTGCTCTTGCGACGTGTATCGCCACTGCATAGTCAATCCTTGTTGTGTTCATACTGAATATATACGTATAAATGCAGGCAAATTGAGACAACTGGAATTTGGTGAGCCAGGTGAGGTGCTTCAGTTGTGCAAGAACAATGGGGACATCGTTGGATACTATGTGAATGGATGCTTCGTGCGACGCCAAGGCAACAAAGGCTATAGATGTGATACAGACAAAATGTACAGTTGTCAGCACGTGAATACAGTATGCGGGGAGTTGGGACTAGATGAGGGCCCTGAGGCATTAAAAGAGAGAGCTGTGGCAGAGAGCAGCGAGGATAGTGAGGATGAAGTAGAGGCAGAGCACCTTCCCACGAATGCCTGGATCACGCAACATCTCAAACATGACAAAATAATATATCCCTATACTCAGGAGATGGCGAACGTCGTGACCAAGAACGCATTTCATGGATATGGGATGGACAAGGAGCACCCATGCATGTGGTTCGGTGGGGTTCTGAAGCCAGACGTTCCGGGTACCAAGTGCCTTTGTATGCTTGACTATAGGGACGAGGACATGAAATTAGAGGATTATCTCTGCACAGTGTACATGAAAGAGCCTCACTGTGCGAGGCAAATGCCCTGCATGAGGCTAGAATGCCCAAATGGCAGGAAGGCATGCACAAGGCACTATGCAGGTTTGCAACACGGTCTCTGGCGAATTGGTCAGGCAAGAGTCGTAGAACTGGATCTATTGGTGAAATGTGCCTTAAATATCATACATTTTCCAGGGGCTTCTTTTGCAGCACAGTGTGATCAACTCTCTGAAAGCTATGACTTCTACAAACTGCATGGGGGGAATACTGAGGGATTCCTGGACGTCAACTCTTTCCGTGCAGCTGTGTACGACGTGGCTAAACGTCTTGATATAGACTTTAGTGAGCTTCAACAGGAGTGCCAGAGCCTGTCTGGGAGTGAGATGACCCACATGAACATGATGCTTTGTCCAATCTGCAAGGACAGGCCTGATGTCATCATCATGGACGGAACTTCCATGACTATCAACGCCAGGTCATGCAGTGCACCATCTATAACATCCCCATGGGGAGATGAGACCAAAATAAGGCCGCATGCTATGTTGGACCGCTGCTTTTTTAATGTAGTGAAGGACCGAAGCGTAGGACGGTCAAGGTGCAAACGCAAAAGGGTGATCAACCTGCTCCAAGGCTTCGAGGCATGGTTTGCTCCTTGCAAAATATCTAGACGAGATTATAAGGATATAAATGAGCTCCTGGAGCTGTCTAAAGCTTGGAGACTCGACGGTTTTATCAAGTGGGCCTACCAGGCATGCAGGGAGGCTACAGTCAGCAACCAAAAACGAAAGGCAGTGCAGAGGGTGCTGCGTGAGCTTGCTTCTTCCAGTCCTGCTGCATCATATCTCCCTTACGCTTCTGCAAAGGTTCTCAAGGAGCATTTGGATGTGCAGGAGGTACCTCCCAATGCGATGCAGCGGTTAGGACCCTGTCTGAAGGGGTTGTTGCAGGCAGGTTGCAAGCAAAATGAAAATGGTGCGAT
Source organism: Picochlorum sp. 'soloecismus' (assembly GCA_002818215.1). Classification (NCBI taxonomy): domain Eukaryota; kingdom Viridiplantae; phylum Chlorophyta; class Trebouxiophyceae; genus Picochlorum; species Picochlorum sp. 'soloecismus'. The sequence continues at coordinate 38,487 of PJAJ01000017.1, read as the reverse complement.
ATTTCCTTCGTCTTGGACTCCATTCCTGGCAGAATTAGCCCAAAGAAGCATGGATACATACGAATCGCCCTATTGCCAGCAAGAATACGGGCTTGGCGGGGAAATTTCGCATCATGGGGACCCCTCTATTCTTCACGATGGGTACCTTGAATCAGGGATCTGTTGCGGGCTCCCTAGACTGCGCCACCGACCTAGGTACGCGTGTGATAACATACAAGATGATACAGAGTACATGGGAAGGGATAAGCCTCCATGCAAGCATGCTTTTGGCAAGGCTGGGACGAGAACCGGAGGTGTCTTCACCTGCATGTGCAAACACGGCATTACATATGGTTGCTTCATCATCAAGGAGGCGGAGGGCCGTAACGAACCTTTTACTTTCCTGACTTGTTTCTTGAAAGAAGCCCCCAAGATAGTGATATACGATTTTGCGTGCTCGTTGATGGACTATTGCCTAAACCGTGCTCCAGGTTATTTCAAACACACCCTCTTCTTTGTGGACAAATTTCATTGGGTGAACCATGTCAGCTGTGCGAGGACCTTCAATATAAGGGAGCATAGTGAGGATAAATTTGTGGTAAGCAGCACCGGAAACTCTGAAGCGTGCGAGCAACTCAATGCTGCAATGAAGAGGTTGAGATTTGTGCTGTCCCGCATGGCACAAAGGCCTTTCATGATATTCCTGCGCCTGTTCGTCGCAGTGTGGAACAAGAAGAAGCTAGAAAAGGTTAAAGGGCTACATGACAGGGGGGCAGGCTGCAAGAGTGTGCACAGAAGCTGGTCCTGCTGCTGCCCCGACGTAACTGCCACCAACCGCTTCTGAGAGCACCCAGATTTGAATAGATTGAAGTTCCCACGCAAGTCCCTTCCAGATGTGTTCACGAGGAATCGATTTGAATATATAACATGGTATATTAATCAGCTCGTGTCATTCGATTCAAAGAAAAACGCAGGATACCAAGCTTGTCCAGCCACTCAACCTTTTTGGACTCCCTTCGCTTTTGCAGTTGGGCTTCCAACTTGTCACAGATCTCTTGGACATGGGAGGAATGACAGAATGACACGCCCTTTGGAGCATACTTAGTGGAAAAAGCAAGGAAATCTTCCAGCCAGCCTTCGTCATCGGTGTCATTGCAGAACCAATGGTAGTTGAGCAGCATGGTCTTGCCAATGTTGAATTTCCTGATGCGTCTGTTGTTTTTCTTGTCCACGGTAATGAGATCTGACAGGTCATTCTTCTTCATACTCTCGGGAACACAAGTATTGATAGCCCGTACCAAGTCCTTTTGCAAGAAGTAAGTCCCCTCTTCGATAGGGTTGCCCTCCCTGTCTGTTGCGTGCTCCTCCATTGGCCGCACATGGATTGGATGCACCCCTTCGTGCTCCTCATCGCACCATTTGACTCTCTCAACCTGAAAAACAAGTGATTCATCTTGTTCACCTATGTCATCCTCTACGATGGCAGCGCGCCTCTCATCACCCTCATCATACGGTGTGATTGGTATTTGAGGCATGGTTGGTCCATTGTCTTCTCTGCTGTCATGCTCATCCAGCACCCTATCGCCTACTAAACACCGCAAATCTTCCATGGAATTTTTCTGCGCTCTATGAAACGAGCTAAATATGTCACATACGCTCTCAAAATGCTCAAGACCATAACTTGTGGTCTCAATCTGTGTTCTGATATGGTGTTTCAACTCGTTGCACTCTTGCTGTACCAATAAGAGTTGCTCAACTTCCGTCTGAAGCTGTCCGCACTTGGCTTTCCACTCTTCTACACACTCTAAAGCATCTCCATAGTCCTTCAGAAGACTTTGCAGCAGTCGGTTACACAGATCGTGGTCCAAATTGCCGGAATCCACCTCACCACCAGCAAGCAACTGATACCTAGCCTGAGGACAGCTCTCCTGCGATCTGAATAGCTTGGTCCACATGAAATCGGCCCATTTTTTGCGCTGAGACTCCTTACCCCTAAATATGAAATCTCCAGCTGTCACAGAGTTTGAGACCGTATTAAATTGCTCTAATAGAGCGTGAGCACAAGAGTCACCCTCAACACCAAAGGTCTGACGGTATCGTTTCCGCGATTCGGGGCCCGACATAACATATGTGAGCTCTATTTTAGCTCCAAATATGTCTAGAATATAATATATTTCTCCCTTTTGTCGCCAAAAATCCTCAGTAAAGTTGTGCGAGCAGCAGAGATGTCTTCGTCAGATGGCGTGCGCACGCATACCTTTTGTTCAAATTTTATCTGCACAATAGACCAATCGGATTGGGCAAATGCAATAAAATACTATTTAAATGAACGCATTAAAATATGAAGATAAATTATACAGTATTCAACTCAATCCTATAACAGGATAATACATATAGTATTGAGATATAGGGGCATCTCAATAATGTCGTCAGAGGTAACGTGGCCTCCGTTGATTTTCCGGTTGAAAACGCGTTGCGCTCTCATGTCCCTGGCTATCCTAAATTTATGGCCCTACGTTCTGAAGAACTGCATCTTGACAAACATTGACAATCGATAAGTAAAAAAAGACGAATTGACTCGTCTACCTTGCTGCGTAGCGAGTCTTCAACAGGGACACACAAGGATTGAGTCAAAATCACTCGTCAAGGCTAGTTTGATAACGGCTCTGACTAGATCTTCGTCTGTGGTTCTGTAACGATTTGTAAAAATAATACTTTGATCGAACAAATCCGATCGACTTGATTATAAGATGAGTGGCCGACTGGGATTGATGTTCTTGGTGCTCGTGTGGTTTGCTGCAGCCTTGTCAGGTGTGTGCCATGGTGCTTTGTGTTCATGCGTGTCCATACATGGGAGTTTGTGGTCACTGTGTCATTAATAATCGTGATGATTATGACTATGCAGGGAATGTGAATGGGCAAAATGCGTTGTATGATGGACTGGATTCTTGTATCGAACTGGTTCCTGGTGAACTGAATATGCACTACAAAGTACTGGATAATGGGATGCTTGATATGACGTTGGAAGGGCTTGTGTTCGAGGGTAATGCGTACTTATCGTTTGGATTTGCTGCTCCGTCTGCGCGGAGTTCCAAAATGGTGGGGGGGACTGCTGTTGTGGCAGGAACTGCCGGGGATGCCTGCTTTGCCCAAGATTACTATCTTGGTAGTGAAGATGAATGTGACTTTGCTACGGGAACGGGATCGTGTCCGAGCTCTGTGAGCTCCGATAATGGTGTGAAGCCATATCCTGTGGAATTATTAGCTTGTGAAAGGGATGGCGATGCATTGGCTGTGAGGTTCAGGCGGCCCCTGGGGCAGGCCGGTGAGCAAGGATACTGGCCTGTAGATGGGTCGCAATATGCAATGTATGCTGTCGGTATTGTTGGGGATGGATCCAATACTGAGGAACCTGAAGTTCTTGATCATTATTTAGAAACAAAGGGCTCCCTTGTTATCAAACTGGATGTGGCCGAAAACTCATGTACAACGATCTTGGCAGCAGGAAATCCTTTGGATGTATCTAGTGGTGGTAGCGCTAGCGTTGTTGCCTCTCCAATGCCTGGAAGCACTGCGGAACAAGTCACACCAAGTCCTCCTATTAATCCTGTTAATGTAGGAGGCTCTGTACTATACGGCGATGATGATGATGGGGAAGGAGAAGCAGAAGGGGAGGCTGGTCGACATGGTGATGACGACGATGACCACGAGGAGGGGGAAGGAGAGGGAGAGGCCAGAACATCTCCGGACTACATGGCAGGCTCGGATAGAACAGCTGGAAATTCAATTGGAACAGCATTGGCATGCCAAATGGAAATTGACGGGAAAATCTATCAATTTCAAATTTGTGACCTTGTTGGAGGTATCGGGTCTAATTTCTATCTGGCTTGGAACATTTCAGCTGCACCAGATGATCCGAGCTCTACCCTTTTGACCATGGGAATGAATTCCACCATGAGTCAGGAGTATATTTCGGTAGGCTTTCCAAGCAGACCCGACTCTATGGTCAATGCCGCAGCAATGATCCTAGAATCCAGTAGCACTGGAGGGACGACACTGAAACAATATTACATGGATGGATACGGTGTATCGGATGTTTATGTTAGCACGAAAGGATTAGATCTGCTTGATTCAAAGGCATCAATGACAGGAGATGTGGCTGCTGGTGTGTTTGTTGCAAAGCTCCCTTACCCATTCTCCTCTGCATCCAAGAGGAGGATGTTGCTGCAAGCTCAGCCTTTGGCCTCATACCCCTTGATTTTTGCTGCTGGAAGAGTGCAGCAAAATGGAGGGCTACGTGAACATTACAATGATGGATCTCTGAGACTAAACCTTCAATCAGCTTTAACAGCGAATGGGAGCACAAACGGACAGGAGATTGTCCCAGTCAGCACCAATGAGAGTGCCAGAGTAGCACACATGTGGCTTTCTGCTATAGGCTGGGGTATCTTTATCCCCATTGGCATTGTTGGTGCAAGAGCAAAGTCTCAGCTTCCAAAATCGTGGTATAATATCCATCGTATTATCCAGTCTGTCGGTTACATCTTTGCCCTTGGTGGCTTTGCCGCTGGATTTGCTGTCCAGGGCCAATGGGATGCCCCGAATTACGAGACAGAAGTTCACAGAGATCTGGGTGTCACAATCACCGTTCTGGGAACCATTCAAGTCATATCGTTGGTCGCAAAGCCAAGCCCAACTCACAAGTGGAGGAAATACTGGTCACCCTGGCATATTTGGCTTGGCAGATCAGCGACAATCTTGGCCATTGTCAATATTTATTACGGCATGTTTGCTGTTGTGGAGGATTTGGCAACTTGGGCTTGGGCTTTGTATACCGGAATTCTGGCCGCAATCGTTCTTGTCGGAATCGGATGTGAATTCCGCGAGTACAACATTAAAAAGCAGTCTCAAGGACGGGACATTGAGACCACCATGGAGAAGCCCACTTCCAAGAATTCAATCGAAACTTCAAATTCATTTACGTCTGTTGAATTGGGAGCCAAGACGGCAGCTAACTAGAGGCAGTATTCCCTTTTCTTTTTTCTTGTTTACGTATTGAGTTGGGGGTCAATATCTCGATAAATTTTCAGGCACTAGTATTTTCAATATCCAAGCCAGCATTGTATATTCTATTGCGTTAGTGGACGGCATATGCCGCTTTGTTGTAATACAAACCTTGATATACAGCTCTAGATAGATGGAGAACGATTCATCAATCAAGGAATGCTTTTTATGCCTCAGCTGAAGGAGCACCACCGCATTGCAATGCACCAATTGCAATTGGTGAGAAAGCTGGATGGACCACCCCGGCTGGGACCCTATGAATACGTCAGTCCCGGTAATACAGCACCATTTCAAAGCAGCGTTAAAATATCCAGAATTTTTTTATTGAGTAATATTCAGAAGAGATGATCAAGCTATTTAGTGTCAAGGTATGGACCAGAACTTTCCATTCAAACGTAACGATTACCGAGCCATCCAAACCAAAGACCTTCAATCCCAGCCCATATATATATAACACCCGTTATTATTAGTTTGTATTTACTTTGTTTACAATAAATGCAGGAGAAACAGAGGCAGGCCGCAGAGGCCGCAGCTAGTGGGTTGGAGACAAGGCAGAGTGCTGGGGAAATGCGTGCACAAAAAGGTTTGTTGATAGAAAGATGATCAAAAGTGATAAAGCAAAAGATATGCAATAAGCTCAGGTCTCTATTTTGCAGACTTGTCAGAGATAGACTTGCCAAAAGGGGCCTCAATTAAGTTTCCAGGAGGGAAAGATGACATTATGAGCTTTGAACTCATACTAGCCCCAGACGAAGGGATGTATCGTTACGGTAGATATCTTTTTAGCTTTCAGATTCCACAGTCATATCCTCACGACCCCCCAAAAGTGAAATGTTTGACCAAAGTGTTCCATCCAAATATTGACCTGGATGGCAATATTTGCCTTAATATTTTGAGAGAGGACTGGAAGCCCGTATTGACCGTAGGATCCATCATATATGGTCTGAATTTTCTATTCTTAGCTCCAAATCCAGAAGATCCACTGAACAAGGAAGCAGCAGAAATGATGCAAAGTAATCAGGCAGGTTTTGAGAGGGTGGTGAGATCCTCCCTAGAAAGAGGGTGTTCGATAGGAGGTGTTTATTTCCCTGCAGCAAGAGGAACGATGTCTGCATAGTTTTCAAACATTATAGTTTTTGGATGTGAATGAATTCAAAATACGTGTATGTGTAACCAAATGTCAAGGTACTTAGACATTGCAAGCACCGTGGTTCTCATCCTAGCAGGCAGGCATACTTCAAAGTTCCTGTACATCAGCAGCAGCAGGGTCATGCTGTGATGCGAGTCCAGCGCAGCATGCCCCCCGCCTCCTTGCGGCAGTCGGAAGAGCCTGAAAAAGAAGACACGATACTGAGCAACATGCCATTAAATTTTAACTTTACACTAGAGGTAAGTTGTTCAAGGAACATAGTTTACTAGTATTGCGTGAAATGGGAAAAGTAGAAAGCTGCCGTCCGTCGCCTCCACCTACGTTCATGGTTGAGAGAAGTGCTGCGAGAATGTGACAGAGAACTGCGAATATATACACTTGGTGAATTGATATCGTTCTTTATTCATGTTCTCCTCGCATAGAGAGGATGCGGATGGACCGATGGCGGTGGACAAGTTCGGCCAAGGGTCCGCCGCAGGCTGTGCGCTTGTGTTGGAAGTTTGTCTGCTCGCCACCTGACCGTGATCTCTGTTGACGATGGTGTTCTCAAGTATTATTAGAGTACATATTGACTCTCAGAGTTGTAGTTACCCTATGGAGGGATAAATTTTGCATAGCGTGAGCCGAAGATGTGTACCACAGTCAGTCGGCCGCCCAAGTTGAAGCGGCTCGGACCATGGTCGGCCTAAGGAAATGAATGATTGTATTCACTCAATTGTGTTATTCCTGAAACGCAAAGGAAGCATGGATTGATAGTCAGTGAAGAGCGGTTCGGTGGTCTGGAGGGACGATGGCGGCAACTCTACTTACTTTTTCAAAAATACACTGCTTGAACGTACAGATGAGATGTATAAAGCCGACATCAATAATATAATGATATTTTACTTTTTGCAGATAGTCAGTTTGAAACATGGGTGAGGAAGCACCAAAGAAGAGGAGTTTCAGGAAGTACTCCTACAGGGGAGTTGACCTGGAACAGCTTCTTGATATGAATACCGATGAGCTTGTTGAGTTGTACGGAGCACGCCAGCGCCGTAGATTCCAGAGAGGATTGAACAGAAAATGCATGGCTCTGATCAAGAAGCTGCGCAAGGCTAGAAAAGCTGCAGAAGGGTCTGGAGAGAAGCCCGAGCCAGTGCGTACTCATCTGAGAAACATGGTGATCATCCCCGAGATGATTGGTAGCGTTGTTGGTGTGTACAACGGAAAGACGTTCAATCAGGTAGAAATTCGCCCAGATATGTTGGGGCATTACTTGGCCGAGTATTCCATCTCGTACAAGCCTGTCCGTCACGGAAGGCCAGGTATTGGTGCCACCAACTCTTCCCGATTCATTCCACTTAAGTAATTATCATGTAAAAAACAGATAAATGCATAAACATCCGCGAAGTTCAAATTGCTTGTGGGGTAATTTTACATCGAGTCTCTCGATTTCAGGGATGTATAATCACTTGTTTTCAGTGAATTTAAAATCATAGGGGTTGGGGGCTGCGTCTTTGATTGTGATTACTTTCCAGTCAAGTGTGCGCCACCCTTCTTGTAGGATCCCTTGGTCCACGAGTAGCCTTTTTTGGGGGAGCTCTTGGTGTAATCCTTCTTGCCCCAAGTCTTGGTGTAATCCTTCTTGTCCCAAGTCTTGGTGTAATCCTTCTTGGTCCAGGTCTTTGGGTAGTCCTTCTTGGTCCAGGTCTTTGGGTAGTCCTTCTTGGTCCAGGTCTTTGGGTAGTCCTTCTTGGTCCAGGTCTTTGGGTAGTCCTTCTTGGTCCAAGTCTTTGAGTAGTCCTTCTTTGGCCAGGACTTGCTGGTCCAGCTCTTGGAGTAGTCCTTCTTGGTATGATCCTTCTTGGTGTAGTCCTTCTTGTCGCTCAACCAGCTACCCGTTTTCTTTCCTTCCCACCCTGCACTCACAATCACAAGAGTCTATCAGAGTATGTCTGACCACAGAATGATAAATAAATAAAGATCGCAGTTTGTGAGACATGCACAAAATAAATCGAATCCTTATGCCATCGTCATAAAGCACGAGACGGTCAGAATTAGTCAACGGCATCAGGCTGGCTTCCACAGGTTCCCACACTACTAGACTATAACCTTGTACTAGGAAGAGTCCCGGGACCCGGGGGGAGGGGGGGGGGGGGCAACAGTCCTAGGTGAAAGAGCCAACTACAGTCATCGCAGTGCAACCCAAACCTAACCCCGACTCATTTCCTCCACGATATCATCATAAATCAACAATCAGATTGGCAAACCCGGCACGACTGTGCGATGTTCAACGAGCGTACATTTGTCAGCGTAGACTGAGGTTGCCAGGACCAAAAGGGCCAAAAGACTGAGAATGAGATTCATGTTGATACCTGTGTACACCTATGTGGGCAATCAATGCTTCTCAAGAGGTAAGAAATGTTGAGTTTGAATTGAATAATGCCCTGATCGAGCGATCTCTGATTATTTGTGGGGCTGCGGTGGGCCAAATTCCAAGGTTGCATGAAGAAGCCATGTGAACTTACCACCCCAAGCATCTAAGCGTAGATTCCGCTCAGCTACGCCCGATCCTCTGTACTGGCTCTCACAGACATAAGATTATAGATTGGTTATCAGTCAGACAGCATCTGGAACACGTGGAGAAAGCTGAGGATGATGCCAACGACGAGTATTGGATGAGGATCATCAAGGGGAACGACTCCTAACAGGCCTGTTGCTCCTTTGCCATCGACCTCTACGCGTATCCGCGTACCTACGTGGGTGCAGACAACCTAAAGGCGACTGGCCGCTCACTATTTGGTAGCTAGCGCAGTCTCCTCTAACTTAAACATACGATATTACGCTACGACGACAAAGCAGATCTCAATTTTCAATCGTGTAGGGATGATGCCGTTCGGAAGTGTCCTCTGCCTGGAATCGCGAGCGGGCAGTGGTGTACGGGACACTGAAACCACAAGTCCTTTAGTGGTGCACTGATGTATTTTGTTCTGGACACAATAGCAAGATATCGGTATGAGTATGGAATATTGAAGACTCCATCATTCTCGGAATGCTCTCTGAGCCTTGGCGACACCAAGTGTCACCTATCGGGGTGTGCCAGTACATGTATTGCCCTGGTCCATACGTGATGACCATCACACAAAATACTCACGTGATCGATGACAAGAGACCGTTAGATTAGTTCTTCAATGTGGAAACGCAGCACGATAAAAGAACAAGTATGAATAAAATGCTGATTGTTAAAGTTAGGCCAATGAGAATTTGAAATGTTGGTGTACGCATAGACCTGTCGCTCGTTTTCTTTCGGAGACCCTCCAAACTACAACTCAATTCTTCTTATTGTAATAGTCTTGACCAAGGCGCCAAAGGACAGAAAACAGCAACCCTTGCAACCCGTTTGATAAGATTTTAGTTTTAAGTCCCCTGCCCATTAAACCTAGCACTCCATCAGTTTCAATAACGGATCGCAGGACCTGGGGATATGTCATGGGAGTGGTTGCAGTCTGCTTGGTGGTCTTCACAACGCGTATTGAGTTTGACACTGTATCCGATATAGCACTGGCACAAAAGCCTATGAACGCAGCCCGCATGAGCTTCTTATGTAGTTCATCATACACGGGCAAATATTCATTCAGATAGTTGTACGTCGCAAACCACGGGTAATGACCTGCAAACGTTGCAAAGGATGCTGCGAGAGCTCCATGGTACAATACAGTTGGACCATTTGCCCTCACCTTGTTCACCAATGCTGGGAAACCATTCTTTCCTTCTACTTGCATGATTGTCTTGAGAGCGTCAACTGGCATCAGGACGATACGAAATAATCCAGCCGAGGCAGAAGCTGCAATCGTTTTGACCCCGACTGGTAGATTCTTTGTCGACTCGTGATGATCTAATAATGACAATACCCCAGCATTCGCTGCCGTGTCTCCAAACCTTGAAAGCGGTCCTTGTAAAAGGGCCGGTCCGACACCTCGATAGAAGCGGCGAACACCACCCTCCTTGTACAGTGTCTTTAGAGCATCGGTAGTTGTCATGCCATATCGGTACTGATAGTTTACGGTAGTTCTCAGCCACATGAGAGATACGACTTGAATACCCATGGCAGCAGCACCAGGGATGCCGCCTCCAAGAGCTCTTTGACCTGCTCTTCGCAGCACGTCTCCCAAACTTTCCTCTTCCTTGCTCTGATACACGATCGGTGAAGTGCGTTTCTGTGCAAAGCCATGGATGGCAGCGAGAGGCACCGATGATCCATATATGTATCCAGAATGATTTTTATACAATGAATGATCCATCATGCTAGGTAATCCAAATGGTTGCTGGGAGTAAAGCCTTGCATCAATAGATCGGTGCGCTCGACCTCTGTCCTCCGAACAAACACGTCGCATTTCTCTCAAGCGACTCCTCTAAATATGATGCAATATCTTTTCTATCACTCAACAACTAACAATACGAAGGGTTTTGAATTAATACGAGACATAGAGGCATGACCAAGAAATCCTTTCAAAAAGGAGACGGGTGGCGCCAAGAAGATCTCGGTTGAGTCGCGTGACAACCAAATCTGGTGGACCCTCAAGAGTCTCATCCCAATTTTTAAGCAACTCGAGTTGCTTCAATTCTGTATCGGACGCGATTAAAAGTAAAGCACAGATATATTTACAAGCATCATCAGTATATATATATATATGTATTTCCCATTATCAGAAGGACAAATCTACATCATCAAACATACAGAAAAGCTTTAATCACACATGCCTTCTTGCCGACCAAGGGCAGACTAGAATACGCATCTCCTATTATACAACATGGCAAGAATACATTTCTTGCACTTCACAGTACTGCTACTGTTTTACAGACGTGGAAAAAAGACTCCACATGGTCTGGATTCATTGGTTGTTTTTTTTCCTCAATTGTTTACCTTCATCGTATATTCCTTGCCTTCTTAAAGTTCACTGTTATAACCGTCCTTCTCTCTCGAATAGCTACACTACCACTATACATTGACCAATAGTATACATGAATGATTTGGCGGGTGAAATCTTCAGTCTTATGAGTAGATGCCGACAATCAAGCCAACGAGGCTTTTGTCATCCGCTTGGATAGATTGCCAAGAGGGAGCATATTGCCCTTGCTGGCCTTTGATGCAACCAAGGGCTCTTGGCGAACAGGCTCCATGTGAAGCTCTACAAGGTCCCCTGGTTGCAAGATGGTCGAGGAATCATATTCAACCTGCTGGTTTACCAGAACTTGGATTGATGCATCCTCTCCACGAGTTTCTTCTCTGGCTTCCAGGAAATCCGCGATTGAACTTCCTGGTGGCAGAGATTGGACAGAAAAGGCTCCTTGATGAACAACGGCCACCAACACTCTAGATTCCTCAGGAGGCGCGACTGCTTGTCCACTGTCAGCAATATATTCGTGGAAGGATTTTCCCTTCTTTGCACCAGCCGTATTATTGATCTTGCTTGAGGCCTTGGCCTTTTCTTGAAGACCAGCCATGATGGTTTCAAGAGACTTGTCTTCTGATGGCGATCCTGAGGGTCTGCACTTCTTATCAACAGCAACATGCTGTTGTGTAAGAAACTTGGCCCAATTTGCCTCTTTTGCCAAATCACAGGAGAGACTTTCGCCATATGGCCTGGTTGGCTTGACAGAAGCATCTGAGGCTGGTGCGCTTCCCTCCTTGTATTTCCAGTGAGATGCATCAGCTCCATACTCCGCCAGGTAGTGCATTTTGTCAGTTCTGATTTGAATCTCCACCGAGTGACCATCGCCTGGATCAGCAATCACGTGGAGGGATTGATATCCATTCCTCTTGGGCTCCTTGATGTAATTCTTCGAGGGTCCCACAACCTTCCAGGATGTCTCCACAGCTCTCAGAGCTTTGTAGCACTCTTCTCTCGATCGGACAATAATTCGGAGACCTCTGACATCTTGCACACGCTCCGGAGAATATCCTTTCTTTTGCATTTTGCACCAGACACCCCACAAATGCTTTGGTCGGCCTGATAAATCTACGTAGTCGATATTTTCCTGTTGGAGGCTAGACCGAAGAGAATCCACAATTCCAACCAGAGCAGTTGGCTCTTGCGCCTTCTTCAGACATCTTTGAAGCAGTGTATACTGAGTGGGGAGCAGGCAACTGAAACCCAAGTCTTCCAGTTCCGCCTTTAGTGACCACACCCCAAGCCTGTTAGCCAATGGTGCCCAAACTGTCATCGCATCCCTTGCGACGCTTTGCACATATTCGTTATTCACCATATTTCCATTCTCCTGGACGGCTGCTGCACACGATCTAAGCTCTCCTAGGGCGACTCCGAGACGAACAAGCAGTGCTCTAGGAGGGCCATGAGCAACCATGAGACCAACCAAGTCAAGACATTCAGGCAGGGCTTCATGTGCCGCTTCATATAGATCCATGGAATTTGTCGGCATCGACTGCTTGAATCGATGGCAAATGTAGCTGATGTGTGACACTCGCTTTACTAAATCGACTGTTTGGTCTGAGGCCAACATTGGGCGAAGCTGAGACTCCAGCAGCATGGTACCATCCAAGGAATCGTACAAGAGTGCACCAGCAACTGCAACCTCATCCGCTCCAAGCTCAGCCAAAATCGATGCCGCTGACATGCATTTCTCAAAGGAAGATACATGGCTTCCTCCATAATTCCCGTCGTGGGCCAGTCTAGATATGTTGAATGCCCTTGCAACCAAAGGCTCCTTAAACACAGGATATTTCTCCTGTAGACTGACAAGCATGGATTGAGGAACTGTAGGTACAGCAGAAAAAGATGACGCATTTGATCGCGGTGTGGGCTCCAGTGATGGAAGCGCCGTGCGAGGCAGCATCATCGAGCTCGACCAGCTACTATTGGGCTCCTGTTCCCTTGCACTCTTCTGCTGCATGTTATCCAATGACAATTCTCTTGTCAAGAGGCTGCTTCGCCCATTAGAGCCTGATGGGTATGCGACAGTCTCATTCCCAGACTCCCCTGCTCGCGGAGATGCAGAGAATCCTTCAATCTTGACGAATGATTCTGATTTTGGAATGGTATCAGACCGAGACAACCCTTGACTTGGCATCTCAACAGCAACAGTCTTTGTGCTCCCACTACTGGTCATTCGCCGCAATCGCAATGATCCTCCTGACCCACTCCCTGACAAGGAAGTTTGCCTTAATCCTGAAGGCGCAGTGTGTTTCCCTCCAGAAGACAAAGATGACGGAGGAACTGGTCCACCAGTCCCAGGCGGTGTGCCTCCCATTGGAACCCCTTGTTGTCCGGAGCTCGCAGTCCTAGCAGGATTACCAGTTGGAACCGGCATAGGTACCATATTTTTTCTTCGCTATCACGTGTAACTTTCCCCAATCCTTAAAATCCAAACAACAGGAAATGAACTCTACAACATTCACTCTGCTGTCCTCGATGGCTAACAGTTTCGTCAGGCTCCGTGATGTACAACCCTGAGGCAAACAAATGGAAAACAGATAGTCAGAATAAAGATTAAATTTCATTATGTCCAACAAGACAACCACAGCGACCGTGGTGAGCTTACGAGCTGCGTGGTAGAGCAACGACGTTTCCGAGCGTGAGAAACGTCACCAACAACCATCAAACCTCATTCCCATTGACAGAACACATCCATCCCTTCATCTTCTATGGCAATGATTTCTTTCTTTTTCCTCTTTTAGACAATCCCGGGATTTTGCACCGGGTCGTAACCTCGCTTCCAACTTTGCCACCATCCCGCCCCGGACCGTCGACCCCTACGCACCGAGCCCCGACCATCCCTCCAAACAATCATCTACTATAGATTATTAATTATTATAAATATCTTATTTACATTCAGACCTATTCAACCCCAACCGAGATCCTCCAACCTCGGAACCCTCTGTCAATCCCTGACGCGTACCTGTCTTGTTTCTGTCGCGTCGTCCTTGGTCTATCCGGGTCGTATCACGGAGTGTCAAATAGACTTGTTTTCGCTAGGTTCACGTCAATAATCTTATTTTATTTGTTTTACAAACTGCCAGTTTCCTGCTGACCGGGTGCCGAATGTACCTGATGAACCTGATACGATTATGTGTGCATAAAATTACAGTGACCCGGTCAAGGCGGTGGCTGAATAGGACCATACGCAGATTGCGGCAGTAGGCAGGGGATCTCCGCCACCCGCCCCTATAACTGCGACTAAATGTAATCCGATTTCAAAGTACAGCCACCCCGATGACATCTCCTTTTCAATATGTAATCTATGTGTAAATTACGATTATAAGAAGTCGATATTGGGTCCAAAACCTGCCAGAGAAGCAGGAAAGGCTCGATGTCAAAATCCAGCGACATCGAAGCTTCCCTTAATAGGTGCGTTTTGAGAGAGATGTTAGCCGTTTGCGAGGCACGAATCTAATTATTAGTGTATATTTTGTAATATGGAAGTCAGTATGATTATCGAAAGTATTGTTCGACGCGATTTCCGCGTGACCCGTTTGAACCTCATTCCGTTGACGAGGCTGCGCTGCAGGGAAGCCCTGCACTTCGACGTCCACATGCTCTCGATATGCAATCACATTCAAGATTTAGTGAGGAATTATGGTGCAAACTATGCGTTGGTGTACTGGCTGAGTGATAATGATCAATTGAAAAAATGCACCACTGTGAACCTGGGCTGGAGGGATGCCATTTCTGATGAAATCTTTTCCGCTTTCAAGAAAAAGTCGACACTGGTGCTGCAAAAAAATACTTTGACATTATTTCCTAAATGTGCCAAGGTGATATGGGGCAGCGGGACAAGTTCGCCAAAGGAAAATGCCCAGGGGTGGTGGAACAAGAAAAGGTCCATCAATAGGAAAATCCTGAACTTTGAAAGGCTGGGATACCGCTTACCTGCAATAATAGTAGTTAGAGGAGGTGAGAGGTCTCTGAGTTTCTGCTTTCCTCCGAGAGACCAGGAATTAATGCGATTGGCAAAACGTATTGATGACCACTATGGGGTATCTTTGGAGTTGCAAGGAAAAGGGTTACCTCCCAACCCCCCCAGGCTGCCCTCTGCACCCAAAAAGCGTAGTATCTTCCCAAAATGGAACTGGAAAAATTCAGATAAGAAGAGGTGGAGGCCGTCGTCCACTAGGCAAGAGATAGAGGAGTTTCTTGGCATGGAGCACATCCATGACCCTGGCTCCCTTGCATGGTACAGTAACCAGCTCAAAAGCTCGGACAGCGTGCCAGTGCATCCATTGTATGAAACAGAAAACTTATATCAGTGGGCATGCTTGGATGCGAGGGTGTACGGGGACAATTTGGCCACACATCACAACATGTTTGTCCAGGTGGATCTTAGCAAGGACGCTAATGCCACTATATCTTGCTCTTGCGACGTGTATCGCCACTGCATAGTCAATCCTTGTTGTGTTCATACTGAATATATACGTATAAATGCAGGCAAATTGAGACAACTGGAATTTGGTGAGCCAGGTGAGGTGCTTCAGTTGTGCAAGAACAATGGGGACATCGTTGGATACTATGTGAATGGATGCTTCGTGCGACGCCAAGGCAACAAAGGCTATAGATGTGATACAGACAAAATGTACAGTTGTCAGCACGTGAATACAGTATGCGGGGAGTTGGGACTAGATGAGGGCCCTGAGGCATTAAAAGAGAGAGCTGTGGCAGAGAGCAGCGAGGATAGTGAGGATGAAGTAGAGGCAGAGCACCTTCCCACGAATGCCTGGATCACGCAACATCTCAAACATGACAAAATAATATATCCCTATACTCAGGAGATGGCGAACGTCGTGACCAAGAACGCATTTCATGGATATGGGATGGACAAGGAGCACCCATGCATGTGGTTCGGTGGGGTTCTGAAGCCAGACGTTCCGGGTACCAAGTGCCTTTGTATGCTTGACTATAGGGACGAGGACATGAAATTAGAGGATTATCTCTGCACAGTGTACATGAAAGAGCCTCACTGTGCGAGGCAAATGCCCTGCATGAGGCTAGAATGCCCAAATGGCAGGAAGGCATGCACAAGGCACTATGCAGGTTTGCAACACGGTCTCTGGCGAATTGGTCAGGCAAGAGTCGTAGAACTGGATCTATTGGTGAAATGTGCCTTAAATATCATACATTTTCCAGGGGCTTCTTTTGCAGCACAGTGTGATCAACTCTCTGAAAGCTATGACTTCTACAAACTGCATGGGGGGAATACTGAGGGATTCCTGGACGTCAACTCTTTCCGTGCAGCTGTGTACGACGTGGCTAAACGTCTTGATATAGACTTTAGTGAGCTTCAACAGGAGTGCCAGAGCCTGTCTGGGAGTGAGATGACCCACATGAACATGATGCTTTGTCCAATCTGCAAGGACAGGCCTGATGTCATCATCATGGACGGAACTTCCATGACTATCAACGCCAGGTCATGCAGTGCACCATCTATAACATCCCCATGGGGAGATGAGACCAAAATAAGGCCGCATGCTATGTTGGACCGCTGCTTTTTTAATGTAGTGAAGGACCGAAGCGTAGGACGGTCAAGGTGCAAACGCAAAAGGGTGATCAACCTGCTCCAAGGCTTCGAGGCATGGTTTGCTCCTTGCAAAATATCTAGACGAGATTATAAGGATATAAATGAGCTCCTGGAGCTGTCTAAAGCTTGGAGACTCGACGGTTTTATCAAGTGGGCCTACCAGGCATGCAGGGAGGCTACAGTCAGCAACCAAAAACGAAAGGCAGTGCAGAGGGTGCTGCGTGAGCTTGCTTCTTCCAGTCCTGCTGCATCATATCTCCCTTACGCTTCTGCAAAGGTTCTCAAGGAGCATTTGGATGTGCAGGAGGTACCTCCCAATGCGATGCAGCGGTTAGGACCCTGTCTGAAGGGGTTGTTGCAGGCAGGTTGCAAGCAAAATGAAAATGGTGCGATATTTCCTTCGTCTTGGACTCCATTCCTGGCAGAATTAGCCCAAAGAAGCATGGATACATACGAATCGCCCTATTGCCAGCAAGAATACGGGCTTGGCGGGGAAATTTCGCATCATGGGGACCCCTCTATTCTTCACGATGGGTACCTTGAATCAGGGATCTGTTGCGGGCTCCCTAGACTGCGCCACCGACCTAGGTACGCGTGTGATAACATACAAGATGATACAGAGTACATGGGAAGGGATAAGCCTCCATGCAAGCATGCTTTTGGCAAGGCTGGGACGAGAACCGGAGGTGTCTTCACCTGCATGTGCAAACACGGCATTACATATGGTTGCTTCATCATCAAGGAGGCGGAGGGCCGTAACGAACCTTTTACTTTCCTGACTTGTTTCTTGAAAGAAGCCCCCAAGATAGTGATATACGATTTTGCGTGCTCGTTGATGGACTATTGCCTAAACCGTGCTCCAGGTTATTTCAAACACACCCTCTTCTTTGTGGACAAATTTCATTGGGTGAACCATGTCAGCTGTGCGAGGACCTTCAATATAAGGGAGCATAGTGAGGATAAATTTGTGGTAAGCAGCACCGGAAACTCTGAAGCGTGCGAGCAACTCAATGCTGCAATGAAGAGGTTGAGATTTGTGCTGTCCCGCATGGCACAAAGGCCTTTCATGATATTCCTGCGCCTGTTCGTCGCAGTGTGGAACAAGAAGAAGCTAGAAAAGGTTAAAGGGCTACATGACAGGGGGCAGGCTGCAAGAGTGTGCACAGAAGCTGGTCCTGCTGCTGCCCCGATGTAACTGCCACCAACCGCTTCTGAGAGCACCCAGATTTGAATAGATTGAAGTTCCCACGCAAGTCCCTTCCAGATGTGTTCACGAGGAATCGATTTGAATATATAACATGGTATATTAATCAGCTCGTGTCATTCGATTCAAAGAAAAACGCAGGATACCAAGCTTGTCCAGCCACTCAACCTTTTTGGACTCCCTTCGCTTTTGCAGTTGGGCTTCCAACTTGTCACAGATCTCTTGGACATGGGAGGAATGACAGAATGACACGCCCTTTGGAGCATACTTAGTGGAAAAAGCAAGGAAATCTTCCAGCCAGCCTTCGTCATCGGTGTCATTGCAGAACCAATGGTAGTTGAGCAGCATGGTCTTGCCAATGTTGAATTTCCTGATGCGTCTGTTGTTTTTCTTGTCCACGGTAATGAGATCTGACAGGTCATTCTTCTTCATACTCTCGGGAACACAAGTATTGATAGCCCGTACCAAGTCCTTTTGCAAGAAGTAAGTCCCCTCTTCGATAGGGTTGCCCTCCCTGTCTGTTGCGTGCTCCTCCATTGGCCGCACATGGATTGGATGCACCCCTTCGTGCTCCTCATCGCACCATTTGACTCTCTCAACCTGAAAAACAAGTGATTCATCTTGTTCACCTATGTCATCCTCTACGATGGCAGCGCGCCTCTCATCACCCTCATCATACGGTGTGATTGGTATTTGAGGCATGGTTGGTCCATTGTCTTCTCTGCTGTCATGCTCATCCAGCACCCTATCGCCTACTAAACACCGCAAATCTTCCATGGAATTTTTCTGCGCTCTATGAAACGAGCTAAATATGTCACATACGCTCTCAAAATGCTCAAGACCATAACTTGTGGTCTCAATCTGTGTTCTGATATGGTGTTTCAACTCGTTGCACTCTTGCTGTACCAATAAGAGTTGCTCAACTTCCGTCTGAAGCTGTCCGCACTTGGCTTTCCACTCTTCTACACACTCTAAAGCATCTCCATAGTCCTTCAGAAGACTTTGCAGCAGTCGGTTACACAGATCGTGGTCCAAATTGCCGGAATCCACCTCACCACCAGCAAGCAACTGATACCTAGCCTGAGGACAGCTCTCCTGCGATCTGAATAGCTTGGTCCACATGAAATCGGCCCATTTTTTGCGCTGAGACTCCTTACCCCTAAATATGAAATCTCCAGCTGTCACAGAGTTTGAGACCGTATTAAATTGCTCTAATAGAGCGTGAGCACAAGAGTCACCCTCAACACCAAAGGTCTGACGGTATCGTTTCCGCGATTCGGGGCCCGACATAACATATGTGAGCTCTATTTTAGCTCCAAATATGTCTAGAATATAATATATTTCTCCCTTTTGTCGCCAAAAATCCTCAGTAAAGTTGTGCGAGCAGCAGAGATGTCTTCGTCAGATGGCGTGCGCACGCATACCTTTTGTTCAAATTTTATCTGCACAATAGACCAATCGGATTGGGCAAATGCAATAAAATACTATTTAAATGAACGCATTAAAATATGAAGATAAATTATACAGTATTCAACTCAATCCTATAACAGGATAATACATATAGTATTGAGATATAGGGGCATCTCGGGACACTGCAGCTGTAGCTGCATGCAGTGACGGTGGTACCACATATATATATGTGGTACAAGTGGTGCGAATGCGACAAATCATCATGTCGTTGGCGGCATCGATGATGTGTCCTGCAAAAAAGAATTTGAACCGATGAATGGTAACTTTTTCAGTTCAGGTGATAAAGTATCTCATGCGTACAAATATATACATAAAGTATCAATCGAGATTGCGGAAGAGCAAAAGAGAACAGAACATTGAATGTGAGGATGGCTAGACAGGTCACAGTAGCGCTTGATTGGACTCCAAATGGCAATCACGCTGGCATCATTGTTGCTTTGGCGAAAAAGTGGTACGCTGAAGAGGGACTAGAAGTCAAAATTGTGAGTCCGCATTCTAATGCGTATTCATTGACACCAGCTTCGATGGTGTCAGCTTCGAAAGAAGAAGACTGTATTTTGGCCATCACTCCGACTGAAACCGTCATAAGCCACTATCTCCTACCTGATGGGGATTCGAAGAAGAAAGATCTGGTAGCCGTAGCTGCTCTTTTGCAGCAAGACGATTCAGCAGTTGTGACTCTGAGATCTTCTGGCATAGACCGGCCCCAGAAGCTCCAAGGCAAACGGTATGGCAGTTATGGAGCTCGATTCGAGGGCCGCATCATCCAACAGCTGATTAAAAATGATGGCGGCAGCGGTGAATATCAGGAGCTGACGCCCGACAAACTTGGTTTGTGGAACACTGTTGTGAATGGTGAAATGGACGCAACATGGGTATTCATGACATACGAGGGGATTGAAGCATCCCAGAAAGGTGCTGATCTTAACGTCTTTAGACTACGAGACTATGGTATTGACTATGGCTACCCATTGGTGATGGTTGCAAACAGACAGACACTTGAGAACGTCAATAGCAGGGAAACTATCAAAAGATTTTTGAAGCAGACAGCCAAAGCATATGCCTGGGTCCAGCAGCATCCATTGTCAGGAGCAGAGTGTTTTGTTGATGAGCTAAAAACATCATTCCCTGATTTGGCAGTTGACCCAGAACTTGTCAAAGCTAGTGTTCGAGCTTGCACTGAGTCCTTTCTGGACCAGGAAGGTCGCTGGGGATCAATGAACTGTGAGAAGTGGGACAAGTTCCTCGACTGGTTGTCATCAAATGGGTTGTTGACAACCAAAATGCAGTCACGCAATCCAACAAAACCAAATCAAGCAAGCCTTGATGGGTTGCGTCAGGGAGACGTCGGGGAAGCCGTTGCACGAGACAGTATATCTTCATCAGATTTATTTACAGATCGATTGTTGTGGAATTTGTAGAAACACTGTCCAGAACAACAAAAAAACTGTTCCCATCAAGGGAACACCCTCCTATCATGCCCTTGCCATGTATCATGACACTTCAGGGTGAAACTTTTTCTCTCGCTTCTGATTTCTCATCTTTTTATTTCGATATATAGAATTAAAGCATTTTGCATTCATTAACACTGTACGATTCGTTCCATTGACTCTCCTCATTTCTCTTGGTCACCCGTTTTTTCCTTCAATCCGCCAGGTTTCTGTGCGACACTGTGCGGCACATACCCTGCCCAGTTCGCTGCTGAACGTCAAAACTATTTTCCCACATGTGATTGTTGGACTGAAATGATGAGACATTCCTCATATCACATCTGTTACTGGAAATGGGCTTCGACTCTGGAGCACTGAGGGACAAACCCAAACTTCCCAATATTTCTGCCACAGTGCTAATCAACGTCGCAACAATCATTGCATCACTGGTTCGTCGCCTAATCATTAATTCTATCACAGCCAATATCCCTTGAGTCGAGCTTCCTGGCTCTGCATCGTAAACAGGTAAAAAGACCAGTTCCCCCAGATCACCTGGGATGATATCTTTAGGCATCCTGTCCATTGGATACACATTCTCGGGCAGGTTGGAGGGATATTGCACCACTTGAACGTCTCCATTCTCCCATACTTTGCTCATTGGCCCCACCAAATTTAAGGGGAGGCCATCTGCGTGGCATTCCTGATGAAACTGCTCTAAACTGGTCGATCCCAGCAAGCAAACATCCTCAGCCTTCAGCATCTGTTTACCTTCCATCAAAACAGGCAAAAAGGTGTATATCTGCAAAAAGATAAACAGTCACTAGGTGATATATACCCTATACAACGCATTTTATTCCAGAGAAAACAGATCATCTACCAGAGACGAAACTCTCAGATGGACAGGATCAACAGAGTACGCCCTAGATACTTCTCCATGAAGTGATCTCCTCTGATCCAATCTTAAGAAACTCATGAATCCGCGAGCGCCACCTGGTTGTCGTACCTGACTTAGTAGTAGGCTTCGAGCGGCTACCGTCTGCGATAGTGCCGATAACAGGGGAACAAACTTTGGCTGAATAATGCTTTTCCATCTTAGCAGAAATTGCGTCTGCGAGTCTTGCTGGCTCGAGCTCTTGGCTCCGAACTCGGCGGGGGGAGCGAACGCAATTGGAGTTGACGCGGGTGAGCCCACTTCATCAATAGGCAACCGCTCTGTGTCTACTTCCATTGATGGACCTGGAATAACAAAATTTGCATCGTTTGAAATGTTGTGGGGCATTTTCTGCAGCAATAACTCGCTTTTCCAAGTCCAAGTTGCAATCTGTACAAGATATAGACTCGTTTTCTGCTAACCAATGGCGAATTGACTGCTATCTCACCTCCACGCGCTTCTTAATTTATCATCATATAAAGAAAAATATATAATGATTCAACACCCAAGATATGTCGTGTACCATGCATGAATCAGTGGTCGATACATCGATGTATCAGCGACACAGCATGACAGGCTATGGCGCCCAGATATTCATCTACTCTACCTCTGCCTTTAGGCAACAACGTGGACAACTTTCATTGAACAAATTCTCTTAAGCAAATGATCGAACAACAGGGCAGTTCTACAGACATGACAGTTTAGATGGAAAAAAAAACAATAGAAAGTAACCAAGATGGCTAGGTACGTGAACCCTGTACCCAGTTTCGTGCCTAAGCATGATCCCTAAGATCTGGGCTGGCTTGCCAAGAAAGGGAAATCGGGAGGGTTGCCAAGCATGATCGAACAAGTATCTTGCTTCATTCATGGATGTCATATGAATTGTCGTCCCTTGGGTTTCCATTTTGCTAAGTCCTCGTTTTACTTGCTCCGCTGTATGGCAGCTGCTTTGCAGTCCCTGGTGAGAATGGGCTTGTTTTGATTGTCCTGCCAAATGCGCAAACTGGCGATTTCTTATTCTTTTGTCCATGAGTTTCATCCAAGGTCTCTTGCAGAGATCTTCTGGACTCGCATGCTTCCATAGATGCCCCTCTGCCTGGAGTCAGGGGTCCGGGGGAGGAAAGTCTGGTTTTGGTCACCAGAATTGGTGACTCGGGCTGGGTGATCTCCAAATCGCCGACTTGAATGTTGAGATTGTCTTTGCTTCTAGAGACATAGGCCTTCAAATCCACAGAAATGGGTCCCAAATTTGGACCGCCCCTAGCATAAATGCCAGTAAACGTACTTTTATCATCGTGAAGCTTGACAAACCCTGGCTTAGTACAACATTTCTCAGGGCCTTTGCAAGAAGCTATTTTGTTGCAGATGACTGACAAGCTCTTTCTCGTTAGCACACTAAGATGAGGCAAGGACAGAAGGAAATTATCAAAGCTCATTCTTTTCGCTCCCATCGGAACGCATTTTGAGAAAATGACGTTCAGTTTCTCCGTCGATAACCCTGTAGCCTTCAGAATATTAGAATCCTTGCAGAGTTTGATGAAACGATAAACGTCAAACAGTATGACGTTATTGACTATCTTAACATCCATATCTGATTTGGGGGCCCCAAAACTTGCAAATCTGCGGAATACCTTGAACATTTGAGTTTCTAGAGCCAGTCCACAGACAAGACGAACAAAACTCCTGGCAACTGATATCCGTTTTTCCAGGTAAAACTGCTGAAATTCCTTGAGATTAAGGACGCCATCAACATCTTCATCAACGGCAACGAAACATTTTCTCGATTTAATTTCATCCGACTTCTTTCCGGATGCCTCCAAGGTTTTCATGTCATTAAAAAGCTTGTCGAAACCTGAGGGTGAGATGCCCAGCTCCCCAGAGATGAGGTATTCGTGATACACAGCTTCACTCTCGGCAACTCGAACAATGCCGCTCGAAACTGGTGAAACTCCCCAAGGGAGACTCAAGTTGAGCATGGATTCCCGTAAAATCGATTCTTCGGCCACTCCCAGAAGAGTTGACAATTTCTTGACCATAGTTGGATGATTTTTCACATCAGCAAGCCCTTGCGCCCAGGAGCCCTTTCCTAGAGTCTTGAGTTCTCCCGTAATAATTTTATTATTGTTTTTTAATGATATATCAATGATATTTTGCCCACTCTCTCCTAGGTTTTTGTTGCTGGACATGATTGAAGACAATATGTTGTGAAGAGTAGAGATAAGCTCAGTGTCAAGAAGGGCCCTATACATCCAACCAGGCTGCGAGTAACACAAGGCAATATTCGTTAGGCACGATATCATAGAAGCTACAATATCACAATGCCTTTCGAATTCCGAAGGCTCAATGTAGGTGTCAAAGGTATTCGCCATATCTGAGATGCACAGTCTCAAACTGGAGGCCAGCAGTGCCATATTTGAACTTTCACATTGAGCGATCAATGAGGCATGACAAAAGCTCGCGTATACTTGTAATATCTCAACCAATTTCAGCCCAATATTTGGATGCCTCCTGGCAATGTTCTCCAAGTCTTCTCGAGTATTCGAGTCAAAGTCACCCATCAAGGTCCTCAACTGGCAGACCTCTGGAGAAATAGAAAATGGATGTTCGAGTGGGCAAGGCGCTTCCATCTTCTCCTTGGCCTCGGCAAAACATGTTTCAAAGGTAGATTTTTTAATCTCTTGTAATGAAAGTGTTGGGCTTGGAGTGTACTCCGCGATAGGTTGTCGATCCATCTCTGGGCTGGACCCTCCCCTATCTGAGCTTTGTGGGTCTGGTGACTTTGGTGGAGAGTTATGTGGCTTGGCCCCCGCGTTTTCTTCTTCTTCCTGCAGTTTATCACTTTTATAGGCTCCGAAAAAGCGTAAGAACTTTCCCTGCAGAGAATGAACTTGTTGTAAATTCGCCCTTTCTGCACAATCGAGCTGTGTACAGCTGTTCCGTACCTTCTCCTTCATCCTCGAATTCTCTATCACCGGCATTCAACGCACTAAAAAATTCAAAAAAATATATGCAGGTAGACGCAATACAATTACAATTACAATTAGCCTTCAGCAGCTGGAAGGTTGCATATGCCTTTTGGTGGACCAACTGGAAATTAGATCTATCTGCCCTAAGTTTCCACGGCAAAAAAAAGGGCCAGTAATGTTTCTATTGCATCAATTTCGTAAACATCGACAAAATCACTTTATTATATACACTTAATTTATTGACTTTCATTTTCATGATTTTGTTTAACAAGCGTAATACGCTAGAAGATGTGCCCCGGCCGGGGCCCCGCGGGGGATCCCCCCCTCTCCGCGGAGAGCTGGGCCCATATATGGGCCATGGTAGCGCGCTATATAGCGCTGGCCAGCGCCATGGCCATGGGGCCCGCGCACGCAACTTGCAAGTTGCCAATTGGCATGCACAGTTGCAGCATACCTGGTACTTGTTTCCAGCGTACGGTATTTCTTGTGTATTTCTTCAGAGGTCGCTAGCATGCGAATGTAAGTTCTTAGTCTGAAAAGTAGGGTTCTTTGGTCTTTGTCGATTGCTCATGACGATGAGCAAACAAACATGAAGGCCAGTGTTCAACTTTTTGCGATAGTAGCCTTCAGTACAAGCTTTCACTCTCGAGCTACCCTTATGGGTGGAGGGTAGAAATAATAGTGAATTCAATCGAGAATGGCAGCGTAATGTCGAGGCAATCAAAGCAATAGACAATGAAGGAATAAGAGCAGACGTCCTCTTGTATGGGGATTCGATTGTGGCGTGGAACAAACCTATGAATCTATCGCGAGTTCCAGGCACCAGAATAATATGGGAAGCACATTTTGGAGATGTAAAAGCTGAGCCTTTAGGAATTCCTGGCGATAGAATTGCAACCCTGATTTGGAGACTTTCTCTAGGATTTGAGAAGCCCAAGCTGGATCCCAAAGTTGTTATTATTTTCATAGGAATCAATGATGTGGTTCACAAAACCCCAAATATAGCTGAAAGAATGGATTTCTTGCTCCGTTGGCTCCAAGCAAACATGCCATCGTCCACGATTGTCGTCCAGACACTGTTACCAAGTTTGAGCCCTGCCATGACCCTAAACGCTGAATACGTCGCTTTGGCTTTTAAATACAGAGCAAGGCCAAGCTTCTGCATGCAAGATATACGAAAGAATGATAAAAGGTGGATGGCTGACATTCTACATCCAAATGGTGCTGGTCAGGACAAGCTTCTTCGTTGCTTGCGCCGACTAGTTCAGCCTCTCTTGCAAGAGACCAATTAACTGGTACGTACCAATACTGGTGAGAGCATGATCTTGGCGCACTGGAGTCGAATACATTCAAGACTTTAAGGAATGATGATGTCTTTATCCATGCCAGCGTGGCTTTCGCAGTGAGAATAAATAAGTACCTTAAGTAAGTAATAGGTACATCAATTTGAATATCATTAAACTGCTCAACAACATAGATGGCAAGCCCCTAAAGGCCAGCAAATTTGCAGTTTGTAGGCATTCGAATTGTTAAAAGAAAACATGTCAAAACCCATAATTTATGTACTGTAATTATATTCGTTCAAGATGCACATGGCTGGATGACAGCCTGTCGACGTGAAGCAGTAAAAGGGATGTCTATGATTAACGACTTCTCACCTTCTCCACAACCTTATGATGCGATGAGGATGCAATATTAATATAGGTCATTAATTTATTGTATTGCTATTTCTCTAGGGAAAAACCTTCTAACCTTGTGAAAAAAGTTTTGTCAAAATGCTTGCATTATTGTTATTGGCAACAATCCTGTATGGGGCTATTGTTCTCATCGGAGACCTCGAATGCATGGAAGACACCATACTAGACGTTTGGAGCTACAATTTGACCTACGGATTATGCGAAGTGACAAAAAAGCTGCTTATTTGTTTGCTCGGGGACTTTGGGGAGCTTGCAGTTATCAAGACAGCCCAATTTTGCGGTGGCCGAAACAATCGGATAGGGCAGATTGTCTTCGTCACAATCTTTCTTGGTTGCGTTTCTGGGATAGCTTTTGAGATCTTCCCACGTCTAGATGTGTGTGAAATCCCATGGCTACATAAAGCTTTTGCTTTTATCTGGCCCACAATCATGTTGGCCCTGTACGTGATGGTTTCCCAAGGTGATCCAGGTGCAGTCACGAATGAAAATCGAGATGCGTTGAGGTCTCTATTTCCCCCAGACGGCGATTTCTTTGTCGAGAAGTTTTGTGATACATGTCAAGGGGTTCGCCCTGCCAGGGCAAAACATTGCAATTTGAACCAGAGATGTGTAGCTTTGTTTGATCACGACTGCATTTGGGTTTCAAATTCTATTGGCCTGTACAACACCAATAAATTCTTCGCGTTCCTAGCTGTATCGTCCATGGCGTGCATACATGGATTTTATATATGCTCTCGCTTAATATACATTTTAGGTTTACGTCACTGGAAGCTTATTTTCGCCACTTGCAGATGTACTCTCTGCGCTTGCTTTTCGAGACTTGCATTTCGCACTGTTGCCAACGAGTACAGAACATTAGCTTGTTTGGGATGTTTCTTTCTCATTTGTGGACTCACAATAACTGGGTTTTTCGTTTCTCAAGTGAAGATTGCGTGCTCAGGTTTCACCACGTACGAGTCGATCAAGCTTCGGACAAGGACAAGAGAGGAAAGAAAGTCTATTACCAGTCAAGGCACTAGTTTCTTCCATCTGCTTTTACTACCGAGATATTACTTATGGAAATATCATGAGAAACATATATAATCATTGCAGTTTATGTATCATATTTCATGCAATCAATAGGATTATACTCCTAGCAGTACTGTTGTTGTGACGGCGATTGACCCATACAGTGAATCACAACAAATGGCCCTCGTCGTCCTGTAGGGTTTTAGAAGGTTGCCCCACGCCACTCGCTGTAGCATTGATTGCCTGCGTCGTATATAACAATACATATCTTTCCATGAAAATCAATTAAATCTTGAGACTGTTCTCACCAAAACGCAGTGACACATCTTTCGAGTTGACTGTCGACCAATCCAATGCACAACTCACTCTCTCTTCTGCAGCATCTCCATTGAGACTTAAAAGGTTATCGCAACTATTCGTAATGCAATGTAAGGCGCTAAGGCCCTTCGCATGGAATCGGAAGTAGCTGGACTCTGCTTCGCCATCTTGACTGGCCACGTCATGCACAACGGCTTCCGTCATATATTTTGCGAGTAAACCCATGATCAAATCCGATAAAATCGCTATATTATTTCTAATTTACACTTATTATCGCATATATACGCTGTATATAACTTTGTTCTGTGCTTGCTTCCGAGAATTTGACGTGATTTTTAACGCCGTAAACTTGGAGCTACAGCCAGGCCTCAATGAGCTTGGGGCCCTTGTCACTCACAAAAATCTTCAAGTAGTTTGCCAATTCCTCGCACGTTTTGGCTCGAACAGATTCAATGCCCATACCCTGCATAGTATCACACGTTTCATTGTGTCTTCACAAGCCTTTTTGCCCACAGAAATCACAAAACAAGAATGGAATACCTCACCTGAGCGAGAGCAACAAAATCAATCACTGGGGAGCCTATGTCAGTCAATGCTCGTGCAGCTGGCCCAGTACTGCAGAAACAAACAGTCAGTGAATTTCTTGCTCAATTTTGGATAATTATGACATTCAAACACATAAATAAGAGGGATAGGAAGCATGTTCATAGTCATGTCATGACACAGAATCCATTAGCTTATAAGTAAGCAACCCGTTCCTGACCAATCAAAAATCGATTACCTTGGAGTGATTCTCTGCTTGGCCATTTCCACCTTGAGAATGGCATATGTCCTGTTGGCACAAATTATTGTGATAACATCTAGTTTTTCCCTTGCCTGTGTCCAGAGCGCTTGGATACTATACATGCATGATCCGTCAGCCTGCAAATTGATAACCTTTCGTTCTGGACAAGCAAGAGCAGTACCCACAGCCAGTGGGGGGCCACAACCAATTGCCCCACCAGTGAGTGCTAGATGCGAGAATGGTGGGCAGCCTCGGGAGTGATCCCAGTACGAGTTGCCGCTGGTCAAGGATTCGTCCACAATGATTGCTTCTGCTGGTTGAAGCGCTGCTACGGTTTGGCACAGGGCACTTGCAGTCAATCGCCCTGATGGGACCTTGGGTCTATCCGCACCGCAAAATGAACCTCTGCAATTGACTAAAGGAGTAATACCGGCGGCACCAAGCTCTATACACATTTTTTCGAGCACAAGAGGGATATTCACTTCAGCTGAATCAATCTCCCACACCTTGTCATCTGGCTGGTCAATGACCTTGGACGAGCCCCCCTCGTAACCAAAATTTGCAACTGGACGTCGAGCGTCTATAATCAAGAGATTGGAAAATTTGCTAAGAGTTGAAATAGCGTCATCAGGAAAGTAAGGAAGGCGCTGCAGATTTGGAAGGCCTGCACCCCTATCTAGTCTTGAAAAAGCGTTCTCGCAAAAAATTGGCGCTCCCAGCTTGGATGCGATTTTGCCAACGTTCGTGAGAGCTCCTCCATCTCGAATAGCTGCCTTACCTCCAATATAAATGGCAGTTTCCCCATGGACGCCTCCCCGGAGAGCCTCTGCACAATCCTGGATAAAACCCTCAACTTCAGGCGACAGCCTGTCTTCATCTGGAGGCGAGGACACCATTTCCCCCATACTAGATCCATTTGTTGGCGTTTTCAGGCTCACTTCCCAGGACATATTGTGTGGAACAATAAGAGTTGCAATATTGGAGCCTCCCATTTCCATTTGTGGGCTGCATGCCTGAAAGCAGGCCTCAATCATTGCAGAATACAGGTTGTCCCCTTCCTTGCAAACATACACGTGCTTGGAAACCGATTGTGCCAGCTTCTCCACATCCATATTCAAAAGTGGATCTGACTGTTTATGCCACGTCGCCATCTCACCAACAAGGCTCACGATGGGACTTCCTGACCGCCTTGCATTGTGAAAATTTGACAGTCCATTTGCTAAACCAGGACCAAGATGCAGCAATGTCAACGCCGGTTTCCTGGCCATCCTGGCATAGCCATCAGCCGCCCCACTGCATACGGTTTCGTGAAGTCCAAGGACTGCACGAATGCCCGGAACTGAATCCATGGCCGATACGAAATGCATCTCCGAAGTGCCTGCACAAGGCAGCGGCTTTCTTGTCACCGGTCGTCAGCAAGGATAGAAGTTGATGAATGGCAAGAGATGCATAATGTGCCCCAAATCAACCATTTTAAGCACATTCAGCAGCATTTCACGCCTCATCACTTCCATACGTGCCGATAGCAAAGGAGAAGGCCGAGATACACCAATCGCCACAGATCAGAACTTTCTTCCGCAACACTGGGCGGTTGCTGATGGATATATCAGGCCCCATGACACTTGACATTTATAAATATATCACTCACCTGGATTGGCAAAACAAACCGAGATTCCGGAGTCGACGGCTGCCTGAAGCAGATGCTCTGCACCTGTTGAATGTTTGGTGTTTCCTCCCGTCATCTATCTATCGTGTATCTCAAGCACGTAAACGACATTAGAGAGGTCAATATTTATCTTTTTGGAAGAAAATTTCATTCTGATCTTCTCGCTGCAACTTGGTCCTCATAGAACACTGCGTGATTTGTTAGCCCAGAAGTCGAGGGTCAACACTCGTGCTGCGCTGGCACAGCATGCCCAATATTGGGCTCGCAAGCTTGGGCAAGTTGTTGTACCTGGCAACCCAAGGGCGCACCTAGGCAATGACTTGGTGGTGCAGAAACGTGCGAGGACATTCCTTTTGGACTATATGAATTCTTTGGACAATATCCGGGGTAGAATTTGAAATCAGTTCATAGAGCAGAAGCACACAAGTCAGGTACGTTGCTGTTGTTAACAGCCAATTCGAAGATCCCCGCACTGGATCGTGCTCTGGTCGGTCAGTCTTGCGGTTTACTTTATCTTTCTTGAATTCAGATTTGTAAATTGCATGCAATTTGTCACAGCATACCCGCTTCATGAGTATTTTGCAACAAAACCGGGAACTGCCTTCCGTCATTCCGTTTGTCTTGCTGTCATCATAATCCTCTGTTTGGACCCTTCGCATACTCCTTACTGATTCACAGTGTTATAATAATTTCAGATATATTTTACTAGGTCACATTTCACCACTTTGGCGGGATTCGCGGCTCCATGTCAAAGTTGTTACAGGACGAGCTCAAAAAGGGAGCCTGGACTGCAGAGGTAGGTAACCAGTTGCTGATTCCTGCGGTTCCCAGCATACTCAATTGCTTGCTGATCGGTGTTTTGGCTTTGTTTATCGTCATTTGAATATGTGATATGTGCAGGAAGACGACCTCCTCCGTCGTTTGATCAAGCAGCATGGCCCCAAAAACTGGTCAGTGATTGCAAATGGAATTATAGGGCGCTCTGGAAAGAGCTGCAGGTTGCGTTGGTGCAATCAGCTCAATCCTGATGTGAAGAAGGAACCTTTTTCACAGTGGGAGGATGCTATCGTAGTGCGAGCGCACAAATTCCATGGAAATAAATGGGCTGTCATTGCCAAATTGTTACCAGGGAGAACAGACAACGCAGTGAAAAATCACTGGAACTCAACTTTGAAAAGAAAATATATGAGTGATCAGTTAGAGAATAAATATATAGACGCCGGATATGGCTTGAATTGGCTGTTAGCAAATCCACCTCACGAACACCTGGCCTCAATGCCCGAACAGCAGCATTTGGCTAAAGCACATATTGCAGAAGAAAAGACTGGACCAGCCCCTGAAGAAGGGAAGCAACACCCTCTAAAGCAGGCAAATCGTAACGAATCCAAATATAGGAATGCGGAACTCCTCAGTACGGAGTTACCGGGAGGGATAGCCAAGGTTTCTGTCGATGTTGCAATGAAATTGCTAGAATCGCTTCCTCAAGACACTCAGACAGCCTTGGTGGAAGCATCTTTGCTTGCAGCTCCAGCATTCCAAGCACAGAATACGTCTTTTGCAAAGAAATCGAGCTCGACACCTAACAAATCGTCACAGCATAAGGGACAAATGCATTCTGCTCACCATGATATGAAGGAGAATCTTCCTGTACGAGATGCATCTGGCCTGGTTCCAGTACAAACCAATGGTGTAGGTTCCCAAGTGCCATCAGATTATGATGTATACTCACAGCAAGGCGTCATAGCCATGATGGACAAGATGGCTGCAGATGTAACAGCACAGTGAGTGTTCTGACAGCAATTTATGCATGATTTGTGCTCTTCTTTCCACTGGAAATAAGTGACAGTGTGTTCTTTTTCATACACTGCAGAGGCACTATTTATGCAGATAACACTCCGACAAAACAGCACTGTGGCCAGACACCTGTGGTTTCATTACCGCCATCAACTACCAGGAAGCGTATTAAGAAGGGATAAATTTGTGCATGAAGCTATAGAAGCAAGTGATCCTCATGTCACAAATCATGTGGGAATTCCCAGCTTTCCGAGGCGGACAAATGACAGGCCAGAAGAAATGTGAAAAATGTTAGGTCCTATGGTTGGTTATGTATCATGCCCAGATGACCCATTACTGTATGTAAACGATTCATGTCAGAAGTGTATAAATAACCAACCAAGCACTCTATCGCTGTAGCCTCCCTGTAAATTTCCCTTGCAGGCTTGCTCTTATTCAAACGCTTAGGCAGGCTTCCAGAAGCATTCTTACCCCATCGCAACACCTCCAATTCCTCCTTTGACAAAAAATTAGTATCTACAAGATGCTTGAAAGCAGCCGACTGGGCCTCGGCACGCACCTCCTCAATGACTGACCTGTAGTACTTGGCATTGTGTCTGGGAGGATAGAAAAGTTTCCTCCGGGCATATAACTGCAAGCAGCAGGATTACAAAATAAATGCACTGGGACAGAACCATAAGGCGGTGATGCAACTTCACAAAATGAGCGCAAGCAAGTATTATACATTCCGAATTCCCACTTGCTGCTCTGCCAATGTTCATAAACAAGACTTCTTGCAGCCAGAAGCGGAGCACACTTTCTTGAAGGCACACATACCTCCCAGACTCCGTCTCCCAGAAAGGCGAGCGCAGTAGCATTCCAGGAACTCTGCGGGTTTTTCCCGTTCAGCTCAGGTGGTGGGGGAAGCACGTCTGAAACCGAGACATCCAAGTCGGCCAGTCTGTGCGGCAGCGTCGTAGGACCTGTTTCCGGCTGACTGGGCTGCCGTTTTGAGCTGCTGCTAGCGTAGCAAGTTGCAACTTTCACCGTCTTATAGTAGGCTATATTTTGATAATTGGCACCACACATATTGAAGCATTCAGCCTCAAAGCTTCTTGGACCATGACAACGAGGAAGACAGTGCAAATTCATACGTAACAGATGCATGGCCCAAAGTTGCGGACAGCTACCTTATGCTTAGGATAGTTAAATCTCAATCGAACAGGTGTCCCATAAGCCTCCAATGCTTTTAATACAAACAAAATTAATTGAACATTTTATCAGTCCGATGCTGAACAGGTGTGGTGATCGAGTATCATGTACCCACTGGAGTCGGTGACTCGTTTTAAAACGAGTAAATTTACGGTATGATGACCATCGATCGATATCAGCCGCTATGAAGGCCACCCTGGGAAACTGTCTACCATCGATAGATACAATGAATTGTACTCATTCTCTACAGAGAGAAGTGTGGTTGATGGGGGCACCTCTAGTGTAACAAAAATGAAATGAAATGAGAGATAGTTGGCTAACAAGTGAATGCAGCATTCAAATGGAAACGGAAGAGTCGTCAGGAATCATATGCCATGATGGTTGCCCCAACTGGGTAATATTGCAATATTGGCGCATTAATATTAATGCATGTCCGTATCACTGCGCATCATATATGATGAGTCTGGATACTAATATTCAAGGTCGAAAGCCTCTGGGCTCTCTCCGTTCTTTTGAACCAGGACTTTGCAAAATTGATGTTTCGGTTGCTTTTGATTTACTAATGATATTGCGATAATTATTAAAATTCGGGCTCATATCATTACAGTCCTGGGGTTGTCACCATGGTGTCAGGATTCTCTACAGAATCGACGCTCGAGGTCCAGTCCTTGGTTCCAGACAGCGATGTCCACCATGGGCTCTTCTCTTTTGAGTGCGTGTGCTTTGAATCATCTAATTTATAATATTGTCCTGGTAGGATTTCATCGGCATCGTGGGTGTTTGGCTGTCGCAGTGTGACCAAGACTCGAAAGAGCAGGACTCTAGCGTTTACTGGACTGTGTGGTGAGTTGCAACTGAATGAGTTGATTGACCTGTTGCGATTATTCCTTGCCAACATTGCTAGCCTCAATCTACTGGCATTGTCCTACAGTAATTTTTGTCGTCGGATTCGTCGCCGCTTTCTTCGCCGGACAGGAAGTATGTGGCTCCGGGAGGGGTTCTTCTGAAGAGGTTGCTGCTGAAGAAGTAGATGATGGAATCTCCCCTGAGGGAGCAATACGTGGCACATTTTCAATGCACCGCGATTTTCGAGGCAGAATGAGATATTTGGTAGAGTCTAATGGAGCGGTTGCATCGGATCATGGTCGATGTGCAGATCAGGGTGTGGAGACGCTGAGGAAGGGTGGCAATGCTGTGGATGCGGCTGTTGTGACAGCTCTCTGCCAGGGCCTGTACAATCCCATGGCCAGCGGTATAGGGGGTGGTCACATCATGATTCTTCGGTGCGTTAACCTCTATTTGCGACAGTGCACGTGAGTTGAAGTCACCAAGCCTGTCTCTTTGCAGATTGCCTGATGGGTCTGCAGAAGTCATTGATGCAAGGGAGACTGCTCCCCTGAAGGCTCATAAAACTATGTTTAAAGGTCGCCCTGATTTGTCCTTGAGAGGAGGTCAGGCTATTGCTGTCCCTTTGGAGCTTCAAGGTCTATACCTTGCTCATTCGAGGCATGGGTCATTGAGATGGGCTGAAGTTCTTACCCCAGCCATTGAACTTGCTGAAAATGGGTTTCCGGCCCATCCTTACTTAATTTCTGCATTGCAAAATGCGAACTTTTCGGTATGTCTGAAGAAATTATCCGCTAATTCTGATATGTTTGTGAATTTTTACCTCCATGATGCCTGGCCATGATGGACAACTAGGGTGAGATGTTACCTGTCTCATCATGATGGTATTTTCCCTCCGTTATGCAGGGATTTGAGGAAACTGAAAGAACTTTTCTTATATATGAGGAAAATTCCCAAAGCTACAGAGTTCCTGAGATAAACGAAACCTGTTGTGTCAGGAAAAACTTGGCAAATGTCTTGAAGAAAGGTGTGCCAATAGTCTGTATGTATGGACAAAACAAAACTGTGTTGGCAAGTAGTTACAGTGCCTGGGTGTAGAATCTTAGAATGTTACATGTTTAACGTGGTCCTACTACTACTGTATTTATATGCAGTCGCCAAACAAGGACCTGATGCTCTTTACAAGGGTGAGTATGCATCTCTCCTAGCAAAGGACATTAAGAAGGCTGGAGGAATCATAACTGTGGAGGACCTTAGGGATGCATCAGCTGTACTCAAGCAGCCACTAACAGGGGAAGCATTTGGAGTCGAATTCCTCTTGCCTCCACCCCCGAGCTCTGCAGTGACTGTATTCTTGGCTCTTAAAGTGTTAGAGGGATATCGTTATCCTCTTCCAGGCAGTGGCTCCGTGGGTATCCACAGGCAAGTCGAAGCTCTAAAGCATGCCTTTGCCCTCAGGATGTCTTTGGGCGATCCAGGCCCAGTCAATTCATCTTGGTCAATTCCCAATTTTGAGGAGATAATCGGAGATATGATGAATTGTAGTCTATGTGAGAGTCTTAGGGATCTCATTTCGGAAGATTGGGTGCGTGATATTTCCGAATATGGGGGGAAATGGAATATCCTGACAAGTGGAGTACTGCCTGAAGACCATGGCACCAGTCATATGAGCATTGTGGATCCATCTGGCATGGCCGTTGCCCTTACCTCGACTGTCAATACTGGGTTTGGTAGCAAAGTAATGTCTCAATCGACCGGAATCCTGTTGAACAACCAAATGGACGATTTCTCAACCCCGAGCCAGCAAAATGTGTATGGAATTCCAGCATCTCCAAGCAATTTCATATATGCAGGGAAAAAGCCATTTAGCAGCATGAGTCCCATGATTCTACAGAGGAATTCGAGGCTTCGGCTAGTGTTGGGGGCGTCAGGGGGTCCTAGGATAATATCTGCTGTTTTTCTTACTGTCTTGAGGCTGTTGGCATACGGCGAGGACCTCTTCACTGCTGTGATGGCCCCAAGAATCCACCATCAGCTGGTGCCTGAAAACCTTTACTTCGAGCAATGGAACACCACAGGCCTGTCTTTTATGTACGATTCGGCGCGTATGACGGCATTGAAAGAGAAGTTTGGACACCACGTCGAGCCAACAAATTGGGGAGCAGTTGTCCAGGCCATCCAAGTGGACCATGACCTTGAGCGCACTCTCTATGCCGTCTCTGATGCCCGAAAAGATGGAGCCCCTTCAGGTTTCTAGGGATATGGCTGTATTTGAGATGAGAGCGCCTGAGCATGTTACTATGTCAACGTCAACGTTGACGTTCATACCCTAGATAGGGACTCTATAGAGTCGACTCTGACTTCAGGTTGATATATCGGGAGTCCAAGACTATGTCTCACAGAGATAATCTCACAGACAGCAGCGGACTTGTTCTGTACACATCGGGCCGGGGCCGTATTGGAAAACAAACAGAAAGCTTCCGTACATAATTTCTCGTCCATTGATGCGCGTCTTTCTTTTAGGTGCAACCGGCAATGTCGGTCGTCTTGTGTTGTCGGAGCTCGTTCAAAGAAAGCTGCAGGTACTTGCAGTTGTGCGGTCCCTAGACCGTATACCGGAGGATTTGAGACACCACAAAGACATTGAGTATGTGGAAAGGAATGTGTTGTACATGAAAAATGAAGAGCTCGCCGACGCATTGAAGGATTGCGAGAGCTGCGTCGTTTGCCTCGGACATCGGGTCAGCGTGCAAGGCATATGGGGACCTCCATATCGACTTGTTCAGGACGCTGTGAAAAAAATCCATTCGGCATATAAGATACTTCAATCAGAGAAAAAATCGGCAACAAGGTTAAAGCTGGTCGTCTTGAGTACCGTTGGCGTGACGAACCCCGACGGGTCTGAGGCAAATTTCAGGGGCCTCTTTGACAAAGCTTTCGTGTGGATCGTATCGAGTCTGGTGCCTCCATGGTCAGACAGCATGCTCACTGCGCAATATTTGCATAACAAAATCGGCATAGTCGACAACGCTTTGGAATGGGTTGCTGTCCGTCCTGACAGCTTGGCTGATGGGCAGAGGTGTCAGTATGCTCTCAGCCAGGATCTCCAAAATGGCCTGTTTAACCCAGGAAAGACGAGGAAATCGAACCTCGTACATTTTATGGTATCTTTATTGATGGATGATGACCTCTGGAACTCGTGGAAGTGGAAAATGCCAGTTATTTTGGATGATAATGCTTCCTGAGTAAATTTACGTGTCATTTACATATGAAAGTGGTGGTCGACTGCAATTGGCAATAAGATATCTCAGGCATCGCCATAGTATACAACCCCTGAATAATCAATGTCGTATTCTTCATAGTCCCCGCCCTCGTAGATCTGTTCTTGGTCGTCTCCATCATTTGTTTTTGCAGAGTGACACTGGAGAAAATATTGCAGTTGACAGTGGGGAATGCAATGGGCGATTACTCCATAATAATATTCTTCCATACTATAGTGACGATATGGTGCTACCTGGGGGATTGCTGACTCGGGTTGCTCAGTTGGTCTGCCGACTGACTGGCAAGAATTCCCAGGAATCAACTCCATGGCAGGACCCACCTGCCTCGAACCTGGTGATTCATTTACCTGGACGGAAATATCATCAGATACTACTACCCTGATTGTGTTGCATGATATGTTTCTCTTGTCGTTAAGGGTCGTCCAGGAAGCATCTCCCACAGCAGGCCCCCCAAAAGTAAAAACAGCATCAACACTCGAGGAATGTCTGACTGCATAGTCTATTGCACCTAATTGAGCCAAAGCGGCTCCCTCGCCGTACCCAGCAAAAATCACGCGTTTACCAAGAGCACTATATTCTTTGAAGTTTAGAGCAAGGGCCTCCCGCATCCGGTCATAGCAGGTCCAGTACTTCTCAAGCACATGAACCACCTCTTGGGGGGTGCCATGCTCGTCCACCAGCTCAACCATCGACATCTCCATGGACACTGCTGACAGATTTGCATGTGATAAACTCTTTGCTCCAATAGCAACAACGGTATCATAGGAATTCAAGACATAAAATCTTCCACCACAGGGATCAGCGGGATGGTTTTCTGCCACAGTAACGTTCAGGAAGCCCATCGTTCCTTTGGCATGGGCCGAGAAGCGTAGCTGGGTGTCGTGAAGG
The DNA here is from genome assembly GCA_002818215.1 of Picochlorum sp. 'soloecismus'. Classification (NCBI taxonomy): domain Eukaryota; kingdom Viridiplantae; phylum Chlorophyta; class Trebouxiophyceae; genus Picochlorum; species Picochlorum sp. 'soloecismus'. Next base: position 311 of record PJAJ01000017.1, on the reverse strand, counting down.
GACTCAAAGCTTCCATCATTGAACATTGGATCACTTTTATACACTAGATCAGCTGCTAATGCCATCCAGCCAGAGCCTGACAGTTCAGACGTATCTCCCGTTTCGGAGCCATCTTGTGCCCCCTGATATTGGGCCAAAGGAAGTTCACCGCAGTGCCCTGGATAAGCTGACACAAAAAGAGGCTCAGGACAACTATCTGACCCAAAAGTATCATTTTTACTGGTTGAAGGGATAAGTACCGGGGGTAGGGTAGGGTATAGGGTAGGGTATAGGGTATAGGGTATAGGGTATAGGGTATAGGGTATAGGGTA